>OX359281.1:16042092-16469592 GCA_947179155.2 Hedera helix
AAGAGTATTTTTAAAATTAAGAATAGTTAAATTAATAAGTAAAAGAGGATAAATATTATTAAAGATTTAATAATATAAATTAAGTTAATAAAATCTTATTAAATAAATAATAATATTAGAAAATTATTAAAATATTATTAAAAGTATAATAATATTATAAGGCCAATAAAATATTATTAAATGAATAATAATATTAATAAAGTAATAAATTTTTATTAAATGATTAATAATATTTGATAATGATTAAAATATTATTAAATAATTAATAATATTTAGAAGGGAATAAAATATTATTAAATGATTAATAATATTTGATAATGTTTAAAATATTATTAAATAATTAATAATATTAGTAAGGGAATAAAATATTGTTAAATGATTAATAATATTAGATAATTATTAAATGATTAATAATATTAGATAATTAATAGAATATTATTAAATGATTAATAATATTAGAAGGTTAATAAAATATTATTAAATTATCAATAATATTAGATAAGAGTTTGAACTATATTAAATAATTAATATAGGTTCATTGTGTTGAAAGATTATCAAGTAGTGATAATATTTTCTAAGTGTGTAAATACCCGTGATTATTCAATTATGTGGTTCGTAAGAGTTATAAGGGTCATTATACCTATGAGTATATGAAACTAATTTAAGATCAAACTGATTTAATTGTTAGGTCCGTTCAAGAATTATTAAATTAAGTTGGTTTGCAGTAGACTACGCACGAGACAAGTTCTTCTTAATCCTAACTTGTATTTATTGTTGCAAGTTTTCTTCAATTGTAATTATATTGAGCAATTCAATTATTATTGAGCAAGTATCTACACTCGTAGTTATTTGACAGAGCTTAAAGTGGATTAATTATCTAAAATTATTCCACATCATTATTTGTTATTGTATTTGCATATAGTGCTTTTGCAAACGTTATAGTTCATTAATTCAAGAACTGTTTAAGAATGTCTAAGCCAATTATTTCGGCTAGACAATGCATGTTTAAATTCATCAAATTGAATATTTTAAAAGTTAATCCAAACCAATTGTTGGTGCGGATTCTTATAGTAAGACTGAGAATGAACAACCCTAGTTAAAGGGGATTTTTATTTGTCGGAAAACCGAATTTGCGCAAGAAATCTGTAAGGTCTTAGAATTTTCACGTCATTATTAATTAAATTATTAATTTAATTTCTAACGAGTTAGTTTTACGAGATTATTTAAATCTATTTATGTGATTAATTAATTACGTGATTAAATGATTATGTGATTAATTACTAGAATTAATTAAAGGGGGTCACTAATGTGTTATTAAATTAGTGAACAAACCCTAAAATTTTAATATCAAAATAATTGATAAGTTTCCTATTAATTAAATATTTAATTAAATTAAATAACCAATCATTGGGTTATATTTAGTGGATAGTGTTAAATTAAATTGACTTGATTAAATAATAGTCCAAGTCATTTAATAGTAGTCCATTGGGTAGTAAAAGAAGTCCAAAGCATGAGCCCACTTGGAATTAATTGTGTAACTTATTATTTATTAAAAGAGTTAACATGTGACAATCTTTTGGAACACAAATCCCCAAACCTGTCGTGGAATAGGAAGAGAGAGAATAACTAATTGAGTGTATGAGTTGCTGGGCAGTTAAGTCAGTATATTGTCCCAAATCAGAGATAACCCGGCATGAGGTCCTTCACTGTTAACGGCTAATCTAATATATTATCTTTGCGTGTGTGTACAATCTGCCGAGCTCCGTCAGCAACCCTACTCTGCAGAGTACAACCTAAAGTGGTGATTTCGGGGTATGGCTGAAAGATGGGTTGGTAAAGTTTCCACCTAAACCTCAGTAACCAACGGGTAATGATTTCCTATAAATAGAGACCAGGTTTTCTCTTGGAAAAGCTTGCTGAGTTATTCAATACTGATGCAAGAGAGTCATTGTGAGCTCCGAATTATAGAGGGATTGTAGTGAGTGAGAGATATAGCAAGGAAGCCATCGGGAAATTGTGAGTAAAGTATCCAGTGGTGGTAACGGTGAAGTGGATGTTCTCGGATTACATCATCTACTTTGGGAGAAGAAGAAGAACAACAACTAGAAATCCATTTCGTTTCAAACCAGCTTTAAGGTATAAATAATTCTGTTTAATATCTTAAGGAAGTTAGTTATTGTTTCATATTATGTTAAAATGGATTGTTGTGGTTACTTGCTGTTGGGAGGAATTTGTTATGAAGAACCATGATGAGTCCAATATATATAAGTTGTGACGCCCCCAAATTCGGGTTCCAAATACCCGGATCCGGTCATCACGATCCAATACAAACATTCACTTCTAAACAACATACAATAACTAAATGCGGAATAATAAACATATGTTGTTCATTCAAAACGTGTTATTAGTCCCAAGATACGATAACCTTACACAAAAGTTCGCAAATACCCTTAATAAAGTACTTAGGATTTATATTACATAACAATTACTTTAATTAACTACAAGGCTGCATCTCGAAGTCTATCACTTCATCTTTCCTTTACCCTTGTTCTTTCCCGAAGTCTCGGGTTGCACTGCAATAAGGTTTTATGATATAGCAAGAGTGAGCAACTAGTTTGCTCAACAAGTTTAAATAACAACAAGAAACAATATATCATGAATGAAAAAGAATAGCTGAACAATTCAATAATGTGAATAACGTAAGCAGGAATAATAATTTGCTTTTAAAATTAGGATAGTCAAATAGACTATGAACTATAAATATCCACTGGAGTCAATAGCAGGTTGACCCAATGATTACTATCAGAAATATGTACCCGAGGGGATCAACCTCAATACAATATGTGTATGCATAACATTTAATTTCCGTATTTTTGTACCTGATATTAGATACATGGTACTCCCCTATAATAAAGGGGTGTTCATAATAGTCTAAGAATCTGCATCTTCAATGATGTGGACAGTTTTTAAAATTTTTAACATAAATATCTAGCCGAACAATGACTTAGTCCTACTTTGAACAGTTCTTTAAACAGTAGAACAATAATTAAGTACAAGTCAATGACTGTACAATCTCAAATGTAACAAGTGCGAATAACAACAATATTGATGTTGAATAATTGTAAAGTAATTAAACCACTCAAAGCATGCTTGGAATTACAGTTCAAGATTAACTAAATAATTTGCTCAATGAAATGAGTTTAGAGATAAGGAACTTGCCTGTCCGCTTAGCTACAAATAAATGTCTAGCTTTAACTAACTGAATTTGAAAGACCTAACATTAATAAAGTTGATCTAATAATTAGTACAACGTATTTGCACAACTATACACTCATTAAGGAACTTATCTATCTCATAAGTACTAACACATAAATTACATTAGTCAAAACAATATTATTAACCTTATAGACAATCAATCATATTAGGTTAATAATTTAATAAGTTAGAAAATATTTTTCTTAAGTGTTGGACACTTATTAAACCCTTAAACAACTTATTACAATTGTTTAATTAAAGCATAATTAATTATAATTTATTTTATTAACTCAATCTCTATTTAATTACTATTTAATCTTGGTTAAATAGAAATTAATTAATTAACTCTAGTTATTAGTTAAAATAAATAATAACTAATTGTACTTACCTATTATTTAATAATAATTAAATAATAAATAATTATTGATTTAATTTTAACCATCTTTAATTTAATATTAATCAATTAATAGTTAACTAAGTAATTAACCTTACCTATTATTTAATTTAAGGAAATTAAATAATAGTTTACTAATTTTAATCCTCCTTAGTTATTATTTAATGTCAATTAAATAATAATTAATTATTTAATTAATTTTAATTATTATTTAAGGTTAAATAATAATCAATTCATCCTTATTTATTATTTAAATTAAATAATAAATTGTTAATCTAATAACTTAATTTCCATTAATCGTTATTTAATGCTAATTAAATAATAATCGATTACTTAATTATCCTTATTTATTATTTAATAATATTTAAATAATAAATAATTAATTTATAAATTTTTATTATTATTTAGTAGGAATTAAATAATAATTGCTAATTTATCACCTTTATTTATTATTAACATTTTAATAAATAAGAAATAAATTTATTTAACTTAACCATGATTTAGCTAACTAGATTAATATTTAAATATTTAAATATTTAAACTTAATGAAAAATATCCTCCCAAATATCATTTTTGTATTATTATTATTTTTGTTATAATTTTAAATTAGTTTTTAAATATTTAAATTAATTAAATTTAACCCGAATGGCATAACTGTAAATAAGTTGAAAATTGATCCGAGGGTAAAATAGTAATTTCGCCAAAAAAAACACGGAGGGGCAGTTTAGTAATTTCGCCAAAAAATATACTGCCGCGCATTGCGCGCGTTACAAAATTTACTGCCCAAAACGGTGCCGTTTTGAG
Organism: Hedera helix; assembly: GCA_947179155.2. NCBI lineage: Eukaryota > Viridiplantae > Streptophyta > Magnoliopsida > Apiales > Araliaceae > Hedera > Hedera helix. The sequence continues at coordinate 16,046,546 of OX359281.1, forward strand.
AAGCCGGAAACAGCTTCCGCGCGTATCGCGCGGAGTAACTTTTTACCGACGCCAAACGACGCCATTTGGCTCCGCATCCTTTAGCCAAATAAGCTTGCGCGCATTGCGCAGAATTTTTTTTTTTTTTTTTTTTTTCCGGCAGAATGTGAATAGTACCCACTTTAATTAAAATTATACCATCAAGTAAGCTTTTAATTCTCATTAAAAATCCAAAAAAATTACCAATCACTTAATATCAATTTATAACATGAAAATTTAATTTTTTTATGATTTAATATCATTCTTTTTTATAAAAAATTTTACATCACATAAACTACCATAAATCATAACTTTTTGTATATAACTCCATTTTGAGTGATTTAAACTTTGTTTTTCTCATGATTTGACGTTCTATAATATTAGAACATCAAACCTAAGTTTTATAAAAATATTTTTGGTCATAAATTTCAAGACTTGATTATATGTAATGTCCTAGAATTTTCACGTCATTATTAATTAAATTTCTAACAAGTTAGTTTTACGAGATTATTTAAATCTTTTTATGTGATTAATTAATTACGTAATTAAATAATTATGTAATTAATTACTAGAATTAATTAAAGGGGGTTACTAATATGTTATTAAATTAGTAAACAAATCCTAAAGTTTTAATATCAAAATAATTGATAAGTTTCCTATTAATTAAATATTTAATTAGATTGAATATAATGAGTTAATTAAATATAATAAATTAATTAATATGATTATTAATTAATGTAAATAATGTGAAATATTAATAATAATATTTATTAGTCCATTTAGTAATTTAATACTTATGGGTTAGAATATTTAATTATTTATTCAATCTAATTATTTATTTAATCATGGATTGAATAATTAATGTGTAAATTATTAAATTAGCCCAACATGGGTCAATTAGTAGCCCTAGTGGAGAATAATAAAATTTGACAAATTAGTAGCCCAAACAATTTAATAGAAGCCCAATTGGTATTTTAAATAAAGCCCAATAATTGGCCCACTTGGAAAATACTTAATTTAACTATTATTAATTTAAAAAGTAAATTGTGACAATGATTTTGGGACAAAGGAAAATCTAATGGTTATTCTAAATCTAATTTTTGTTTTTAAATTAAATAAACTAACATATGTGTAAAAATATGTTAATATAGTTAATAATTTGTAGTGGTAATATTTATGCCATGGTTGAGTTTAATATGCTTGGTTTGTATTTTGATATATTTTATATGCTAAAATATGTGTTTAGAAGTGTATAAACAAGTATTGGAATTTATGACCAAAAATATTTTTATAAACCTTAGGTTTAATGTTCTAATATTATAGAACATTAAATCATGAGAAAAATAAAGTTTGAATCACTCAAAATGGAGTTATACACAAAAAGTTATGATTTGTGGTAGTTTATGTGATGTAAAATTTTTTATAAAAAAGGAATGATATTAAATCATGAAAAATTAAATTTTCATGTTATAAATTGATATTAAGTTATTGGTAATTTTTTGGATTTTTATTGAAGAGTTAAAGCTTACTTGATGGTATATTTCTATTTAAAATGTGTATGCTGGAACACTGTTTACATTCTGCAAAGGGGAAAAAATTAAAGGGTTCCGCGCCATGCGCGCACTGTTCACTGCCGGACGCGGAGCCAAACGACGTTGTTTGGTGAGAATGAAAATTCATCCGCGCGTAATGCGCGGAAGCTGTCACCGACTTTTCAAAAACGACACCGTTTTAGTCCGTGTTTGCTAATAAGCGTGCAATGCGCGGGAGTATGTTTCCGGGAAAATTACGATATTGCCCCTCCGTGTTTTTTTTTTGACAAAATTACTATTTTGCCCTCGGATCAGTTTTCAACTTAATTACAGAAATGCCATCCGGGTTAAATTTAATTAATTTAAATATTTAAAAACTAAATTAAAATTATAACAAAAATAATAATAATACAAAAATGATATTGGGGAGGATATTTTTCATTAAGTTTAATATTTAAATATTTTAAATATTAATCTAGTTAGCTAAACCATGGTTAAGTTAAATAAATTTATTATTTAAAATGTTAATAATAAATAAAGGTGATAAATTAGCAATTATTATTTAATTTCTATTAAATAATAATTAAAGAGAGATAATTTTTTTTTTAAATTAACTATTTATTATTTAAATATTATTAAATAATAAATAAGGATAATTAAGTAATTAATTATTATTTAATTAGCATTAAATAATGATTAAGGGAAATTAAGTTATTTAATTTAAATAATAAATAAGGATAAATAAATTAAATTTTATTTAATCTTAAAAAATAATTAAAATTAATTAAATAATTAATTATTATGTAATTGACATTAAATAATAATTAAAGAGGATTAAAATTAGTAAACTATTATTTAAATTTCTTAAATTAAATAATAAGTAAGGTTAATGACTTAGTTAACTATTAGTTGAGTAATATTAAATTAAAGAAGGTTAAAATTAAATCAATAATTATTTATTATTTAATTATTATTAAATAATAAGTAAGTACAATTAGTTATTATTTATTTTAAATAATAACTAGAGTTAATTAATTAATTTCTATTTATCCAAGATTAAATAGTAATTAAATAGAGATCGAGTTAATAAAATAAATTAAATTTAATTATGCTTTAATTAAACAATTGTAATAAGTTGTTTAAGGGTTTAATAAGTGTCCAACACTTAAGAAAAATATTTCTAACTTATTAAATTATTAATCTAATATGATTGAGGGTCTATAAGGTTAATAATATTGTTTTGACTAATGTAATTTATGTGTTAGTACTTATGTGATAGATAAGTTCCTTAGTGAGCGTATAGTTGTGCAAATACGCCGTACTAATTATTAGACCAACTTTATTAATGTTAGGTCTTTCCAAAGCCAGTTAGTTAAAGCTAGACATTATTTGTAGCTGAGCGGACATGCAAGTTCCTTATCTCTAAACTCATTTCATTGAGCAAATTATTTTTCTAAGCTTGAACTGTTATTTCCAAGCATGCTTTGAGTGGTTTAATTACTTTGCAATTATGCCACATCGATATTATTGTTATTCGCACTTATTGCACTTGATATCGTACAGTCATTGACTTGTACTTAATTATTGTTCTATTGTTTAAAGAATTGTTCAAAGTAGGTCTAAGCCATTGTTCGGCTAGACATTTATGTTAAAGATTTTAAAAGCTATCCAAATCATTGAAGATGCGGATTCTTAGACTATTATGAACACCCCTTTATTATAGGGGAGTACCCTGTATCTAATATCATGTACAAAAATACGGAAATTAAATGTTATGCATACACATATTGTACTGAGACTGATCCCCTCGGATACATATTTCTTGTAATAACCATTGGGTCAACCTGCTATTGACTCCAGTGGATATTTATAGTTCATAGTCTATTTGACTATCCTAATTTTAAAAGCAAATTATTATTCCTGCTTACGTTATTCACATTGTTGAATTGTTCAGCTATTCCATTCCATTCATGATATATTGTTCCTTGTTGTTATTTAAACTTGTTGAGCAAACTAGTTGCTCACTCTTGCTATATCATGAAACCTTATTGTAGTGCAGCCCGAGACTTCGGGAAAGAACAAGGGTAAATGAAAGATGAAGTGATAGACTTCGAGATGCAGCCTTGTAGTTAATTAAATTAATTGTTATGTAATATAAACCCTAAGTACTTTATTAAGGGTATTTGTGTACTTTTGTGTAAGGTTATCGTATCTTGGGACTAGTAACACCTTTTGAATGAACAACATATGTTTATTATTCCGCATTTAGTTATTGTATGTTGTTTAGAGGTGAATGTTTGTATTGGATCGTGATGACTGGATCTGGGTATTTGAAACCCGAATTTGGGGGCGTCACAGGTTGGTATCAGAGCTGTAGGTTAGAAACGTTAGGATTGCGAAACCTAGGTTATAACCTTAGTACTAAACTCTTATTGAGTGCGTTAGGAGATGAATCAGGGAGATTCATCATGTTATGTATTTTTGGAGATGGATTGAGAAAATCTATCGAGCCAAGATGTACATGATAAAATATCATTTCATTTCATCAATGAATATATTTTATTGCTGTACTAACATGTGTTATTTGTGTGTTGTAGAATGGCTGTAGGCGAGTCGAGTGGGGCTCGGGATGAGGTGGTATTCATTGACATACCGATGGATACCCAGCAGATGGGGGGGTTATGCACCCGTTGCACCAGCATCACTATTAGCGGAATCCGACCCGGAGGAGGAGGACGATTGTGTAGATACCGCAGAACCCATCAGGGGTGGGGTTATGAGGTTCGGCAGTCAGGACCAGGTTACAGAGTCGGAGAATGACCCTGCTTGGGGCGAGGAGTCCGGGGAGGACCAGACGCAGATGGAGGTCGAGGGAGCAACAAAGGAGGAGGTACCTGAGGAGGGATCTCCTGTGTTCCACACTTTTGTGGATGATTTGTTTGAGGGTTATGCTGACCCTACGTCGGAGCAGGAACAACTTACTGAGCTGCAACAGGTTGTTGAACAGCAGGCTGCTCAGATTGTTCATCTGGAGGAGCAGAACGCCGTCCATCAGCAGATGGAAAATGCATATAGAGATGAGGCATACCAGAGGGAGATGGATGTGGCCGACCTGCAGGCCAAGGTACAGCAGTTGGAGCAGGCTACACCTCAGTCAAGTCCAACGGTACAACAACTAGTATTGCAAAACCAGCAACTTAGGCAGACTGTAGATCAGCTAAACGCCAGAGAAATGCATAGTCAGACAGTTCTTTATGCCACCAGAGCTGAGCTCGACCGGGAGCGAATAGATCGGATTCAGATTCATGAGGCTTGACTCAGGGCTACCATGAGGGTAGGCAACTTGGAGAGAGAGACTTGAGTTAGATCCACCAGGATTGACACTTTGGAGTATGCTCTGGACGTTTCCTTTGATCGTTTGAGGGACCGGGTTATGAGGTATCCTCGGGAGACGGGCAGTAGTCGCCGTGTGATTAGGCGTCGTGTAGTTGATGAGTTGGTTCGGCAGGCTTACCGTCGGACAGTTCGTCGCAGCAGGCGTTGATTGTTGTCAGTTAGTATCTTTAGTTGTATTGATAGGTAGTAGTGAGTCCCACCTTTTGTTCTATTAGGGATGTTTCAGCTGTTGTAAGCCATTATGTTTTGATGTATGCATAGTATGTCAGTTAGACCCCAACTTTTGTTCTGTTAGAGGGGTTGATGGTAGTGAATCCTCACTTTTGTTCGTCAAGGGATAGTCGTTATTAGGCAACTTGTGCCTTGAGCATTTATAGAAGTATGCCACTTGTTGAGTCTGTACTAAAACATTGGTATATGAATATAAATGCAGTTATTTTCTTGTTTAAATCAAATATGCTTGATATATAGTTTTGAATTTAAATATTAATTTGGCTAACATAATGTGTAGAACTATAAGCATAAGTCTAAGATTTGCTCTTTAGCAGATCATGCCGAGAGGTAGACCACACAATCAACGCATCCCAGAGTCAGAGAGCGAGGTTGGGGATCAACCCAATCCTATGAGGATGTTTGCAGAAATGCTGGCAGAAGCCATGCAAACTAGACCCCCACCAGTGGTAGTACAACCAGCACCGCAGCCAGCGCCGCACTTGGCAAATTTCAAGGACTTCAAACTAGTTGGACCACCGGAGTTTCAGGGAACTCTAAACCTGATCGAAGCACAGACTTGTATCGAGGAAATGGAGAAGGTGTTCGAGGTCGCTAGGGTGGCCGAAGCACAGAAGACTAGTTTCGCTATCTTCATGATGAAGGGGGAGGCGAACTGTGACGACCCCGAAATTTGACCCACTTTATTACTTTAAATCTCATTTTTATTAAACATCAATTGCCTTATGTCCAAATTTCGGTTCGTTAATAAATCTTTAATCTCCTTCTTTAATTCCATTAATTGATATTACAAACATCAATTACCTAATTTTCGGTATAAATTTTTTTTCTTTTTTTTCTCAATTCAATCATAGTATTAAAATAATTGGATATTTAAAATCCTTACATCTGGATCCTAGTCCCTGGATCGCAACCTTTACTCTTTCTTTCTTTCTTTTACAGGTGTCAAACAGCTCAACATTCACAATTTAGTATTGTTCATATCCATACAATTTTCTTTATTTCATAATTCATAATTCATAATAATTTTCTATCCTAACCATCATCATGAACAATCACAATTCATAATTTAACACTACCCGCTCTATCCATATCCAACATATATGTACATACAAAATATTAACGTAACCTTGACAAATTATCCACATTGAATTATAATGTTGAACATATGACAATTACGTTTCCAACCTTCTAGGTAATTCATCTCTATCATATCTGATATTCTTGAAAGTTATTTCTTTCCTGCAAAAATATTTATTAAGCAAGTAATGAGCACAACGGCTCAGCAAGTTCAACAGTTATGATTCACGTAGCACATACCTTATCATGATTGGTGTGTGTCATACATCATGTGCTTGTACTTCTACTATAGCAATATATCTCATATATATTCATATCGTTGCACAAAATACACATTGTGGTCATATTAATCACGTATCACGTAACACATAATTTGTATGCAGTTAAAACAATAATTACATATCATAACATTCCAACATTTAACATAAAAGAGGCTGAAGAACTTGCCTGGCGTCCAATTAATAGCTCAACTTATTAAATTGGTAGTTCATACCCTTTACTCGATCAACCTATGATCATAAAATAATCAAACAATAATTATTTAACTCCTTATGATATTAATTTAATTAATTAATATCATCTCTAGGCCAATTATTAATTTATATGGCCAATTATATTAACCTCGTTCCTTAAAATATTTGTTTAACTTAATATCCAATACCTCTAATACGGACAACCTGACTCATCGGATAAATTTTTAACATAACTGGGTGTCCCAAAAATTTTATTTAACCATTTTCTAAATGGTAACCTTATTAGATTAATATTTAAACATTTAAATATTAATCCCCAATATTTAATATTTTATCAAAAAATATTAAATTTAATGCCCAAATATCATTTCTATATTTTTCTATAATTTTCTAGAATTTTTAAACAATTTTTAAACATTTATTTCATTAAAAACTAATTCTGGGGGCATTTTGGTAATTTCCGCGCCCATAGGACATAACCGGAATTTTTTCGGAAAGCCCAGGGGCATTTCCGTAATTTCCGCGCTCTTGGGGACACAACCGGCATTTCCCGGAAAGTTCAGGGACAAAACCGTAATTGGGCGAGGGTCAGGGACACGTTCGGTATTATTAAAGAAGGCCAGGGGCACGCTGGTAATTTCCAGCGTTGCCGACCCCCCCGACTGCCGACGCCAAAACGGCGTCGTTTCCTATCACTGTTCATGACAGCCGCGCATTGCGCGGACAACTGAACTTCCGCGCCCCAAAACGGCGCCGTTTCACCTCTACGTTTGCAAAAAAAATGGCTGCCGCGCAATGCGCGGCAGCCCTGAGTTTATTTTCTTCTTTCTTCGCTAACAGTGTATCAACTTAAGTCAATTAATCCATTTTTGCTCCAATTTTCCACCACAAAATCATTCCAAAAATCACATAATTCATAGATATATATCTATAAATTATTTAGAATAATTATACTAATTATTTATAATTTTTCCATAACATTAATTTATCACTAAAAATACATAATAAATCATAAAAGAAATAATATATATACCTTCCAAAGCTTAAATTTCTTCCTTTTGGTGGCTCTAATATTTCTCCCTCTTATGGTGGCCATGGAGTTCTCGGTGAAGGTGGTGTTCGGATGATCATGGAGGCTTCGGTGGAAGAGAAAGGAAATGGAGAGGAAGATAGTGTTTGTTGCTTTTTCTTTTTCTTTCTTTCTTCTTTGCTTCTTTTGTTGGCTTATATAATTGTTGCTTAAAAATTTCCACCGACTTAGCCCCTCTCTCGAACGTTCCAATTTCGGATAAATTCCAATTTTGCATGTAATTTATTTAATTAAATACATTACGTAATTATTACGTGTAATAAATATTTTATATAATATACATAAAATATTTATTTTAATTACTAAAAATCATAATATGATTTATGAATAATATTAATACCTTTTTCGGTATTTTTCTTGACAAATTTTGTACACGCATAATAACATGCATGTAATTATATAAGGTAATTTATACCTCCAAAAATCCTAAAAAAATCATAGGACATATAAAAAATTATTTTTCATAATTTTTCACTCCGTTACTTGGACAACATGTTACATTAACATGTTCACGTTTCCGAAATATTATTCTTCATAAAAGTCATAATAATTCCATTATCCATAACCATAATTTTTATTAAATTAAAACATTCCTTTTTCTTATTTATTATTCAATTTCTTTAATATTCATATTAATTTTTTATATATAAATTATATAATTTAATATTATATAATTTATATAATTACATTCTCCTTTTTAAATAATTTCTTAATTTCCTCCAACTTTATTCCATTTAATCACCTTATATAAATTACATAATTATTCTTATATAATTTATATAATTATTATTTTCTTCATACCTTATTTTAATTTCCTTATATAAAGTATATAATTTATTATTATATAATTTATATAATTACTTTTCCTTCTCAATTAATTTCTAAATTTTCACCATAATTCTTAATTAAATCTAAAATCAATAATTACAATTTTATTAACTTCCTCATCCGCCTTTTATTTAAATTTGGATTAATTTAATTATTAATCCCTTTAATTTCCATAATTAATAACATTTATAATTATTAATTATGCATAACACACATATATATACAAATGTATGTATATATATATATATATATATATATATATATATATATATATATATATATATATATATATATATATATTAATTCATGCATTTACATTATCACATATCCTCCTTTAAAATCATAACTTCTGTACTTCCACAATAATTAAATTGTACAATTTATTGTACATTTACCTGGAATTTCTTTTATTATTAATAAATCGTTTTTAACAATTTATTTACTTTTCAATTATTTTAATTCAACATACTTTATCCTGATCTCCGTACAGATTTAATTTACTAATTAAATCTCATCACGTACTTTTATTCACATAAAATAACCATTTCTTTACACAACCTTGAAAATTGTATCAATTAAATTCTTATTTAATTTTATCAAATAATTCTGAAAATTCGGATCCTCACACGAACTACTGGTGGAAGGCCAACAAGGGCTGTGCGGGAGAAGGCGTCATCACCTGAGAACGCTTTAAAGAAATGTTTTTGGAAAACTACTTTCCAGAAAGCATGCAACAAGAAATGGAGGTGAAATTCCTCGAATTAAAACAGGGAAGCATGTCTGTGGCCGAATATTCGGCCAAGTTTAATGAGTTGGCAAGGTTTGTAACTCATCAAGTTGATACGGAGGCTAGGAAGGCTCGGAGGTTTGAGCTGGGACTGAAGCCGTGGGTGTATCGTTCTGTGGCGGTATTAAAGATTAAGAGCTTTTCAGAGCTATTGGAAAGGGCAATCATTTCAAAGGGTGGCAGTGAGGCCCTGACTAAATTCAACCAGGAGAGGAAGAAGGGTCATGACGGGCAGAAGACGGGGAGCAGTGGAGGCAGCAACCCCAATAAATGAAAGTGGAATGAGAGTCAATCGTTCGGAGGTAACAAATTCGAAGGAGAGGCTAAAAAAGTGGGCAAATGCAACAATTGTGGTAAGAACCACACGGGCGAATGCTTGAAAGGGAAGAGTGTTTGCTAAGCTGCGGACAGCCGGGGCACATGGCTCCACAATGCCCAAAAAAGATGAAGGGAATATGTTTTTCTTGTGGAGCAACCGATCATCATGCCAAGGACTGCCTAAAGAGGAAAGGAGACGCTGGGAGTGGCAACAGAGGCAACAATAACAACAACAACAACAAGCTGAGCATTGGAGGGCCAGCCAGCCAAGCCAATCGTCCCATAGCGCGCACCTTCAACATGACTGTGCAGAATGCAGTCGACTCCAAGGACGTGGTGTTAGGTATCATCCAGATAAATGATATTAATGCATATGTTTGATTCGGGTGCTACCTGCTCTTTTGTTTCTGAAGATTTTGCTAAGAGATTAGATTTACCTCAAGAAAAGCTAGAACACCCTATGAACGTAGAAGTAGCAAACAAATAAATCATTCCCGTAGACTACATTCATAGGAACTGTTGTGCTGAATTACGAGGGTTTAGACTTAATGCGGATTTGATACCGATTCGTCTGGGAGAGTTTGACGTAATCCTAGGGATGGATTGGCTATCGTTTCACGGAGCGGTTATTGACTGTAAGAAGAAGTGTGTGCACTTAAAGACTCCGAATAGGTCCAAAGTTATATTTTACGGTAGTAAATCGTCGAGACAATCAAGTTGTCTGACGATGATGCAAGCACGAAAGTTGCTCAGGAAAGGGTGCGTAGGTTATTTGGCTCATGTGGTCGATACTCGACGTGTCGAGGGCGAACTGAGTCAGATACCTGTTGTACGGGAATTCGCTGATGTTTTCCCAGATGAGATTTCGGGGTTACCGCCGGACAGAGAAGTGGAGTTTGTTATTGATTTGGTATTGGGGACCGCACCGATATCGAAGGCACTGTATCGTATGGCACCAGTAGAAATGAAAGAATTGATGGTTCAGTTGCAGGAACTGTTAGATAAAGGTTATATCAGACCAAGCGTGTCACCATGGGGAGCACCGGTTCTGTTTGTAAAGAAGAAGGATGGTTCAATGAGGCTTTGTATTGATTACCGGGAGTTGAACAAGGTCACCATTAAGAACAGGTATCCGCTACCCAGAATTGATGATCTGTTTGATTAACTTAAGGGGGCGAAATACTTTTCGAAGATAGATTTGAGGACGGGTTATCATCAACTGAAGGTGAGGGAGGAGGATATCCTGAAAACGGCATTCAGAACTCGTTATGGTCATTTCGAGTTTCTAGTGATGTCATTTGGACTGATGAATGCACTAGCGGCATTCATGGATATGATGAACAGAGTGTTCAAGCAGTACTTAGACAAGTTCGTGGTCGTATTCATTGATGACATATTGGTGTATTTGAAGACGGAGGAAGAACACGCAGAACACTTACGGATCGCATTGGAGGCTTTGAGAAGGGAGAAGTTGTACGCCAAGTAATTAGTTTATTTATTTTTTTCCTCTCTCTCTCCTATCATGCGCGGCTAATACCTTTCTTCTTGTCCCAAAATTATAGTCACTTGCTTACTTTTAAATAATTAATAAGTTATATAATTGTTTTTCCAAGTGGGTCAAGTATTGAACTTTATTTAAAATACCAATTGGGCTCCTATTATATTGTTTGGACTACTAATTTGTCACATTTTATTATTCTTCACTTGGGCTACTAATTGACCCATGTTGGGCTAATTTAATAATTTACGCATTAATTATTCAATCCATGGTTAAATAAAGAATTAGATAGAATAAATAATTAAATACTCTAACCCATTAGTATTAAATTACTAAATGGACTAATAAATATTATTATTTATATTTCACATTATTTACATTAATTAATAATCATATTAATTAATTTATTGTATTTAATTAACTCATTATAGTTAATTTAATTGAATATTTAATTAATAGGAAACTTATCAATTATTTTGATATTAAAACTTTAGGGTTTGTTCACTAATTTAAATAACATATTAGTGACCCCCTTTAATTAATTCTAGTAATTAATCACATAATCATTTAATCACGTAATTAATTAATCACATAAAAAAATTTAAATAATCTCGTAAAACTAACTCGTTAGAAATTAAATTAATAATTTAATTAATAATGACGTGAAAATTCTAGGACATTACATAAGCTGTATTATGGATTTGAGGTAGCCTGTGTTCATGTTAACCTATTAAAGAAACCAGTAGAATCACCTAGTAATGATAAACTGTCTAAAAGAATCAGAATGGTTAATATGTTCACTATTGTATTTAAAACTGAAATCTGAAAGTCTTCGACTATCGTTGAGTGGCCTCGGCCAAGCTTTCGGCTATCGTTGAGTGGTCTCGGCCAAAGCCTTCGGCTATCGTTGAGTGGCCTCGGCCAAGCCTTCGGCTAAAGTAGAGTGGCCTCGGCCAGAGCCTTCGGTTACCGTAGAGTTGCCTCGGCCAAAGCCTTTGGCTACAGTAGAGTAGCCTCGGCCAGAGGCTTCGGCTATCGTAGAGTTGCCTCAGCCAAAGCCTTCGGCTATCATAGGGTAGCATCGGCCAGGTCTCGGCCATTACAGAGTGATCGTAGGGTGAAATCACTCCGGTCGTAGAACTATTTTTGATCGTCGATTAAGTTGTTAAGGCAAACCATTTGATTCGTGGGGTAAGTCTACTAGGGCAGACTGTGCAAATCGTTGAATGACTATTCACCCGACGATAGGAGAACATAAAACTTTTGATTTTGGTTATCAATGACAATCCAAAATAAATAAGATTTATCTTTTAATTAATTGTCATATTAACCATTAAATAATAAGTAAAGATAAATAAATAATTAATTATTATTGAATTAATAGTAAATAATAATTAAAGAAAAATAAGATTTTAGAAGTCATTAATTATTATGTATTTAATAAATAATAACTAAAGATAAATAAAGTTAATAATTTAATTATTTATTATTTATATTAAATAATAAATAAGGGTAATTAAGTAATTAATTACTATTTAATTAAAATTAATGAAGGAGATGTAAGGATAATTAATTAATTAATTAATTATTATTTAATTAAAATTAAATAATAATTAAAGATGATTATAATAAAACTAAATAATTAATTATTATCTAAATAATCTTAAGAAGCATTAAAATAAATAAACTAATTACTTATGTTAGACTAATTAGTTATTATTTATAATTAAATAATAACTAAAGGTAGTTAATTAATTACTATTTAACTAAGAACAAATGGTAATTAAATAAATAAGAGTTAATTAAATATAACGTACTTAATAACTCACTAATTCTGCAATTGGATTAAATTGTTTAAAGGTTCCTTAAGTGTTTAATACTTAGGATGAATACTCATCGGTTATTAAATCATTAACCTAAGTGTGTTTATGTAGGGATTATGTTAGTATGTCGAATGATGTGAATTTTGTGTTGAAATCATTTATTAGATAAGTTCATAGTAAGCATACAAACATGCCAGTATACGCAGTACTAATTGTTAGACCGACTTGATTAATGTTAGGTCCTTCAAAGCCATTTAATTAAAGCTAGGTTGTTGTAGCTGAGCAGACAAGTAAGTTTCCTAACTTCAAACTTTATTTTGCGCAAGTTCCTTATCTCTAAACTCATTTCATTGAGCAAGTTATTTATTTAAGCTTGAATTATAATTCCGAGCATGCTTTAAGTGGTTTAAATTACTTTACAATTATTTCACATCGATATTATTGTTATTCGCACTTGTTGTACTTGATCTTGTACAGTCTTTGACTTGGACCTTAATTAATGTTCTATTATTTAAAGAACTGTTCAAAATAGGTCTAAGTCATTGTTCGGCTAGACATTTATGTTAAAGATTTTAAAAGCTATCCAAATCATTGAAGATGTGGATTCTTAAACTATTATGAACACCCCTTTATTATAGGGGAGTACCCTGTATCTAATATCAGGTACAAAACACGGAAATTAAATGTTATGCATACACATATTGTACTGAGTCTGATCCCCTCGGGTACATATTTCTGGTAGTAACCATTGGGTCAACCTGCTATTGACTCCAATGGATATTTATAGTTCATAGTCTATTTGACTATCTTAATTTTAAAAGCAATTCATTATTCCTGCTTATGTTATTCATATTATTGAATTGTTCAGCTATTCCCTTTCATTCATGATATATTGTTTGTTGTTGTTATTTAAACTTGTTGAGCAAACTAGTTGCTCACCCTTGCTATATCATGAAACCTTATTGCAGCGAAACCCGGGACTTCTGGGAAGAACAAGAGTAAGGGAAAGATGAAGTGATAGACTTCAGGATGCAGCCTTTTAGTTAACTAAATTACTTGTTATGTAATATAAACCCTAAGTACTTTATTAAGTGTATTTGTGTACTTTTGTGTAAGGTTATCGTATCTTGGGACTAGTAACACCTTTTGAATGAACAACATATGTTTATTATTCCGCATTTAGTTATTGTATGTTGTTTAGAGGTGGATGTTTGTATTGGATCATGATGACCAGATCCGGGTATTTGAGACCCGAATTTGGGGGCGTCACAAAATCTAAATGTTATGCATATACATAGGGTACAAGAGGCCGATCCCCTCGCGTACCCCGTTTTTTTGAGGTGTCAGATATATATATGTCTGTTCTATCTTAGTAGCAATTCATGGTCCTTTGAGACCAGTCAGCAGTAAAGAGTCAATCCATTCTTTTATTGAACATTGATTCTTGTTATTTCACAATTGTTATCTATTGTTGAAACTCTCGAAGATAAATCTTTTTCATTTATGATATATCATTTCTTGTTTATTTAAACTTGCTGGGCAAAGTAGTTGCTCACCCTTGCTATATCATGAACTATTTTTCAGTTAAGCCGAATGATTTAATGAGTACAACGACAAAGGGAAGGTGAACGAGTAGAAGTAATTAGTTCTTAATTGATGTTGTAAGCCTTTTGTATTATAAGGTAATGATGATTTATTAAGGTTAGTGGAACCTGGGATAGAAGGTACGTTTTGTAATGAAATGATGTATATTTTTCACGAGTTATTGAAGATTTAGTTTTTAATTATTTGTATAGTGTTGAATAGTGAGCACCAAACCCGAGGTTCAATGGACCCAGATTTGGGGGCGTCACACCGACCCCTTCTGTTTGGAATCTTGATTTCAAATATAAAAGAATGTTGTAGAAGGGAAAATTCTTGTGAGAATGGATTTAAGAATCACCAAAGAATATTTTAAAACGAATGAGTTATGGTCATTTTAATCGAGTTGTGCTCCGACAAGTCCACAAAATTGCAACCATTCAAGAATTGGACATTAAAAATAAGGTTTTGTGCGTACGCTTTTTTTAATTCATGACACCGGGAATAGTTAGACTATGTTATAAGTAGTCCACGGTCCAAAGTTGAGACCATTCTGAGGTTGGTTTGGCATAATTATGAATTTGATAAGTTTCGTAAAAGTTAAGAAAAAAACCAAAAGTTAGGATTTTGGTTAAAGGCTAGTTATAGTGAGCCATCGTAATGAGTATTATTAAGACTAATATATATGTCAAACTCACATACCTTATAAGTCGTACGAAAGAAGAGAAATACACGTCGGCCGTAAAAGAGCAAGTTCTTTCAGTAATTGTAGAAATCTTTATATGTAATTGTGTAGTATCTGTTATATGCAAAGACATGCCGATTAACTATTAACTGTTAATTGATTTATGAAGTTATATTTGACTATGTATGAAGTATGAATTGATGTTTTAAATATGATTATTAAAGTTGTGTTTGAGAAATGAGATATTTGTTAAGTCAAAGCATGTTAAAGTTTATATGGAACCATAAACTGTGACGTTTATTAGACTTGTTGAGTCGTAGTGCTCATTCTTGCAAATAAACCTTTATTGCAGTTAAAAAGGATTAGTAGAAGAGTATTGTTGTAACGACTTAAAGATAGATGAGGAAACAATTATTGTTGTTTCTTATTTGTATCAAGACTTAAGTCAAAAGACTTATTGTAATGGAAATGAATTAAGTTGTAATAACTTTGAGATTACGTATAAAAGATTATTCTTTTGGAAAATGAATCATTTTATGTATTTTACATTTATTGTAATGCTTGAAGAATGTTAGTAAAGGCTAAAACACTTAAGATTTGTGTATGTTGAAAGTTTTGATTTGCTTAATCATTAAGGTTAAGATGAGAACTTTGTTTATCAAACTGTTTGTTTGAATAAGGGTATTGGTAATATGGATTGATCATGTTATTATTGATACTCTGAATTTAAGATAGATAAGGTTTATAGATAAATAAACATCTATATTCATTAAGTAAGGCTTAATCGGTAGAGTTAAAATTAAGGACAGTATTGATAAAATAATTATACAACTGAATGCGGGTGTTAAAAAATGATTTGGAAGTTCTGTAAGCACTGAGTTTACAATTAATGAGCGCCAATAAGGTGCCACCTTTACCAGAATGCGCCCCTCGATTCCAAGAATAATCTTATTATTTGATACTGTGAATTTCAGATAGATAAGGATTACTAATATAAAGAGACGAGTCCATTATTAAATAAAACTATGTATCTAAGTGAGGGTATTTGGCACATTGAAATATTGTTGGTACTGTGAAACTCAGATATATAGAATTTATGAATAAGGGAATATCAAGATGTGACGTACAACCATATTTATGGATAACACACCTCATAAATCAAATAAGAGACCGAGACCAAGTTAAGATCGAGGGATTAAGTAAAGTAATTTTAAATAATTGTCTGTAATAAACTAGTTAAACTAATATAGTTATTGGTAAATTGTAAAGAAAGGAAGTACAAGTCAGCCTACAAGTCTGGGTGATAAGCGCTTGGATTTGGGGACGTGACATGATGTTTCTCCCAAATCCTTCATGTAAAAGTGTTTCGACAACCATATTTTAACTGACTGGAGCATCAGAACATCATTCTCTATCAGTCGTATATCATAAACATATAATACTAGGAATATAACAACACTCCCACTAACCTTCTTGCACACACATGGTTCATCCTCGTTTTTGATAAAATCAAACTCTTTGATTATCAAATCAAACTCTTTGATTATCTCATCAAAAGGGATGTTCCATCTTCGAGAAACTTGCTTCAATCCATAAATGGATCGTTGTAACTTACAAACTTGATTTGTTCCATCTCTAGAAACAAATCCCTTCGGTTGTATTATATAAACATCATCATCTAGTTTTTCATTGAAGAAGGTCATTTTTACGTCCATTTGCCAGATCGCGTAGTCATATTAAGCCACAATCGTGAGCAAAATTTGAGTGAACTTAAGCATAGCTACTAGTGAGAAGGTTTCATTATAGTCAACTCTTTGCCTTTGTCTGAAACCTTTTACAACCAGTAAGGCTTTATAGGTCTCTAACTTGCCATCTGCTCCAGTCTTTTTCTTAAATACCCATTTACACCCAGTGAGCTATATGCTCTCAGGTGGAGTAACCAAAGTCCATACTCGATTCTCATATATAGAGTCCATCTTGGATTTCATGGCTGTAAGTCATTTCTCTAAGTCTTTACTACTCATAGCCTATTCGTATGTCAATGGATCATCATCATCATCATCATCCTCTATGATGAATCCATACCTCTCAGGTATCTTTGGTACTCTTCTAGACTTTTGAATATGTTGTGGTACAATAGGTTCTTTTACTTGGTTAGGTTCATTCGCTTGATCTGTAGTGTTTTGCGGTTCTTGAACTTATTCAAGGTCTATCTTGTTCCCACTGACCCCTTCAAGGATAAAGTCATTTTCTAAGAAGGAAACATGTTTCGCAACAAACACCTTTTAATCAGTAGAATGATATAAGTAATATCCTAAACTTTCTTAGGGACAGATTTTGAAGGTACCTTGTTATGTAGATACGCTGTCGTTTCTAGGGCATAACACTAAAAAGATACTGGAAAGTCGATAAAACTCATCATAAACCGAACCATGTCCAACAATGTGCGATTTCTCCATTCAGATACACCATTCAGCTGTGGCATACCGGGAAGTATCCTGATAAGTAGATTTTATATGTATTTATTATATATTATTTTGCTTAATTATTCATGAATTTTTAAGTATTTTAGGCATTTTATTTAATTTTATGTATTTTTATTATTTTTAGTAATATTATATTATTTCTATTACTTTTATATTATTTTTAATTTTATTTTATAGGTAAATTAATGTTTGATGGCAAAAGGGTAATTATAGAGTTGCTGGGGGAGTTTCTGTAATTTTCGGATGAAGCAAAGCATGGCGCGGCATCAGGCATGGGATTATGGCATGACCATGGATGACGTCGTTTTTAGGTAAGAAAGGCAGTAGCATACAGGCGCCATGCGCGATAACATAAAGAAGAAAAAAAATAAAACGTAGTAGGTGGAACCCACACTAACGATAATATTCCAGTAGGCGCGTGGCTTCTTCTTTAGCAGATTTCTTTATTAGCAAGCGAGGCGCACCACTGATTAACTTGCAAGAGTATTTCTTTCAGCAGCTTGGTTCTTTCATTCACCTTGGGTCTAACACGACTAGCAGGCACGAAAGCTTTTCCAATTTAGATTATGTCAATGTTTTAATTTTCCAAGTGTATCTAGTCGGCCAGTAATAAATTAAAGGATTTATTTGTTCCAATTGCAATTTGGAAAAGGATTTAAAAATAAAATTTTTATATTTATTTTATTTGTATTTTAAATTCTATTAGGGTTTGGATTTTAATTCTTATTAGGGTTGAGATAAATTTTGTAGTCTATAAATAGAGGCTAATATAGTTTTATCATAGATTAACATATAATACAGTAGGAGTAAAGTAGATTTAAGGAAGAATGCCAGGTTAATTTTTCTTATTCAGTTCTAAGGAATGTTAAACCTTATTTACAATTGATGGTTTGATTAAGTTATTATTATTTATTCCTTCTTATATGAGATTTATTCTTGATGATATGTTTTAACTGATTGAATGATATTTGTTTTGATTGATTTAATAATGGTCAGTTAAGTTGATCAAGCTATTATCATCTACTAGATTAAGGTAATTATATTTGGGAAATCGACCATTGCACAAGATGTATGAATATTATGCATATACATAGGGTACAACTCTTATTATGCATATACATAAGGTAATTTATTGTTCTTAAACTTGCTAAGCAAGCTAATTGCTCACCCTTGTTATAGCATGGACAATTTTCAATTAAGCCCGAGTGCTTCAGAAAAGATACGGGCAAGGGAAAAGTCAAATAATAGAAATTATATGCTAGTAGTTTATTATTTAATATTTATTTTGATGTTGTAAATATTTTATGAACCCTTAAGATATGTATTGATTGTGTTAAGGTTAGAAGACCTTGAGATTGTATTACCTTTTATAAGGAACAGTTATGTATTATTCCGCTAAGTTTAACAAAGATTATGTTTTTAGATATTATTTATGTATTAGATTGTGAGCACTAAACTCGAGGTTATGGAACCCAGATTTGGGGACATTATAGTTTGTATTAGAGCTATAAGTTATAAAACTTTAGGTTGTGAAACCTTATGATATAACCTTAGAGGAGTCAACTCATATCGAGTTTTAGGTGATGGATTTTGGAAATTCATCAAGTCGAGTGATAACACAATTAAATATATTTTCATTTCATCAATAAATATATTTTATTGCGATACTGATGTTGTTTTGTTTATTTTATAATGTAGGAGGAGATTGATGAGCCGAGTGATACTATGGAGGAGGAGTTCATGGATATTTAGGTGGATATAGTGCAACCAGTTACACATGAGGAGTTAGAGCTGGAGCTAAAGCCTATAGAGGATCCAATGACTGAGGAGGATAAACTAGATGAGTTTGTGAATGGCATGGGCATTACTGCTGTGACACCCCGGGATTTTACAAGATTTTAATAAGGATTATGATTAATTAAGTAAAGGTTAATAGTTAAAACCTAGTTATGAATGACAGAAAGTATAAGAACGATTTAATATAATGTATTATGTAATCAATGTGCTTTATGTGACCTATATGATAGGTTGAAAATATGTATATGATTATTTGAGCAGTTAAGAAAAGAAATGAGATAAATAAGAAAAGTATAAGTGAATGGAGATTTTGTTATGAAAATTAACAGCAAGTTAAATGAATAAGACTTGATAGGCGAGGATATAAGAATGACAAGGTAAAATATGTATGTATGTGCAGAGAATAAGAAACCGTATGATCTAATCGGTTTATTAAGAATTTATGAGATATGAAGGATTTGATATATGAATATTTGGAGTTTACCAAAGAATGGATATTTAATTGATTGAAATAAGATAATCATGTATATGATGTGAAGATACATAATGTGATACCCCGAAAGTGCGTAAAAGGAACGTATATAGCATGTATGTTGAGAACTAGCATTATGTGTATTAAGTAAATAAGTGAAATGGATGTAAAGACAAAATGAAGGTATTATGAGTTTATATGATTAAAGGGATGGATTGTGGTAATCTAGTCGAGGTTCGCTTCTCAAGAAAGCGATTTATGAAAAAGTGAGTAATACAACTATTTGAGATATCGAGAATTTAAAATTGTGAATTATGGAACTGAGGAAGCTTATAAAGAATTAAGTATGAAATTATATGCAAATTCACATTTATTATAAATGATTGTTGAAAATAGTATTTGGAAGTGCGACAAGTGTTATGTGACAAGTCAATTATGGAGTTTTAATGATGGAATAAAATTCAAGTTTATAGAAACAAATTTGGATTAAAAAAGAATTGATTTGGATAAAAAAAAAGTAATTTATGAATTTAAGGAATTAAATTTCCTAGGTTTTGAGGCTAAAGACCATTATACCCTTAATAAATTTGAAAAATGACATTGGTATCCTTAAATGGTGCAATGACCATTATGTCCTTAATTAACCATGTGAAATGACACAAATGCGCTTAACCAATCTAGAGTTAAACTAACCATCCATGGTTAGTTGTTGGAACAATATATATTATGTATGTATGTAGTAAGCTAGCTCATTTTCATTCCACTCCTTTAAAGTTTCCAGCAAAGTGAGAGAAAGGAGAGAAAAGAGAAGGAAAGGCTTGGATTTAAAGAAAAATTGAAGGAATTGCAGGAAAAGTTGCAAGTGAAGCATGTTTAGCTATCAAAAGTGAAGAATTCCTCTTTAGCAAGCTTTGTACCAAGCAAGAAGGTATAAAGAGTTTTTGTAACGCCCCAAATCTCTGCGTTCCTTGTTCCTATCTGATTATCTCTGGATATCATAATCATTAACATTAAATCCATTCTTATGATCATAAAACACTTTCATGGCGATCTCGTGCGTTAAAACTTGACCTGTAACCATTTAATTAAACATAATGCGGTCCATTTTTTTTAATCTTTATTTTACATTCCTTACCTACCTCAGGATCGCAACGTTCACTTTACTATTCATTAGTAATTAAGTCGACACTTATTAATTGCGACAGAGTCTATTTCGTTTTGTAATCATATAGAATTTATGATTTAACTTAATCTGTAATTAAAATTCGCCATGAACTATTCATACATAACTTTATCCAAATATACCTATTATGTACCTGTTCCTGTTCACAAACAGACATTTATTATATCTATATTTATACAAGTATCAACATACACAAGTCTATACCATCCATAACCATCCATACATTATTCTGCTTGCTTAAACTTGTTTATATACAGTTGTAGCATATACACGAGTTTATTACATGTCAACTCGACTAAACATAATATGTGAATTATATCATTTATATTCTCTCTCTGGAACATACATACATATATATATATACATTTCTCTGAATTTACAAATCGTTCATTTCTTAATACAATCATGGTTTAAAATTTAAAACCAACTTATTACATAACTTTGACATACAACAAATCTCTTCACATATATTAATGCATTCATCCCTCTTTACCTTTAGTGTCACGGGAACCTCCGCCCTTTTTATTCTTTACCTAAAATATTAATTAATAGCAAGAGTGAGCATAAATCTCAGCAAGTAATTCAGTTAACACCTTACATGCTTACAGTTTATATCAATGCGTCATGCATCCTTTACTTATCATGTTATACTTAATATCACATATTGCATTTAACAGTTAGATCACGTAATGGCACAGAGTACCCATTTCAACTATCACATAGTTCACGTAGTATAATTAGTACACTTAAGTCTGAAAAAGTTGTCTGGTTAGCATTTAATTACACTTAACCTTTACTGCGTCGCTTGGCCTTTATATCATTCCATGCCTCGGTTTGCTACATCGAGCGTTATCTGTAAAAATACAATCTATATACATCATTTTAAGATCATAGCTTATATAACTTATCGAACTTAATCTATAATTGCTTAACCATTAATCTCTATTCATTACACATTTGATATATTATACCTTATGCAGGTTTATAATACATCTCATCTTATTTCCGACCTTTTTCATAACTCATAACGCGCTTTGGCTTAGCTTTAGGCATGCTATGTTATGCCATTCATTATTTCATTAACCTTGACACCCTTTAGTTTGGTCATTCTTTATTATCTAGGGTTTACATAACCCATTCTTATCATTTTATATCAAAATATTTTATTTTTGGACCCTTAAAATTTTTTATTTTACAGAACACTGCGCCCCGGCACAGTGTTTTCTCCTTCCAATCTCGCTAGCCGCGAAAAGCTTGCAACCGTGAACAGTAACACTGCACCCTGGCACAGTGTTTAGTACAAAACACTGCGCTGGCCGCGCAGTCCTGCAGCATAGCATACTTAATTTTTGCCTCTGCTTTACTAATTTTTAACTTCTTAACCACACATCCAATTCACACTAAATTTGGACCAATGCTAGACCTTACTACATAGTATTTTATAAAAATTTTACTTGCCACAATTGGCTCTTTAAAATCATTGATACATTAGCCCCTAGAAGGGCTGTTCAACATAAATTCCAGACTTAGAAAATTTTCAGACTTTGAAATCCAATATTTTCCAACTTTGTGATTTTTGGCCATAAGCTTTAAAACTTCAATCCAACACTTGACATAGCTCACATACGTCATATATGACATATCCAAACTCTTAAAACCTTAAAACTTCGCACGAGGTGATTTTTGTCCGTTAAAATCCTTTTCAAATCGAAACGATCGATTTCGATCGTTCGAATCGCCTTTTCATTCGAATTTCAATCCGTTGATTTCCCAATTAACATAAACACGTGTAATAACACAAAAATGACTCATTTGACTTCATTTCACCTTTAAATTCTCAAAATTGCCAAAAATCACCTATGACTTGGATTTTCATTATAATTCTCAAACTCTTCATTTTCAAAACTAAACTCATCTTGACATCTTACACTCAACACACCACATAGGCAATCATATACACCTTTAACAACCTTGCAAGTCCACATAACTTCTAACTGCACATTCTAATGCACTTTACAGATTACGATTTGGTTTCTTCACCAATTATAGCCTAATATTCAAATTTCCTCAAACAATTCATGTTTTTCAAGTATACTTAAATCTTTAAAATTATTTAGCATGCAATCTTTCATGCATCAAACATGTTTAACCTTCCAACTAGGTTTTCATCAAAACTTGTAACATATAACACATAATCATGCCTTAAATCATGATTTTTAGCTTGAATTTATACAAAAATAGTACACCACCTTTCTACACCAACTCTTTTTCTTAGGGTTTCTTCATGCATCGCAAACATATCACATAAACCACATAAATCAACACATGACTCACATAACCTTTACTTTTATCCATGAATTCATGCATGACTACTCTTAATTTAATATGTAAGTACATAACTTGTTAAGTTCACAATTAACACTCTTTATACCTTTTTGTAACTTCCTTTTTCCTTGGTACAAAGCTTGCCAAAGAGGAATTCTTCACTTTTTGATAGCTAAACATGCTTCACTTGCAACTTCTTCCAGCAATTTCCTTTAATTTTCTTCAAATCCAAGCTTTTCCTTCTCTTTTCTCTCCTTTGTTCTCTTACTAGAACTTTCAAATGCTAAAAATAAAATGGACTTAGCCAAATATACTTACAATATAGATATATACATATTATGTATATAATTGCCAACACTTAACCCACCTTTAGTTAACTTAACTTGCATGGTTAGGGTTACATAGGTCATTTCACATGAACTTTCAATGGAAATATGGACATCAAGCCATTATAGGGCACCAAGGTCATTTTCCAACTTGTCAAGGGCAATATGGTCATTAGCCACAAAATCTTGAGAATTAATTCTCCTAAATTCATAATTTGCTTATTTTTGCTCCAATTTAATTCCTGTTTTTTTTTATCCAAACTTATTTCATTAGACTTGAATTTCATTTCATCATCAAATACTCCACAACTTGTCTATCCCATATCACTTGTCGCACTTTAAAACATTAATTTCTTCAATTAAAAAATTAACTTATCATTATACTCCTTTGCATAACATTACCATTTTAATTCTCTACAAACCACCTTCAGTTTCACATTTCACATTTTCAATTCCCAACATCTCGAATAGTCGGTTCACTCACTTTTTTCCGTAAATCGCTTCCTCGAGAAGCGAATCTCGACCTGATTACCAAAATCTATCGTCCTTTATCCTTTTAACTCATAATACCCTTATTACGACTTTAACGTCTTTTCACTTATTTACTTCACTCACATAAGCCAATTCTTAACATACATAGAATCTACTTTCCTTATACTCATATTTACGAGTATTACCTTTTTGTCTTTACACATTGTATCATGAATATCTTATTTCCATCATTTAATATCAATTTCCTTAAGAAATTCCATAAATACATAAATCATGCACTCAATCTCCCACAAATCCTTAATAAACCAATTTGATCACATGGTTCTTTCTTCACTACACTTACATACTCAGTTTAACTTATCATCCTCATACCTTCGCCTCTCCAGGCCTATAACGTAAGCTCAATTAACATGTACTATCATTATTTACATAATTTTTTAACTTTAACTCTTTTTTCTATATTCGATCACATATACACATACACATATTTATGCCATCAATCTATTACCGGCCGACACCTAATATCGTGTCTTACAATAATTTCTTCAGATTACCCTATTGTGGGTATTACAATCAATAACTCATCTTAATTCCATTATATCACCATTTGATCATCGAAATTAATATTCACTATTATTCCATCATATGTCAAGTCTCTCAGACACTTCAAATCTCTAACTGATCCATATAACTTCTATAGACCCTTATTTATCAAGAGTCCTTCTGTACCATTTCAATCACATAGGTCCCTCTCTATCTTATCAACCACACAGGTCACATCTATCACATAATAATTCACACTAAACACTTATCATTATATTCTATTCTTCAAATCTAGGTTTAATCACATATCATTTACTTAATTCATCATAATCCTCATTTGGAATTCTTATAAAATCCTGGGGTGTCACAGTTTTAATTGTGAACTTAGTAAGCTATGTACTTATACATGCTAAATTAAAAGTAGCCATGCATGAATTCATGGGTAAAAGTAAAGATTATGTGAGTCGTGTTGATTTATGTGGTTTATGTGATATGTTTATGATGCATGAAGAAACCCTAAGAAAAAGAGTTGGTGTACGAAGGTGGTGTACTATTTATGTATAAATTCAAGCTAAAAATCATGATTTAAGGCATGATCATGTGTTATATGTTACAAGTTTTGATGAAAATTTAGCTGGAAGGTTAAACATGTTTGATGCATGAAAGAATGCATGCTAAATAATTTTAAAGATTTAAGTATACTTGAAAAGCATGAATTGTTTGAGGAAATTTGAATATTAGGCTATAATTGGTGAAGAAATCAAATCATAATTTGTAAAATGCATTAAAATGTGCAGTTAGAAGCTATGTGGACTTACAAGGTTGTTAAAGGTGTATATGATTGCCTATGTGGCTTGTTGAGTGTAAGATATCAAGACGAGTTTAGTTTTGAAAATGAAAAGTTTGAGAATGATAATGAAAATCCAAGTCATAGGTGATTTTTGGCATTTTGAAAATTTAAAGGTGAAATGAAGTCAAATGAGTCATTTTCATTTTATTACACGTGTTTAAGTTGATTTGGAAATCAACGGATAGAAAATTGAATAAAAAAGGCGATTCGAACGATCGAGATCGATCATTTTGACGCGAAATGGATTTTAACGGACAAATCTCGCCTCATGCGAAATTTTATGGTTTTGAAAGTTTGGACATGTCATATATGAGTTATATGAACTATGTCAAGTGTTGGATTGAAGTTTTAAAGCTTTTGACCAAAAATCACAACGTTGGGAAAAATTGGATTTCAAAGTCTGAAAATTTTCTAAGTGTTGGAATTGAGTTGAACAGCCCTCATGCGGGCTAGTTTTTCTATGTTTTAATGAAGCCAAATGAAGCAAGAGAAAATTTTATAATATACTACGTAGTAAGGTCTAGCACTGTTCCAAATTTGGTGTTAATTGGATATGTGGTGAAAGAGTTAAAAATACCAAAGAAACAGCAAAAATCAGAAGTTCTGGACTGCGGGACTACGCGGCCAACGTAGTGTTTTGTGCCTAACACTGCGCCGGGGCGCAGTTTTACTATTCATAACCGAGAAGAATGCATGACCAGCAAAATATTGAAGAAGAAACACTGCGTTGGAGGCGCAGTGTACTGTTCACAGAGAGCAAAATTTTTCTAAATGAGATATTTTGATACAGAAGGATAAGAATGAGTTATGTAAACTCTAGATAGTTTAAGAATGGGTTATATAAAGGGTGTATGAGTATAATGAAATGATAAATGACATAATGTCACATACCTAAAGCTAAGCCAAAGTGTGTTATAGGTTATGAACAAGATCGGGAATAAGCTAGGATGTATTATTAACCCACATAGGGTGTAATACATCAATTATGATATGAATAGAGATTAATGGTTAAGCAATTATGGATTAAGTTTGTCAAATTATGTTAATTTTATGATCCTTTAATAATGAATATAGGTTGTATGTTTTTAGATAGTGCTCGAAGTAGCAAATTGGCAAGACAGATATGAAAGAACAATCAAGGATGTACAGGTTAAGTTAAATAAAAGCGTGACATGCAAGTTTTCAGACGAAAATGTACTATTGTTCTAAGTGAACTATGTGGTAGTAAAAAAATTTGAAACGTGCCTATGTGCAATTATGTGATTTAATTGTTAAGTGCAATACGTGACATTAAGCATAGTATGTTAAGGTAGAGAAAGCATGATGCATATTATAAACTGCGAGCATGAAAGGTTTTATCTGAATTACTTGCTGAGCGTTATGCTCATTCTTGCTACGAACTAACGTTTTAGGTACAGTACAAGAAGATCGGAGGTTCCGGTGCAGTTAAGGTAAATAATGTGAATAGATGGATCAGCATGAGGAAATTTGATATGTGTAATTTGTCAAACCATGATTGTAATAAGAGAGAAAATGATCTGTAAATCCATAGAATTAAATGTGAATGAATGTATTATTCGGAGGAAGGATATAAAGGATAAGATAAATGTATTATTGATAGTCAAGTTATACGTATGATAAACTTGTATGTATGGTACAAAATTATGTAAACATGTACAAGCGATTAAGATCATGTTTGATACATGTGTAGTTAAATAGGGCTATGTATGAATACTTCATGTCAAAATTTTATTTACAGGTTATAAAACTGATGAGTATATATTTGTGTATGAAATGGTAATAGACTAGGTCACAATTAAATAATGTTTGACCTAAGTCCTAATAAAAGGTAAGTGAGCGTTATGATTCTGAGACAGATAAGGCATATAAGATATAATATATATATATATATATATATATATATATATATATATATGGACCGCTTTATGGTCAACTCAATGGTTTTATAAGTTAAAGGTTAAGTTTTAACGCATGAGATTGCTGTAAATATGTTTTATGATTATAAAAAAATAAATTTAAAGTTAATGATTATGTTATCCAGACATAATCAGATTGATTAAGGAAGGTCGGGATCTCGGGGCGTAAAACTGCCAGTAACATCATTGAGAAGCTGACCACTACGAATGATGAGCTAGAGGATAGAATCCAGCATTTGGAGGAGGAGAATCTGAACCACCAGAATATAAAGGATCAGTACAAGGCGTTGCGTATTAGTTCTTGGG
Organism: Hedera helix; assembly: GCA_947179155.2. NCBI lineage: Eukaryota > Viridiplantae > Streptophyta > Magnoliopsida > Apiales > Araliaceae > Hedera > Hedera helix. The sequence goes on from OX359281.1 coordinate 16,074,603, forward strand.
CGAGAATGTTGAGTTGAAGGATTAGGTAGCAGATTTGGAGGAGCAGGTGTAGGGGGATGTAGACTCCATTGAGCATATTGGGCATTGACCCATCAATTGGTTGATCACGATACCGAGTTGTAGGCTAAGTTAGCAGAGGCTCAGCTGAAGGTTCAGTAGATGCAAACTGAGAAGCAGGCTATCGAGGCCTACTGGTAGGGAGAGATAGAGGTGAGGATTACGATGGAGGCACAAATGGATGCCACTTATAGACATATGCTAGAGCCGGAGGAAGAGGTTATAGAGAAGAGGGTTAAGATTGATAAGGTCAGCTATGCACTACTACCCAGCTGAGGAGGGTCAGTCCAGGCACACTATTAGTAGGAGCTTGGTGATGGTCATAGGTGATGAGGAGTATGATGATGCGGTTTGTCGGGGGATGCGTAGTCATTAATTAGTAGTTATTTTATGTTGATGCATGTATATAGATGCAGTAGAACCCTACTTTTATTTTGACAGAGGATTAGTATGCCTGTAAATCCCAGCTCTAGGATTTTGTGGGATATGTTTATGTTAGATCACATCTTTTGTAATCTTTTAGGGATGGCGATATTTATAACAGTATGTTTATGATGTAAAATGCTATGCACTATATTTTGACATATGAATATAAATGCAGTTATGTTTATGTTTATATGTGTTGATGTGATTAATTGTACTTTAGTTTTAATTGCTTAAGCGATAAAACAAAAATAAAAATAAAAGACAAGAATAATAACTTAACTTTTCTTTTAAACAAAAAATGTCGCCATGAAGAAGGAATCATCCACCACCGCCACCACCACTAGAGGAGTCGGTGAATGCAGAAGCGGGACCATCGAACCCAGTACAAGAATTCATAGAGTTGTTATTAGGAGCATTCCATAACCAAAACACTAACGCCACGGGAACACCAAACCAAGCCGCTCCACTGGCGAATTTTATTGACTTTAAAATGGTAGGACACCATAGTTTAAAGGGACGACATATCCAATAGAAGCATAGACGTGAATAGAGGAAATGGAGAAAGTATTTAAGATCGTATGTGTGGCGGAGGAACAAAAGACGACATATGCCACTTTCATGATGAAAGGGGAGGCAAACTATTGGTGGAAGGCCAATAAGAATAGAGCAAGAGAAGGAATAATTTATTGGACGCAGTTCAAGGAGTTATTTTTTGAGAACTACTTTTTGGAGAGCAGACAAGCCAGGATGGAAGTAAAATTCTTGAAGCTCAAGTAAGGAAACATGACAGTAACAGAGTATGCAGCCAAGGTCAACGAAAGGTAAGAAGGTTCGACCAGAGACTAAAGCCCTGTGTTTTTAGTAGAGGAGTTGTTGTTCTATAAATCAACACTTTCTCAACCTTGTTAGAGAAAACTATCATAGCAGAGAGCGAAAGTGAAGCCCTAACGAAATAAAACTAGGAGCGAAATAAGAAAAAAGGGAATAGAGGAAGCAGCGGGGGTAGTAACTCTAACGAACGCAAATGGAATAAAAACAGTTCGGGGACACTCCGGGGAAGCTATCAGAAGAAGGGGAACAAGTGCAGCAAGTGCAAAAATAATCATTCTGGGGAGTACATGAAGGGTAAAAACGTTTGCTATAATTATGGACAAAAAGAGCACATCGCTCCTAATTGTCCCAAACCAGATAAGAGAGGTTGTTTCTCATGTGGAGCTACAGACTATCAGATCAAGGATTGTTCCAAGAAAAAGAATGATGGAGACAGTGGAAATAAGGGAAGTAACAACAGGCTTATCATTGGAGGGTCGATGCAACAAAACAAGCCAATAGCATGGACTTTCAACATGATAGTGTAAGATGTCGTGGAATCTAATGAGTCGTGGAGTCAGGTATTATTTCGATCAATAATATAAATACTTACGTATTATTTGATTTGGATGCTACCTATTCATTTGTGTCTAATGATTTTGCTAGACAGTTAGAATTGCCTAAAGAAAAATTAGAAAACCCTATAAATATAGAAGTTGCAAATAAAGAAGAGATTCTTGTCGAGTATATACATAGAAATTGTTGTGCAGAGATAAGGGGTCAGAAGTTAAGTGTGAACTTAATTCCGATACATTTGGGAGAATTTAATGTTATACTTAGAATGGATTATTTATTTAAACACGGAGCTGTAATAGATTGTTAAAAGAAGTGTATACACCTTAAGACATCAAATAAGTCTAAGGTCATATTTTATGGCATCAAGTTGTCAAGATAATCTTGTTGTCTTACAATGATGCAATCTAAGAAACTGTTGAAGAAAGGATGTGTTGGATATCTGACACATGTAGTGGATACACAAATGGTGAATCCTGAAATAGAACAAATACCAGTAGTTAAGGAGTTCATAGATGTTTTCCTAGATGAACTGCCAGATCTTCCGCTGGATAGGGGGATATAATTCATGATTGATTTAGTACCGGGGACAACGTCGATATCAAAAGTACCATATAGAATGGCTCTGATAGAAATGAGGGAGTTGATGGTTTAATTATAAGAGTTATTGGATAGGAAGTACATCCAGCCTAATGTTTCTCTATGGGGAGTACCTGTACTATTTGTAAAGAAAAAAGACGGATCAATGACACATTGTATGGACTATAGAGAGCTGAACAAAGTAACGATTAAGAACAAGTAGCCATTGTCAAGAATTAACGATCTATTTAATCAACTAAAAGGGGTGAAGTAATTTTCGAAGATTAACTTAATAACTGATTATCATCAGTTAACATTGCTTGGTCTTAGAAGAGGCCACATCCTCTCTTTCAAGTTAATTAACCAACATTAAGTAAGAGAAAGCCAATTTGGCCACTTCAAGATCAAAGCTAGCATAATACATATACAATATGTAAGTATTCCATACTTTCATAATGCCAAGCTTACCCTCAAAATCTCTATAAATGTAACCAAACTAACTTGACAAACTTGGTTAGTCCTAGTTTAGTTCCTCTAACTTAGTTACATCAAACCTAGTTTATTTTCTTGTTTAATACTAATTAAATATCCCTCAATTTAGTTTATTTTCAACTAAACTAGTTAATTATCTACTTCATTAGTTGGGCATCTAATTCATTCTTAACCAAACTAGTTAGTTTTCTAGTTTGATTCCAACTAGCTACAATTTTTGACATTATTTTTCATACTTTGACTTTTCGTATTTCTATATATAATTTTAGTATTATACTCGTATTATTTTAGTATTTGTGAATAGTGATTTATAGGTTTAGGTTTAGGTTTTGGTTTTAGGTAATCTAAAAGGTTTTTTAACCCTCAGGGTTTAGGTTTTCTAAAATCTTAAATTTAGGTTTACTCTAAAAATAATTTTTTGATTTTAATAAGTGTTAAAGTTAAATATTTGAACTAAAACACAAAATCCTACACATTTTCATAAACCACATATCACATTTGAAGCTCAATTCAATCTTTACTAATCAAATAACAAATAATTTAGGATAAAATTTTAAACTCTAATAGTATACGATCGTAGTTTCGAATCGTATTTAATCGTGACAAAACTTAATTGATACTCGAAGAATCGTTCTTAGATATTAGTTTTTCACAACACTAGGTTTTAAATTGACAACCTTTATATAGATCTTTTTCAGATGATATTTACTAGCTTTGAAATGTTTGGGATATTAAATTCAACCCAACTTATAAGAATTTCATCATCGAAATTACTATACAATTATCTCCAATCCTTTAATATCATATTTATAAGTTTTATAAATATTCAGGCTATTACATTCACTCTTTCTTAAAATAATTTTGTCCTTAAAATTAGAATATAATAATCTCAAACTTACTCTTCAATATGAATTTTCTTAATTCATCTTTACTCACATCAAATTCTTAATACTTAAATTAGGTCAAGAATGTTCAATTTAAACATTTCCTTACATTAGGTTTTGAATCTTTAATTATACTCTATCTTTTCTTCTTCCTCTATTTACGATTTTTCTAATTGATATTGAGGGGTCCATTAAGACCTTGAACTTTTTCAAATACTATGGATGCTATATAACCCATAAATGTTTAACAATCACAAGGACTGAGAACAATTTTCCTATGTAGCAACTAAATAAGATTGAGAACAGGCTCCATATTTTAACAATCACAAAGACTGAAAATACTAATAACAGTACTTTAGATGATCAACCTTTAATACCACATGTCTTGTATGACATTCACTGTTTAAAGACATGGTATGTTACATCTACAGAATCATATGTCCAATTTAAATTTCCCCTATTAATAGTGTCTAAACGAAACAATTGGAATTTACTCATCTTTAAATCATTAAAGCTTTTGAAAATTAATTTTATGACTATATATTGCATGTTGCAATAGTGTGTTGATGACTCATCATTTTATCATATCCACACTAGGTTTCATGGTACGTTGATGAAAATTTTATTTTTATTTTTCAATTAAATTATGTCTAGCTTGAATAGTTAGCATAAAAATAAGAATAACATAGCTTACAAAAAAATTTCATTTTGAAAATCATTTTAAGTTTTCTCATTCCACAATAAGTAACGATATGTTTACTCCACACCCCGGGCTACCGTGCATTAATGACAACAAATTTATTTATCTTTTCAAAGACACCTAAGTGTGAATATATGCATAAAAATCTAGCATAGCTAGAAGATTTGAATATCCTTAATCCTCCATCTCTTCTATTTTTCTTTAATCATAGTACAAGTTTTACAAATATATAGTAATATTGAAAACTTATTGGTTTATTAAACCAAGAACAAATATACCAGTTCTCTTTCTTATCAACACGAGGATGAAAATATCTCAGTTCGTATTGATATGTTTCAACACTCCCCTGAATATGACAATTTCGTAGCCGCATCTCATAAGTTAGTTCAACTGACATATTATAGCCCTTTCTTATACAAAGACATTGTGCTTGTATTTGCATTTTGATGACTTTAAAATATTGGTTCAAATATGGAACTAACCAATAAGTTTCAAAAAGTTATGTTATTCAAAATGTCTATGTTAATTATGTCGGCTAGACCATAATGATTTAAAAATATCAAAATGTATTTCTAAAACAATTATTATCATCAATGCATCATTAAATATGATGTACAATGATATATGACAGAATCCTCAACGCTTAATTACAACAATGCGGTATCATGACGTCATAAAATGATGAAGTCATCAACACAATTTAACCTAGTATGGATGTGATCATAGAATTGTCAACCCACTATGGCATGTTATAGCATGACAAAGTCATAAAATGATTTTTAAGTTTATTTTAACAAGAAGTGACAAACTTCAAAATAATAATAATAATAATAAAATTATTATGAATGTATGTGCTCTTGCAAAATTGAGCTATTGAATGTCATAAAAAGTTTCGATTGATATCCGAACTGTTTGTGTAAGTCTAAGTTATTGATTTTTCTTGACAAATGTTGAAAAGTAGTTTATGAAATCTATGTATTCTTTTAAAATTATGCCAAACCAAATTATTTTGGTGCGAAATCTTGTAATAAGTCTGAGATGAACAATTCCCTTTGAATAGGGAAGTTTGGACAGAGGTTTAAATTATATATATATATATATATATATATATATATATATATATATATATATATATATATATATATATATATACAGTCTTAAGACTGCTAAAAGTTATAATAGAAATACATTTTAACCTAAAACAAGTTCAAAGGTCTTTATGACCCCTCAGCATAATATGATTTTTTTTTTTTTTTTATTCCTATTATTCCGAAGTTTGGAGGAGGTTGAGAAAAGACTAATTTTTCTTGAAAGAAGAAATCATAGAATATAATATATTTAAATGAATTCCTGAAGGAGGGAAGTGTGAAATTAGTTGTATATCTATTTGATGAATAAAATAGTGGAAGTTAGTAAGTTGAAATTTCGCAAACGAAATTCTTAGAAGAAGGGTTGAATGTGATACCCCGGGAATTTATTAGGTCTGTAATTGATAATCTCAATGATCGTGACGTATGATAATTCCTAGACAAAGAAATTGTTGTGTAACCATTAAGATTCAGATGATATTTGATATATAAATTGAGTTCGAATAAAGATTCTGAAATAAAAAAAAAATCTATATGAATTAATTGTGGAAATGAAAGAAATAGATAATGTAATATTTATATTGAAACATTGAGATTAGTCAATGATAAACTTTCGAAAGAAATTTGAAGTTAACCATGTAGGAGCAGTTCGGTATTGCAATTACGATGACGAAATCTTTATAAGGAGGGAAGAATGTGACGACCCGAAATTTTGATGTATTTAAATAATATTAAAATAAGAATTTAATATATAAAATTCTTATTATGAGACAAGGTGGGTCAATTGAATTAAAAATATATACGTGTTGTATATATTGAATTATGTGATAAATTTAAATATGTATACATGTATGTGTGGTATATACACATATAATAGAAAATGAGATTTATAGTTATTTAAACTATTAAATTAATTAGGAAATGATGTTTCAACACAACAAAAATTAAAATTAATTAATTGGGATTACGTTAAAATTATATTATGAAATAATATAAATTACACATTAAGTCTTTAATGGAAATGGATGTATTATGAATTAAATTTCATAAACACTGTAATTAATTTTCTTAAGAAAAATAGTAAATTAATGTATGTAATTTATTTTAATAAAATGAGAGAGTTGATTAAAACTCGTTATTTTACTATATTACAAATAACTGTAATATATTGGTGTGATTGTTTAATATATTATATTATGTCAAATAAATTGAATAGTTATTATCATTATGGAAGGAAGGTGAATATACATACTAAGTATATATTGGAACCAAAATGATAAATTAAATTAATAATTTAATTTAATGAATAGATATATATTAAATAATATGTTTAATATATATATATATATATATATATATATATATATATATATATATATATATATATATATATATATATTATTTGGAAAATAATTTATGGAAGGAAGGAAATCATTTAATTTAAATGTACAAATTAAAGGAGTAAATTAAAATAGTTAATAAATTGAATATTAATTATTTTAATAATTGGTCCGATAGACAAGTAGTGTATAAATTAAATAATGGATTAATTCCATAATTTATGAAATGAAATTATACATAATTAAAAGAATAATTATATTTATATATTGTTAATTATGGAAAAATTACAATATATAAATGTGAAGGTAATATATATACAATATATATACATATAAATTGACATAAATATATAAAAATATATATAATTATATTTTTATGAATTAATGGAATTTATATTTCATGAAACGGGGATAATACAATTACATTGTGTGGTATATATGTAAAATGCATTAATTAAATTCATTATCCGAAGTAAATATTTTATTTCTAAAATTAAGACAATGCGTCAGGGCGCAGTTATAAAGAAGGAACATTACGCCGGGGCGCAGTTCCACTGAAAATGAAGAAAAAAATAGTAGTGGAATTTTGAGCAGGCTTCTAGCTGCTCAATTAGATGCCACCTCTTACTCTATCGCAGTGGAGTTAAACAGAAATGAACTGATTCAGTTCATGCATTTCATCAAAGTAAATTAGAAATTTTCTAAGCCTAAATTGCTTACCAAAATTCTTCACAAATTTTATCAAACTGAAGAATAATTGAAGAAGTGTTCATCCAAATAGTGTGCTAATAAGCAATTATGACGCTAAAGAAGAAATAAAGGAAGCTCAACTTAGTTCTAAACTAAGGAATCAACAATCAAGTTTTCAATCAAAAAGGGTATAACCTCTTCTTCATTTAAATTCATGAATAATTAGTTGTAGTAACTAATTGTTAGAAATTGTTGTGGGAGGTTGATTATGGATTAACTAGGAGGGTTCAAATGATATAAGGCTGGGATTGGTATGGAGTTTTGGATGATTTTCAAGGCCAATTTCGTAGAAAATCTTTGTTTTATTATTATGTATACAAAGTGCTTAATAAAATATCTGAAAGAAGAAATGCATCAAATTATGAAATTTATGCATGATATTAATAGAACAACATATGTAGGAATGTTTTATAAGTTATTTAGCATGAAAAAATGCATAAAACATGGTTTGGGTGTGATTTGAGCAAGAATAGATTCTACAGAATTCTGCAGAATCTGGGTTCTGCTAAAAGCGCTGGGGCACGATGATTATAAAGAAAGACAGTGCCAGGGCGATATTTGCTACGATTTAAAAATAAAAAGGAACCAGTGTGACGACCCCAAATTCGGGTTCCATAACCTCGAGTTTGGTTCTCACTATTCAACACATTACTAACAATTAAATACATACATTGCATTTAAATATCGCGGAATAATACATATTGGTTCCCTTCAAAAGGTTACAATACCAGGGTCTATCAACCTTAACATAATAACAGTTCCTATCACAAGGAATTACAAAAGGTTTAACAACCGTAAATACATAATTAAAGATCTAATTAGCATGCATAAGCTAACTTAAGCTCTGGCTTTTCCTTTTCCTTTATCCTTCTTTGAGCAATCAGGATTATCTGAAAAATGGTTCATGATATAGCAAGAATGAGCAACTAGTTTGCTCAGAAAGTTTACAACAATCATATAGATTTAATATATCATGAATGAATGGGAAATATCATCAATGATTCAACAATAGATATAACAATTGTGAATGAAACAGGATTCAAATTTTAATAAACAGAATATTTGAATCTTAAAATGCTGAGTGGTCACTAAGGACCCTGAACTAACTAGGGTATAATAGAGTTTCCTCTGACCCTTTGAGTTGTTTGGTTTTCAAGGGGATCAGCCTATTCAACCCGCTGTATATGCATTACATTTAGTCACTGGCGCCCAAAGTCGGTTTTCCGACACAAAATCCCCTAATTTAGGGTTGTTCAATTCTCAGACTTAATACAAGAAATCCGCACCCAACAATGGTTTGGATAAGCTTTTAAAAGTATTCAAGTTATTGAATTTAGAAACGTAATGTCTAGCTGAATTATTAGCTTAAGACATTTTTAATACAGTTCATGAATCAAGAACTAATAAGCTTCAAATGCACTAAGTGCGATTGTATAAACAATATGGATGTGGAATAATTTTAAATAATTAAACCACTGCAAGCTTTAACAATAAATACAAGTATGGAAACTTGTTCAACGATAATAATTGAGTAGGGTTAGAGAACTTGCCTGTTTGCTCAGCTACAATAATTGTCTAGCTTTAACTAACTTGCTTTGAAAGACCTAACATTAATAAAGTCGGTCTAATAATTAGTACGGCGTATTTGCATAACTATACGCTTAATAACGAACTTATTTACCACACATAAGTACTAACACATAATTTACATTTAGTCAAAACAATATTACTAACCTTAAAGACACTTAATCATTTTAGGTTAATAATTTAATAAGTTAGAAAATATTTTTCTTAAGTGTTGGACACTTATTAAACCTTTAAACAACTTATTATAATTGTTTAATTAAATTCAATTTATTTTATTAACTCAATCTCTTTTTAATTACTATTTAATATTGATTAAATAGAAATTAATTAATTAACTCTAGTTATTATTTAAAATAAATAATAACTAATTGTACTTACTTATTATTTAATTATAATTAAATAATAAATAATTATTAACTTAATTTTAACCTTCTTTAATTTAATGTTAATCAACCAATAATTAACTAAGTAATTAACCTTACTTATTATTTAATTAAGGAAATTAAATAATAGTTTACTAATCTTAATCCTCTTTAATTATTATTTAATGTCAATTAAATAATAATTAATTATTTAATTAATTTTAATTATTATTTAAGGTTAAATAATAATCAAATCATTCTTATTTATTATTTTAATTAAATAATAAATTATTACTCTAATAACTTAATTTTCATTAATCGTTATTTAATGCTAATTAAATAATAATTAATTACTTAATTATCCTTATTTATTATTTAATAATATTTAAATAATAAATAATTCATTTATAAATTTTATCTCTCTTTAAGTATTATTTAATAGGCATTAAATAATAATTGCTAATTTATCATCTTTATTTATTATTAACATTTAAAATAATAAATAATAAATTTATTTAACTTAACCATGATTAGCCAACTAGATTAATATTTAAAATATTTAAATATTAAACTTAATGAAAAATATCCTCCCCAATATTATTTTTGTATTATTATTATTTTTGTTATAATTTTAAATTAATTTTTAAATATTTAAATTAATTAAAATTAACCCGAATGGCATTTTCGTAATTAAGTTGAAAAACCGGACCGATGGCAATTCTGTAATTAAGTTGAAAACTGATCCGAGGGCAGAAACGTAATTTTACCAAGAAAAACACGGAGGGGCATAAACGTAATTTCCCCGGAAAAATTACTACCGCGCATTGCGCGCGTTTTAGGTTTTACTGGTCAAAACGACGCCGTTTTTGGAAAGGCGGATACGGCTTCCGCGCGTACGCGCGGCGTAATTTTTTTCTGAGGTAAAACGACGCCGTTTTGTCTCCGCGTCCGACTGTGCACAGTAGTCGCGCATTGCGCGAAAACCTTTAGTTTTTTTTTTTTTTTTTTTTTTTCTTTCACAGATTGTGAACAGTGTTCCGGCTATACACACTTTAATTAAAATTATACCTTCAAGAAATCTTTAACTCCTCAATAAAAATCAAAAAAAATTACCAATCACCTTATATTAATTTATAACATGAAAAAATAAATTTTTCATGATTTAACATCATTATTTTTTTATAAAAATTTTTACATCACATAAACTACCATAAATCATAACTTTTTGTATATAACTCCATTTTGAGTGATTCAAACTTTGTTTTTCTCATGATTCAATGTTCTATAATATTAGAACATCAAACTTAAGTTTTATAAAAATATTTTTGGACATAAATTCCAAAACTTGTTTACACACTATTAAATACATATTTTAGCATATAAAATATACCAAAATACAAACCAAGCATATTAAACTCAAGCATGGCATATATATTACCACTACACATTAATAACCATATTAACATGTTTATACTAACATGATGATTTATTTAATTTAAAAATAAAACTTCATTTAAAATAACCATTACCTTGATTTAATGGCTATTCTTCTTTTTCTCCCAAAATATGTTGTGAATCTTGAAGGCATAAACTAGCTTAGCACTCCTTCTCCTTCTCTTGCTCTCTCTCAAAATATTTTGCTCTCAAACTCTCTCTAGCTCTCTTTTGCTTGAAAAATAAAATGAAATATATCTCACATTTCAAGTATACTTGAAATATTACTAGATACACAAATTATATCTAATAATTTTAGCCCATCATGCACCCATTGGATACTTACACAAGTTAACCACATTAGGTGAAAAGAAGCATGGTGCATGTACTACAAAAAGAAAACAAGCAACCCTTTTATTAATTAAATGAAAAATCAAATAATAATAATAATAATAATAATAATAATAATAATAATAATAATAATAATAATAATAATAATAATAATAATACACTCTCTCTCCTCCTTGTATGCTTTGGTCGGCTGATGGCTTCCAAAAAGTCCCAAATTAAATGTCACTTTTTACTTTTTAAACAATTAATAGTTAATTTAAGTATTTTCCAAGTGGGCCAATCATTGGGCTTTAATTTAAAATACCAATTGGGCTTCTATTAAATTGTTTGGGCTACTAAAATGTCAAATTTTATTATTCTCCACTTGGGCCACTAATTGACCCATGTTGGGCTATTTTAATAATTTACACATTAATTATTCAATCCATGATTAAATAAATAATTACCTTGAATAAATAATTAAATATTCTAACCCATAAGTATTAAATTACTAATTGGACTAATAAATATTATTATTAATATTTCACATTATTTACATTAATTAATAATCATATTAATTAATTTATTATATTTAATTCACTCATTATATTCAATTTAATTGAATATTTAATTAATAGGAAACTTATCAATTATTTTGATATTAAAACTTTAGGGTTTGTTCACTAATTTAATAACATATTAGTGACCTCCTTTAATTAATTTTAGTAATTAATTACATAATTATTTAATCACATAATTAATTAATCACATAAAAAAATTTAAATAATCTCGTAAAAATAACTCGTTGGAAATTAAATTAATAATTTAATTAATAAAGATGTGGAAATTCTAGGACATTACAACCAGCGCTGGGATGCTGGTTTAATAAAGAACTGTGCCGAGGGCGCTGCCAGCAGGGAATGAAATAAATTTTATTTTTGAAAATAAATAAATATTCAAATGAATTAAAATAATAAAGAATATTATTTTAAATTGTAACTAACATATAATTGGATTATTAATGATTTAAATATGGAATTTAGAAGCCAACGAAGGTTTAAATGAAACTAAAAACAGTTGATATTTAAGTTATGAAAATCAACTTGATTTATACTTCGATATATTTAATAACCTATGTAGGATATGAATTACATCATTTGTAAAACAAATAAAGATTTATAATCTAATTTATGAAAATTAAACTCTGATGGGATTGATTTATGTGTTGTAATCCGAATCGTGCATTCTAGGTTATGTGGCCAATGCGAGTGTGTGAATTTTATTATTGACAAGATAGAAGTTATATCGTGGATGTTCGTTGATCGTATAGCAATACACGAAAATTGAGACAAATTTTTTAGTATTGTTATGTAAATTTGTTATTGGTTATGTGCAATCGGTATTGTATGATAATGAAACTCTTGTGTACATTGGGATACGCGTTTTATAGTACAATGTTATATAATTGAGAAAGTCAAATTATGACTGAGGTTAATTGAGCTATGGAAACTCAATTTATTTGTGATATGCAATATGTGAAAAATGATAAGCTTAATGCAGAATGAAGTATGATTTGTATACAGTGCATAATAAACTCTAGACATGTATAAAAATGCTAAGTATGGAAATTATAAATCCTGTATGAAATCTGAACTATGTGATGTGTGTAATGTGTTAACTGTTAGATTTGATAAGCCGTCATACTCATTCTTACAAATTATTTTGCAGTTAAATGAAGACGTTTCTAAAGAACATGGCTGTAGAGATTTGAGGATTTGCATAGAAAGTAAATGTATGTTATTTTCCTTAGTCGATTATTTGAAATGTTAAAATAATTTGTTGTATTGGAATTAAAGCGAGTTTTAATAAAATTTAAAAGTGTTTCAAATAAAAGGTATTTATTTTGACTATATGTTGGAAACCTTACATTGATGTTGAAGATAATATTATATGGTTGTAATGTTATATGAAAGAGTGTATATTTATTATTATGTATATGGCTTGCTGTATTATAAGTTCAGCTTGTGGTTTTGAAAATACAGGGTGTATTATAGTAGAATTAATTTCTTAGATTTCAATGAAGCGTTTCGAACAATGAATCTAATATCGAAGATTGAATTCTATGTATTCACAACTAAAATATAAAATGAATCATGAATTATGATTTATGGTTCTGAACAGGAAGACAAAATTAAAGGCTGTGATTCTGGAAACGAAAAGTAAAGAAAAAAGTTTTAATAACTGATTTGTAATATCTATATTGATATTGAATAAAGTTATAAAAGGTTTTTAAAATTCAATAAATTCATCATTTATATTACTGAATGGTGATGTGGAGTTAGATTAAGGTTGGATCATGAGCACCAAACCCGATGTTCAAGAGACCTAGATTTGGGGACATCACTGTAACACCCCGAACCCGCTACATGTCCGAAATGTCACACGCCGCAAGCCCGAAGGCTCGCAAGGCAACAATATCAATAGCGCAGACCAAATGAAAACACAATAATGAAACCATCTTGAAACCGAACTGTCTTTCATTATCAAAATTACACTAAGGTTCTGTAGACACCCAAATTTTGCGCTTGTGTACTAACCCTGACAGGAGGGCAAAATCGTCATTTGACCCGACATGCGAAAAGGAGGGTGGACCCCAACACGAAGCCACCCCAACGATTTACGGTCAAAAGTAGCCACAACGGACAATGAGCATCCGGTCACTTGAGGCAAGGCAAACGGTTGATCCAGAAAAACCCGGGTTGATTACAAAAAGCGACCAATGCCCAGCTCGCCGGTGAGCTGGCGGGGGTGGAAGGGGGCAGCGCCCTCTGGAAGCCAAGCACAAAGAGCAGTTTATACATCAGGTAGCAACCTTCCAAAATCATACCGCAAAAATTGGCGAATTAAGACTGCGTGGCACAAAAATCTAGAAAAACAAGCAGGACAGCCGCGGATGCACCTGCGGCCACCGACAAACGGGACAGTGCGCGGCTCGAGTAGACGGCACACGGCAGCCGAGGATTGAGGAAAAGTGTCATCTCCCAGGGCAGGCAGGCCCCAATGAAAAGGGAAAAGAGAAAATGTCTGAAGACAAACCGATCACGCCATTCATCAATTGGGCTGGGATAGAAGTTCCCAAGGAAAGTATAAATGAAAGCCGAAGCCAAGTTGCCGCAATCATCGAAGAGGTGCCAGATACAGAGACCCCCTCCATCACTAGCTATAAAACCGAAGTGATCCCCAGGAATTGGACCGTGCAGCCAATAGTATCCAGAAAAGGGTAAATGCAGGAGTGTCCGAGAATCTTGTCCAGTAGGGGGATCAAGGGGTTTTTAAGACAGTGTTTTTATTTTATGTATCTGTACGTCTATTTCATATTTTGTCATGATTATTGAAAAAGGAAGTCATGTACTTAATGTTTATATATATGACAAATATTTTTGTTTCATGTCAGGTGTACCGATTTGAGTCATTCTAGCCTAACAAACGATTTTCCAAATTTGAAAGACGATTATGATTTTGATATAGAACTGGATTTCGATTTGATGGGAATTGAGCAGGACGAAGCAGGTGATGACGACGCTCCCGACGAGATCAAAGAGTGGGTCGAGGATAGACCCAAACCCAACTTAGACCAGACCATTACCATCAACATAGGAACCCTTGAGAATCCCAAAGAGTTGAAAATTGGGGCAGACCTGACTCCCAACCAGAAAGCAAAAGTAGTTGAGTTATTGAGCCAATATGAGGATGTTTTTGCCTGGTCACATGAGGACATGATCGGTCTGTCCACGGATATTGTGGTGCATCGATTGCCTATCAAGGAGGGCTTCAGGCCAGTTAAGCAGAAGCTGAGAAAGTGAAAGCCGGTGTGGAGCTTAAAGGTGAAGGAAGAGATAGTCAAGCAATTTAAGGCTGGAATCATCATGGTGTCCACCTACCCAGAATGGCTTTCCAATATAGTCCCAGTGGCGAAGCCCGGAGGAAAGGTGAGAGTATGCGTCGACTATAGGGATCTGAACAAGGCCAGTCTCAAGGATAACTTCCCAGTCCTTTCATACACATCTTGGTGGATAATACGGCTCAGTATGAAATGTATTCATTTGTCGATTGTTTTGCGGGATATCACCAGATAATGGTGGCGGAAGAAGACCGAGAAAAGACTGCCTTCATCACCCTCTAGGGCAAGTTTTGTTATAGACGACTTGCTTTCGGCCTTACAAATGCAGGAGCCACTTATCAGAGGGCCATGATGGCCCTATTCCACGACATGATGCATAAGGAAATAGAGGTTTACGTGGATGACATTATAGTGAAGTCAAGGATGGAATCTGACCATGTGACTCACCTCAAGAAGCTATTTGAGCGGCTCAGGAAGTATAATTTGAAGCTCAATCCAGCAAAGTGCGCCTTCGGCGTTCAGTCGGGTAAGCTCCTTGGATTCTTGGTGAGCAATCGAGGCATCGAACTGGATCCGGCTAAGATCAAGGCCATTATGGATATGCCAGCACCTCGTACAGAGAAAGAGATAAGGGGATTCTTGGGGAGGATAAACTTCATCAGTCGGTTCATATCCCATCTGACCACCACCTACGAACTAATCTTCAAACTGTTAAGGAAAGATGCCTCCCGAAAGTGGAACAGTCAATGCCAAAAGGCCTTTCAGACTATCAAGAAGTAATTTACAGAAGCGCCAGTACTGGTACCTCCGAAGGACGGGATTCCCCTTTTTCTGTATATATCCGTAAACGATATGGCGATGGGTTGTATGCTGGGGCAAAAAGGTGAATCCGGCAAGGAACATGCCATTTATTACCTTAGCAAGAGATTCAGCAGCTGTGAACAGAATTACACACCGATCGAGAGAACATGTTGCGCCTTGGCATGGGCTGCTATGAGGTTACAGCATTACCTTCATGGACACACTACCTATTTGATCTCGCAAATCGATCCCTTGAAGTATATATTTGAAAGACCGATGTTGAATTGTCGATTATCAAGGTGGAAGTTAATCCTACAGCAATTCGATATCATCTATGTTACCCAAAAAGCCTTAAAAGGGCAGGGGATTGCGGATCAATTATCAGAGATACCGACAGGGGGAATGGAATCTTTAGAAACTTCCCTGCCAGGTGAAGACATATTGTGGGTCCAACAAACGACGTGTGATGATGAAGGGCAGTTTTGGAAAATGTATTTCGACGGTGCCATGAATGCTGAAGGGGCTGGAGCTGGAGCGGTCCTGGTCTCTATCTCGGGCGAGCAATACCCTGTTCTCACCAAATTACAGTTCAGTAACTCAAACAATACGGCTGAATATGAAGGATGTATATTGGGACTGAGATTCGCCCACAATATGGGAGTGAAAATATTAGCCGTGTTCGGAGATTCAGAGTTGGTGATCAGACAGGCGACGGGGGTATATGGCACTAAGGAGCTTCGGTTACTCCCCTACCACCGATGTGTAATCCGATTGATGCAAGAATTTGAAGACATAGCCTTCCGACATATTCCCAGGGGGCGGAATGACTTTGCCGATGCATTGGCCACCCTGGCCTCGTTAATCCACGTACTCAGAAGCAAAGCCACTCCACAGATTGAAATAACAGTGCAAAATGCTCCCGCTTACGAAGAATATATATCGGAGTTATCAGAAGATGTGGTTCAGCCAAATCAACCCTGGTATCATGACATTCATAAATACTTGAGGGATAGATCTCTACCCGACCAGGCGAACCAAACAGAAAGGCAGAGAATCCAGAAGATGGCGATGAAATTCTATTTAAGCGGAGATTCCCTGTATAAGAGGGATGTAGGCTTGGGATTATTGCGATGTGTAGACGAGGCTCAGGCACAGAAAATCATGGGCGAAGTGCACGGTGGAGTATGTGGGCCGCATATGAGTGGACCGATGTTGGACAAGAAAATTCTGAGAACGGGGCACTACTGGCTATCACTTAAGGCTGACTGTGACGATCATGTCAAGCGATGTTTCCAATGCCAAGCACACGGTAATGTGATGCATGCGCCTCCTAATGAATTGCACTGTATGACTTCCCCTTGGCCTTTCTCCATGTGGGGTATGGATGTAATCGGACCCGTGGAGCCCAAAGCGAGCAACGGCCACCGGTTCATTTTCGTCATGATTGATTATTTCACTAAATGGGTGGAGGCAGCTTCTTTCCCCAAAGTAACGCAGGAAGTCATAGTCAGTTTCATTAGGAACAATGTCATTTGCCGATACGGACAGCCTGAAATCTTGGTGTCCGACAATGCCAAGAATCTGAACAATGCCCTTATGAAGGAGTTATGCGCCCAATTCAAGATCAAGCATCTCAATTCTGTCATTTACAGGCCCAAAATGAATGGGGCCGTGGAGGCGGCGAATAAGAATATAAAGAGAATTATGGCAAGAATATCTGCCAATCATCGGGGATGGCCAGACTTGCTACCCCTCACACTGTTTGCATATCGGACATCAGTTCGTACATCTACAGGGGCAACTCCTTACGCCTTGGTATATGAGATGGAGGCCGTTTTGCCAGTTGAAATGGAGATGGCATCCCTCCGAATTTTGCTCGATGCACGGATTGACGAGGAGGATTGGATACAAAGTCGGTATGACCAACTAGCCTTAATAGATGAAAGGAGGGTGGCTGCTATATTACACGGTCAATTGTATCAGCAACGCATCTCTCGATCGTACGACAAAAAGATACGGTCTCGAAAGTTCAAGGAAAATGATTTAGTGCTAAAGAGGGTCATGCCCTGTCAAAACGAAGTCAAGGGGAAATTCGCTCCAAATTGGGAAGGACCCTTTGTGATCAAAAAAGTCCTATCTGGAGGGGCCCTCATCCTACAAGAAATGGATGGTGAGGTATTTCCGCAGCCCCTGAATTCTGACTCAGTGAAAAGGTTCTACGCTTAAAAAAAAAAAAAAAAAAAAAAAAAAGAAATCCTTTCTATCTCCATTGTAACTCGAACTACGTAGGACCTGATCTCCTGACCTTGCGGGAGTACGTAGGCAGCTATCATGGCGCGGTCCGTTCTATACAAAATAATAAACCTTGTCCCTATACTGAGCCCATTTCCAGAAAATCCCGAAACCCTGCTTTGACAAATACACTCCAAATCTTACCCGAACCTAGCCATATAATCAGCCAGAATCCAAGACTCACCCCGATGAAATCTGAGGGGCATGCGGCAATATCTGTGGAGTTCCAATCAAGACTTGAGGAAAGAAATAAGGCAATATATCGAAATCATAATCGGCTGGATAAAATGAGGATCCAATGAAGGGCGACGATGCATCAAAAAATGAAATGACTAAACCATAAATATTTCTCTATATATACAAAACATTTGGATTACAAGTCTGTCTTTTAAATAAAAGTGATAAAACTGACATAGTCCGTGCAGGGAATAAAATCATCTACATGTCAGAGACCAGCTGGAGCAGGATAGACAGAATAGTCGATGCATCATGGACCTCCGGCTCACCCGCAATCTGCTGTCCCATCATGTCAATCCGAGTCAAAAGAGCAGCAGCACTGGTAACAGTCGCAGAATGACCCTCCATGACAACTCTGACCTGCTCGATAACACTATCTCTGGTAGAGAGGGCGGCATCACAAGCTAGTACAGCAGCATCCCGCTCCGCGTGCGCGGTATCCCTCTCAATCTCGGTAGCACTCAAAGCGGACCGGAGCCGGGTACCCTCAATCATTAATATATGGATCCGATCCGCCAAATCAAGGGAAGGGACATGTACCGAAGCAGAAACCTCCTCAACATCAGATCTGGGCGCTAATCCTGAAACCTCTGAAGGAATGATCGCATCTGAACTGGTCTCATCTGGGAAAAGTCCTCGAGAACCATCCAATACCCCAATCTGGTCAAAGTCGGCAATGTCAGAATCTCCTCGCAACCATAGCAGATAAGCGGGTGTCCGACCAGGATGACTATCCCCAAACTCGGCCGAGACCCTGTGTGACCAAAGATCGTATACCCTCAGCAGCTCCCTCTCCGTCTGAGGCGATATGAGAAATCGGTAGTTAGCTGCTCCCGCAAAGAGATGAAGATCCTGCATCTGGTCAAACTGCCCCATGACAGCTAAGGGGTGGTAAGTCGTCACCCCCCTCAAACCAAGAAGAGGGAGGAAATCAAAAGGGGGCACGTGAGTTAAAAAGCTCAGGGAAGAACAATAACCCGAGTATATCAGGAGATGGAAGGGCTCCTCAATGGCCGATAAGAACTCCCTCCAGGAAGCCGTATCAGTACATCGCCGGGGACGGAATGAGAACTGCATGGCCAAGCTGTGGCTGAAACAAAACCCATGCCGACGAAACTGCCCGATAGGTCTGAGGTGGCTCATGAACCATACATACAACAAAATAGAACTTCCCCTGAATATGCGAACAGAGAAGGAATGACAATACGAGGTCGATAGGTAAGTCTCGGCAAGTATCATGGGAAGGATAGTATGATCCTCCTGGAGGGCCTGAACCGCTACAATAACCCGCATGTCCAGGAGGTCATCCCCTGCAGGCATGTACAAAACTGATATGACACAGGCCATCAAAACATCCACTCTCAAAGCGCCCCAGCGTTCCTCAGACACTGAAAAATCACTGGAGAATCGAAAGAAGCTATCCCCCGAGCCAAATCTGTCAACCAAGAAGGGTAGAGGAACAAGATGGCTCGAAGAGATCACAGATAACAGAGCTGTCCTCCGCAAGCCTGTGAATGTCAGGAACTGACGGCGCATATGGCCTGAAGTAACCCGTGCGCAGGGACCATCCACCGATAAACCGGTAAAACGAGCATACTCCTCAAGAGTGGGGGTCAGATACTCCAACCCAAACCTGAAAACCTGTCTATCTGGGATCTAACAACTGAGAATGCCATCAACAAAGCCCGGCGACACCTGAAATAACAAAAGAGCCAAGGAATGTCCCAAAAGACTCTCTGCGATGATACGGTCAGAGGGTAGCAAATTATCCAGCCACAAGTGGAGCCTGCCAATGATCCCTGAGGGGGCGCAAGGGTCCACGCGAACCACGTCCAGGGATGACATCTGTAAAAAGCAGTATCAAAGGACTATACAGGGGTCAAAAGTTTCCTTTATCCACGTATATAATAAATCATGCATCATACAGGCTATAATGGAATGAATGGATCAGCAAAAATAAATGATTGTGCATAAAATAAAATAAGTCTGTACATAATCCATGAAATGAGAAATGATAATAAAACGAGCAGGTTTAAATACAGAGGTCCTAGCCTATCAAAATCTAATCAGTAAACTCTATGCCGTCAATGAAGGCATCGTCCTCAAACTGATCTGCAGGAAAATCCTGGGGAATGGAAGCCTCATCCTCAAAGTTCAGGTATGGGCAGGAATAAGGCGGAACTAGGGCATATGAAGGACCGGAACCCGCACCAAAATCGTACCCCTGCGGGTCTGCAGCATAAGCCTCCTCTGGATCTCGGCCCAAGCTCCGAACAAAAAGGGATAACTGATCCACCTGCCGAGTGAGGGAAGCCATCTGGTCCGAATGGGTGGGGGCCCGAACACAGTCCATCCAATCCGTCATCATCACTGACCCGTGAACCAGGTCTCCGAGGAAGAAGGTGGCCCGGGTCTGAGGCCCGATAGTGCGGGGTCTCCACCAGGCACTGAAGCTCTCGCTCGTATGAGGACCGGCAAAAAGCATATATCCGTCCTCCCCGGCCATCAGGTCCTCTGGAAGGTGGGCATCCGCGAACCAAGCTCTCTGTGAGGGAGGGGCGAAAGGGATATGAGCCTCCCCAGTCACACATCTGATGGCGCGCTCCCCTAGATACAGTTCCCATCCACCATAGGTCAGAAATGGAATACGACGAGTGGACAAGGCATGCTCCAGATATGCGGCATAGCCACCAGCGAGGCCAGCCGCTAAATAATCCGCCGTGTAGGGAACCCAGGTCACATCCGCGGACGAGATCAGCTCTAACTGCAGCCGACAGTGAGCAAAGCTATCTGACACTGGGGTCTCCTCAAGAGTACTATGATGCCATCTACGACCCCTGGGGTAAGTCTCCGGACCGAGAGTAGTAACTGGCCGCAAGCAGGGTAGTCTCTCGTAAGCCCAGAACTGTTAAACAAAACAGAAAAACCGTAAGTAACAGGAAGGGACAAAGAAATGGAACAAATCAAGGACTATACAATTAAAAGGGACCTACTAGCAGGAAGGGGTAGAATCCGAGCTAGGCATCCGTTTGTCCCTCTGAGCGAAGGCGAAGACCCTGGAGGAAGTAAGCGAAGGTGAAAGAGCCCTAATCACAATCCCCGATCCGGTCAACCTCCCGGGTAGCTCCGACGATACTGAAATGAATAGTCGAGGAGTTGTTCCCCAGAAAATAGCCCCTCATAATGGTCAGAAACAAGCGTCGAAGTAGAAAGTCACGAGCAGTCCGGTCCTCAGGGAATGGCTCAGAGAGGACCCCTCCAATGGCATCTACAGCCAAGGCTCCCGATCGAATGCTACGGGCCTTAAAGACCTTATCTTGGGGAGAGTATCCCAACAAGGATCGAATAGCTGCAGGGGTGATGTCAGACTCCAGAGGGACCCGAGGTCCAGAGAACTCCACCCCGGTGATATAACGCCAGTCTAGAGGGGTCAGCAGCAGCTCGCAATCCAGAAGGTGAAGCGACTGTGTCTGGTGGAACCAACGCTCAGATAGGGCCCTCATATAGCCCCACGGACATCGGCGAGGGGCGATAGTGAAGAAATGTTTGAAACCCCAAGAATCTACCATCCCCTTGTAATCGGAATGCATCACATGGTAGAGAGTGTAGATACTGAACCAGTTGCCCCGAGGCTGGGTAAACTCAGGAACCTGTGACAGCCATCGAAAGTCAGGCATGATAACCATACGGGTTTGAATGAACTTAAACGACGGATATACCTCGTTAGCCGCCAGGTAGGCTGAGGGGTGACTACTGAGAACAGGACCGAGCAGATCCGGTATCCTGGCACGGGCCCCTGGTAAGGTCCGACGTGTGGGGGGAGGAGCCGCTGTGCCCGAAGGGCCCGCCTCGGCCTCAGCTGGGGCATCCTCGTCAACATCCGGCTGAACGGGGCGAATGACAGACTCCGCCAATCTACGGGAATGACGGGTAAGGATGGGAGCTGGAGCTGGGGTGGCCGCTCTACGACCTCAGACACCCGCAACCCGGGGCACTGTGGAGCCACTATGAGCATCAGGATCCATGACTGAAACGGCATCACGAAAAGGAGGTACATCCTTAGCTCGTTATCTTTCAAAAAATCTTATTTGCATATTGCTAAAAAATCATAGGGCAGCATGACATGTTTGAAAATTGAAAACGCATAAATGAGTCCCTAGGGGTGCGCTAGACTTCCCGAAATTTCGACAGAGTTTCGTTTGTAAAATGGACATCCCATGCACGGTCAGGTATGTTTAATCAAGTCAAGCAACCAACAAATACCAAATGCAAGTGAAAATGACACATCATAAGCATAAAATGACCAAGACCATGGTTTTTCATAGTAAATGAAGCCTGACTGCAAGACCCATTGTTTATCTAAGCTACGTCCAACACAAATATCTCATGTAGGCATGCATTGCTAAAATTAAAACATTTAAACAAGTAAATACATAGCCGAACGAAAGCGAAAATAAAAAAAAGGGAGTAAAAACGTTACCCAAAGTGCGTAGACTGATTTAATCGGAGCAGATTTTGCCAAAAGATGTCCAAAAGACGAAAAAGCCGGGTGGGGGACGAGGAAAACCAAAAACGAGAGAGAGAGAGGCGAAAAAGTGAACAAATCGTGGGGGTCGCGATCTGAAATAGGATCCGATCCCAGCCGCAGACGCACATGCGGCTGGCCGCAGGTGCACCTGCGGCTGGGATCGGTGCCCTTTTGCTTCCCTTGTTGGTACCCCGAGTCAACATATAACTTGTCCCACGTTAAGATACAAGATTTTAGAGCCGACCAGTCAGAAACGATACCTGACCAATTCAAAAACGACCAGTCAGCAACGATACCTGACCGATTTTAAAAACGACCAGTTAGAAATGATACCTGACCGATTCAAAAACGACCATTCAGCAACGATACCTGACCAATTCAAAAACGACCAGTCAGCAACGATACCTGACCAATTCAAAAACGACCAGTCAGTAACGATACTTGACCAATTCAAAAACGACCAGTCAACAACGATACCTGACCGATTCAAAAACGACCAGTCAGAAACGATATCTGACCAATTCAAAAAATGACCAGTCAGAAAAGATATCTGACCAATTCAAAAAACGACCAGTCAGAAACGATACCTGACCGATTCAAAAATGACCAGTCAGCAACGATACCTGACCAATTCAAAAACGACCAGTCAGAAACGATATCTGACCAATTCAAAAAACGACCAATCAGAAACGATATCTGACCAATTCAAAAAATTACCAGTCAGAAACAATACCTGACCGATTCAAAAACGACCAGTCAGCAACGATATCTGACCAATTCAAAAAATGAACCAATTCAAAAACGACCAGTCAGAAACGATACCTGACCGATTCAAAAAATGACCAGTCAGCAACGATACCTGACCAATTCAAAAAGACCAGTCAGAAACGATACCTGACCAAGTCAAAAAACGACCAGTCAGAAACGATACCTGACCTTTCAAAATGACCCTCCGGATACGAGACCCGGGCAGTGTTCATTCGAAACTTTGAAAATAACCTCTACATGAACATATTGAATGTGACATCGCATCATCTTAACGTATGTGCGGCATCGTTAAATATGTATTGGCATTCTCATACATCAGGCGCCTACTTCTTTACCATGTTCATTTCATATTTCATTCCATAAACATGATAAAGAGGGGCAGCTGTAGACACCCAAATTTTGCGCCTGTGTACTAACCCTGACAGGAGGGCAAAATCGTCATTTGACCCGACATGCGAAAAGGAGGGTGGACCCCAACGCGAAGCCACCCCAACGATTTACGGTCAAAAGCCGCCACAACGGACAACGAGCATCCAGTCACTTGAGGCAAGGCAAACGGTTGATCCAGAAAAATCCGGGTTGATTACAAAAAGCGACCAATGGCCCCCTGGAAGCCAAGCACAAAGAGCAGTTTATACATCAGGTAGCAACCTTCCAAAATAATACCGCAAAAATTGGCGAATTAAGACCGCGTGGCACGAAAATCGAGAAAAGCACCTGCGGCCACCGATAAACGGGACAGTGCGCGGCTCGAGGAGACGGCACACGACAGCCGAAGATTCGACGCGGGCGGCCACAACAGGCAGCCGCGGATGCACCTGCGGCTGCCTACTGAACTCTATACAGCGGCCATTTTCACCCGAGAAGGAGAAGAAGAGAGGAAAATTAGGGAGTTTTAGAGAGAGAAAGCTCGCGGGAGGAGAAAAAAAAGTGTTGTTCTTGGTTAGATTTGAGTGAAATCTTTGTATTCTCTTGCTAGTTAGTCGAGTGTTCTTGTGGTGTTGTCCGATTTGTGAAATAAGAGGCTTTGATCGGCATTTTGCAAGGTGAAAAAGGTTTTCTTTTGATATTTTTCTTGTTTATATTAATGTGATAATGTTGTGTTTTGGGTTTGTGTAGTATAGTTTGTTGTTGTATTGATGATGATCCGTGGGTTAGGGGTCGTTAGCGAGGGTTCCATTGGAACGTAACTTCCTCCTAATGCCCCGATGACATCCGTACGGTGATATATCATTCGTTGAGTTCATAGATAGATGTAGTATTGGCATTGGGATTTGTGATGCATTTGACACCGTAATGAGTTAGTATTGTTAGACTTGTTGTAGTGTTGGTTGTGCAACGATTTGGGTGAATGTGAGCCTAGGGAGGAGATCCTCGTGGTCAAATCCCGATGATGGACATTTTTGGGTGTATGTAATCGTTAGATAGGGTCCATGGTTGTATATATGTAATATCGGGCCTTAAAGCGATATCGAGGCGAGGTCGGGTTAAGGCCCCGTAATAATGAAGATATGTGATTGTGGGTGTTTGGGGTTGTCTAGATGGCTCACATGCCCACGGATAACCCCGACACGTTTTGAATTCTTATTTTGATTTACGACTCAAAAAACGATTTTCCAAAATAAGGCAAACGATGAAGATTTTCTAAAAAGAATCAAATTAGGATCTTTGATCCACAAGGTTTAAAAAGTAAAGAGTTTTGGCGAAACTTTGATCCTTGTTTGACGAAAAGGCTATATTTGGTTTGAAATGTCATAAAAGATGTTTTCGGAAAATAAATAAACGTTTTCATTAAACTTTGTGCATAGGGTTAAAGAGTTCTAGAAGTTGCCTTCATTTTATTTATATTTACTGTTAGAAGGCAATGTATAGTCTCGATTTCTATTTGACAAAAGTTTAAAACTATTGTTTTCTGAAAATGACATCTAATAAAAAACCCTCATCGTTTTCGGAATTAAAATCAATCTTTATTATAAAAAGCGAAGCCTTGTCATTTGGGTCAAAAAGACGCCTAAACGCTTTCCCGACAAAACACCTTTTCCATATAAAATTAAAGCGACTTTTATGCAAAAGGACACCACAAACATCCATTTAGGCACACACACACGCGCGCGCACAGACACATTTTAAGGATTTAAAAGGATATGAAAACATCGAGATTGCGGTAACCGTGTTTCACGAAAGTCGGGGGGTGCCTAACACCTTCCCCTCGCTTAAGCAAGCCCCCGAACTCTATAAATCTCGGTTTGCGGACCAATTAACTCGGAGTCGCATATGAGCCAGCGATTACGAAAATAAAATTCGGATGAGTTGGTACATTCATTTCAAATATACCAACTGGCGACTCTGGTCAACTGGCTCATTATAAAATCGACCTTTCGAAACCCCGTCGACACTAAGCCGACCCTTTTCAATAAATCACATCTTAAATCCAAAGACTAAAATTGGAAAGGGCTCTTTAATTATTAAAAAACGAAACGACGAAAATCCCGGCGTCGACAGGTTCAATAACTAAAAACTGAAAGCATAAATTTGGAGACACAACTCCCTTGTACAAAAGTCTTATCAAATTCAAAATACTAATAACCGTCATAACTAAAAGAACTTCAGCCCTCCCCAAAAGTATCCACAATGCTTGGCTCTTAATAAGGTATCCTGTAAAAATTAATGTAAGGGTGAGCGGTAAAGCCCAACAAGTAATAATCTTTACTATTTAGGTGGATCAAGTACAGTTTACAAAACCTTTTTCGAAATAACGTTTTGTTCAATAATAATAGTAAACATACTGGTTGACAATAAACTTTTCTTGTTCGATAATAATAGTGGATATATACATTCAAAACCAAAATCAATAATTATAAAACACAATTCAAAGACAAATTTCGATAAGCTCAATATATTGGATCAACGATTTCTATAAGTTCAATATATTCGATGTATCTTTTAATCCACAGAACGACTAAGGTTACAGCAGCCCTATAATACGACTCTTATGTTCGATAATGTTAATGATCACGCACCCTACTAAGGGATCGATGAAGCACGCACCCCGAAAGGTGCCCCCCGAAGGGTATCTAAAGTTGTGCACCTTAGTAGGTCATATATAGTTCCGGAACTAACGTGAAACACTAACGAAGTTCAATACATAGTCGGACTGAGGTTTCTAAAATCAATTTTCCAATATTATCCATGTTCAAAACATTTCTAAACATTATCAATATTCGAAACTATACTTGTTTCACAGTTCAAAAATAAATACTTGATCCGAAGTTTTTAACAAAATATTCAAATGGAGACCTTACTAAAATATAACAATTTTTGAAACAATACATTTGGGCATCCGAGTAATTTCTAAATCATATTATATTTTCAAAATTCCAAATAGTTTGCAAAATCACTTACACTATACAGTTCAAAAATACTAAGCAGTTCAAAAAGTACTTACAATATATAATTTTGGAAATACTAAATAGCTCAAAAAGTATCTTACACTATACAATTTGAAAATACTAAACAGCTCGGAGAGTCACTTACCTCGACATTGCTGAACACAAAATTTAATAGTCGAACGATTCCCGAAAATTACGAGTTCCGCAGATTGCCTACGTCCTCGATGACGAAAATTTAACTAATGAGGTATTTTTATAAAAAACCCTCATCCAACAAGGTATTTACTCAAATTGAAAGTCCTTAAGTTGGTGAAGAAAAATAACAAGGGTAGTATCCTATTTACAGCCTAAGGAATGAGTTGGGTTTTGCTAAAGGGGTGATGTGGGACTAAGGCTTGATGGTTTCCTATTTACGTGATGAGGGACTTGGGAACTTAAGGGTATTACAATCACACTTCTGAACATGTGGATCTCTTGTTTGAAAAAGTCAACCTTGCAAAATAGGATGCTTTTGCCATCCTTTTAATTCTTCAACTCAAAACTTGTTTGAAAACTGCTCAAATGGGAAGACCTGCAACAAGGTGGTTAGAACCTAAACCGCTTTGAGGTTTGGGGCTGGGCCGGGGTCGTTCACATTCCTTATTCGTGTGATGCATGTCGTTTATTTATTGATTAGGCAAGTGTTTTTCCTAGTGATTCTGGGTGGATTTGTGGTTGAATTGCTCTATTTTATTGTGATTCTGTTAACTGTGCTGCTGGTTTTCCTTTGTTATTTCTTGGTGAACTTGCAGCTGGTTTCTTTTGCTTTGGCAGCAGTGATTTGATTAGTCGACTTCCTTTTTCTCATGGGGTGCCTCTAACTTCCACATTGTTTTGGTAGTTCACTACTTCGTGGGTCCGTAGCTCTCTTGCTTCTTGGGCTTATCTCGTGTGGTCTGATCATCTTGGGTTTGGGCTGATGTTGCTTAAAAGTTTGGGTTCTTTACATAAATATACAACAATTAGTAAACAATTACAAGAATAGTGCACAAATAAAATAATTACAAAATAAGTGCAATATGGACAAAATAATTACAAAACATATTGCCTTCATTTCTCTCCCTTACTTTGCCTCCACTTTCCCTGATTATTTCTCATTCCTTTCTCTCTCTTCAAATTCTTCAGCACTTCGTGTGGGATTCTCATAAAAAAAAAGCAAATTTTCATCAGATCTGTTCCACCGACCATCGTGACCGGATTTCAATATCATAGTAGATAAGAACAAGGATAAATCTTTTTCCCTTTGCATTTCGTTGATCAAACACCACCAAATTAAACTAGAAAAAATCAGCCTATACTTCCAACCAACCATGGGTTTATCCCCAGCAATGCCTTTATTGCTCATTGGATTATTATTAATGACGACAGTAGGAGGAGTTGAATCATCAGTAGCTACATCTGACGACGATCAACCAACTATTAGTCCTCCACCCCAATCTTATAATGATGGTCAAGTACAAGGAGCACAAGAAGAGTGTTGGGTTACCTAGATTTACTGCACGAAAAATTAGTTATTACACATTCAGGAATTGATTACCTCTATACTAGTGTTTGGTTACCTCCATACTAGTGTTTTGTTACTTAGATTTACTGCACGAAAAAATTAGTTACTACACATTTAGTAATTGGTTACCTTCATACTAGTGTTTAGTTACCTCCAAAAACCTGCAGATTGTGTTTTAAAAACAGAGTACCATTTTGGAAACCTGCTGATTGTGTTTTGGTTACCTTGGTATGAAGGTTTGGTTACCTTGATATGAAGTTTTGGTTACCAACTACATTATGAAAAAACTATTTAATACTATTTACATTCAGAATTTGGTTACCTCCATATTAGTGTTTAGTTATCTTCATACTAGTGTTTGGTTACCTCCAAAAACCTGCAGATTGTGTTAACTCACAAACAGCTTTTGCAGCTTCCTCTGAGATCCCATCATTCATTAAATAAAGTTCTTCCAAGCAGTACTGTGATTGCAGAAGTGTACCAAATGCCTAACACCCTTCTCACCCAAGGCATTGTTTGAGAGATTCAGAGATTTCAAGATGCAACCTTCAAATGCTTTTGAAAATATTTTCATTACGTCAAGAGCCTGTGCCTCTGGTCTTCCTGCAATAATATCGGACACGTCGACTTCCTTTAACTTATCCTAAAGAGATGCCAAGATGGGTTCCGCATCATAAACGACATTAAAATTTAAAATTTAAAATGCCCACCTAAATTAAAGGGATAAGAATGCACTAATTTTGTAAATAAATATGAAAACATGTATTATTTTTAAAATTATTTTATGAATGCACCATTATTATAATTATTTCTAAAAATGTACTAGTAAATGTAAATCTCCCTAAAAGTTTTTGGTGGGCCCAGATTTGATAGTCTGTTGTAGCTTGGCTAGCACTTTATTTCCCGCTGGTTTTGGGTTGCATGTGGTCTAGCCCTTTGAGCTTAGGCCGTTGCTTGGGAGGTCCTGTAAATGCAGATTATTTTGGGCATTTTAGGCTGTTGGACTTTTTTCTGTGTGTATTAGTTTATGGTTGTCACTCACTAGTGTAGGGTTGTATTTGTTTATCCTTTGGGTTGACAACTATTTTTCCTAGGTTGCTAGGTGTTTTTATCCCCGCGGGAGGGGGGATAATGTCATGAGCTTCATTGTAATATCTCAATTTATTTATTTGTACATTTTAATATACAAACAAATTTAGCAAACAAAAAAAAGTAAAAAGCTAAACAAAGGAGTAGTCCTACATGTGGAGAGTAGAGCAAAGATTACTGCATTAGCCGTAAGAACTTATAGTTTAGCGTTGCCTATAGTCAATTCTATTAAGTTAGCAAATTGTTACTATCTTCTAGTTTTGATAAGAAACATTATTTTTGTTCCTTTGTTAGACAATGAAGGTTTTAATATTACAATAAAAAATAATTGTTGTTCTATTTATAATGATACTATTTTGTTTGGAACTCCAAGATTACTTAATGGACTTTACATTCTTGACTTGAATAAAAATATTTTGCAAATTAGACAAACTAATAAACGAAAAAGAGATGATGTGAATTATACATTCATTTGGTATTGTAAACTCAGTCATATTAATGAAATAAGACTAAACGAGTTGCATAAAGATAGACTTTCAGAACTATTTTTATTATGAATCATATCTAACTTTTAAATCTTGTCTCATGGGTAAGATGACTAAATATTTATTTAGTGGACATGGAGAGAGAGTTACAAGGTTGTTAGAATTGATACACACAGATGTGTGTTATGACAACGCATGTAAGAGGAGGGTATTTGTATTTCATTATATTCACTGATAATCATTCCAGATTTAGATACGTGTATTTAATGAAATACAAGTCCACATCATTTAAAAAGTTTAAAGAATTTACAAGTGAAGAAGAGAAACAAACAGACAAGAGTATTAAAGTTCTTCGATCGAATCGGGGAAGTGAATAATTGAGCAATGCGTTTCTAGATAATCTCAAAGATAATGGTATTCTCTCACAATGGACGTGTGATATTCTGAACCCTGATAAGGATCGTTTTATAAATTTTACGAATAACAATACATAACGTTACGTTTTTGACATGACATTGTATAGCTATATAATCTAACAATGAATTCAATCCAATAAAAAATTTAGTGGAAAAACGTCGTGCTTAAAAATGTCAAGCTTAAAATAAATTTGCTGATGAGCTTCTCGGTATATTAGTTAATAGATATGTAATGCTGTAATTCCTTTCCTCTTTCAATAATTCCTCTAAGCATACGGAAGTGTTGCAACACATTTGTTTGGAATTCAAATGAGACCTAGGTTCCTTGGCGATTTAAACCTCTTTAATGCTAGGAACCATTTCAAGTTCTGTAATGAACTTGTCGAACCAAACAATCACATTACAAATTCACTTATAGTTATTTACTATTTCTTTATCACTAGATTAACAACTCTTTGCTATTTGAAACATTTCCAACACATTGTGTCGCCTTTCAAGGTAATTATATAGCCTAAAAATGAATTTATTGTTGTCTTGGTTAGTCTGAAAAATGGAGTCTATTAAGCCCTCTAGTTTTAATTAGACCAACCATTAGAAACTCTTTTATAATATTCTTCTCTAAGATTGAATTGATATATGCTTATAATAGATAAGTAACATTAGGTCTTATACATATCATCAAATCAATGTACATTCTTTGGGTTAAGCCGAGCATCATTTAGGATCTATCTCTATAGACCTTTATCCTGAATAGAATGTTAGGATGCTTCTCCCAATTCCTTAATAGAAAAGTGTTTAGACAAAACTTTACTGATTGTAGCATTAGTATGTCATTCCTTATTAGTAGTGTATCATCATATAGTACTAGAAATGTTATAGTGATCCCACTAACCCTTTGTACACACTTGGTTCATCCACGTTTTTGATAAAATCAAATTCCTTTGATTGTCTCATCAAAACGGTTGTTCCGTCTTTGAGAAGCTTGATTCAATCTATAATTGGATCGTTGTATCTTACACACTTGATTTGCACCATCTCTATGGAGATGAATCCCCTTGGTTGTATCATACATGCATTCTCTTTATATAGTAAGCTGCAGCTGTAATTAAAATATGAATGGATTTAAACATTTCTACTAGTGAAAAGTTTCATCATAGTCAACTCTTTGACCTTGTTTGAAACCTTTTGCCACTAGTCAGATTTTATAGGTCTCTACCTTGCCATTTGCTTTAGTCTTTCTCTAAAGACCCATTTCAGATTTCATAGTCAACAACCATTTCTCTTAAATCTTTACTACTCATACCTTATCGTATGTAATTGGAACATCATTCACTATAATGCGTACCTTATTGTCATCTTCTATGATTAATATATACATTTCATATATCTTCGGTACTAAACCAGATTTATGACTTGGCTGTTGTGACGCCCCCAAATTCGGGTTCTAATTATCTGAATCCAGTCATCACGATCCAATACAAACATCCATCACTAAACAACATACAATAATTAAATGTGGAATAATAAACATATGTTGTTTATGCAAAAGGTGTTACTAGTCCCAAGATACGGTAACCTTACAACAAAAGTTCACAAATACCCATAACAAGTAATTTAGCTAACTAAAAGGCTTCATCCTGAAGTCTATCACTTTATCTTTTTCTTACCCTTGTTCTTCTCAGAAGTCTCGGATTTCACTGCAATAAGGTTCATGATATAGCAAGGGTGAGAAACTAGTTTGCTCAACAAATTTAAATAACAACAAGAGACAATATATCATGAATGAAAGGAAATAGCTGAAACAATCCAACAATATGAATAACATATGCAAGAATAATGATTTGCTTTTAGAATCAAGATAGTCAAGTAGACTATGAACTATAAACCTCTACTGAAGTCAATAGCTGGTTGACCCAATGGTTATTACCAAAAATATGTACTTGAGGGGATCAACCTCTTATACAATATGTGTATGCATAACATTTAATTTTCGTATTTTGTACCTGATATTAGATACAGGGTACTCCCTTATAATAAGGAGGTGTTCATAATAGTCCAAGAATCTGCATCTTCAATGATTTGGATAGCTTTAAATTTTTTTAATATAAATGTCTAGCCGAATAATGGCTTAGACCTACTTTGAACAGTTCTTTAAACAATAGAACGTTAAATAAGGTACAAGTCAAAGATTGTACAAGCTCAAGTACACCAAGTACGAATAACAATAACATCGATGTGGAATAATTGTAAAATAATTAAACCACTTAAAGCATGCTTGGAATTATAGCTCACGCGTAAATAAATAACTTGTTCAATGAAATGAGTTTAGAGATAAGAGACTTGTCTGTCTGCTCAGCTACAACTAATTAGCTTTAATTAAATGGCTTTGAAGGACCTACCATTAATCAAGTCGGTCTAACAATTAGTACGACGTATGCTGGCACGTTTGTATGCTTACTACGAACTTATCTAACAAATAAGTCTAACACATAATTCACATCATTTAACGTACTAACATTAACCCTATAGACCCGTAATCACACTTAGGTTAATGATTTAATAACGTGGAGTATTCATCCTAAGTATTAAACACTTAAGGAATATTTAAACAATTTAATATAATTGTTTAATTGGTGAATTATTAAATACATTATATTTAATTTTGTGACGACCCCAAATTCGGGTTCCATAACCTCGAGTTTGGTTCTCACTATTCAACACATTACTAACAATTAAATACATACATTGCATTTAAATATCGCGGAATAATACATATTGGTTCCCTTCAAAAGGTTACAATACCAGGGTCTATCAACCTTAACATAAAAACAGTTCCTATCATAAGGAATTACAAAAGGTTTAACAACCGTAAATACATAATTAAAGATCTAATTAGCATGCATAAGCTAACTTAAGCTCTGGATTTTCCTTTTTCCTTATCCTTCTTTGAGCAATCGGGTATATCTGAAAAATGGTTCATGATATAGCAAGAATGAGCAACTAGTTTGCTCAGCAAGTTTAGAACAATCATAGAGATTTAATATATCATGAATGAATGGAAAATTTCATCAATGGTTCAACAATAGATATAACAATTGTGAATGAAACAGGATTCAAATTTTAATAAACAGAAGATTTGAATCTTAAAATGCTGAGTGGTCACTAAGGACCCTGAACTAACGAGGGTATAATAGAGTTTCCTCTGACCCTTTGAGTTGTTTGGTTTTCAAGAGGATCAGCCTATTCAACCCGCTGTATATGCATTACATTTAGTTACTGGCGCCCAAAGTCGGTTTCCCGACACAAAATCCCCTAATTTAGGGTTATTCAATTCTCAGACTTAATATAAGAAATCCGCACCCAACAATGGTTTGGATAAGCTTTTAAAAGTATTCAAGTATTGAATTTATAAACGTAATGTCTAGCTGAACTATTAGCTTTTGACATTTTTAATACAGTTCATTAATCAAGAACTAATAAGCTTCAAGTGCACTAAGTGCGATTTTATAAACAATATGGATGTGGGATAATTTTAAATAATTAAACCACTTCAATCTTTGACAATAAATACAAGTATAGAAACTTGTTCAACAATAAATGAGTAGGGTTAGAGAACTTGCCTGTCTGCTCAGCTACAATAAATGTCTAGCTTTAACTAACTTGCTTTGAAAGACCTAACATTAATAAAGTCGGTATAATAATTAGTACAGCGTATTTGCATAACTATACGCTTAACAATGAACTTATTTACCACACATAAGTACTAACACATAATTTACATTAGTCAAAACAATATTATTAACCTTATAGACCCTTAATCATTTTAGGTTAATAATTTAATAAGTTAGAAAATATTTTTCTTAAGTGTTGGACACTTATTAAACCCTTAAACAACTTATTACAATTGTTTAATTAAATCATAATTAAATTCAATTTATTTTATTAACTCAATCTCTATTTAATTACTATTTAATCTTGATTAAATATAAATTAATTAATTAACTCTAGTTATTATTTAAAATAAATAATAACTAATTGTACTTACTTATTATTTAATAATAATTAAATAATAAATAATTATTGACTTGATTTTAACCTTCTTTAATTTAATATTAATCAACCAATAATTAACTAAGTAATTAACTTTACTTATTATTTAATTTAAGAAAATTAAATAGTATTTTACTAATTTTAATCCTCTTTAATTATTATTTAATGTCAATCAAATAATAATTAATTATTTAATTAATTTTAATTATTATTTAAGGTTAAATAATAATCAATTCATTCTTAATTTCCATTAATCGTTATTTAATGCTAATTAAATAATAATTAATTACTTAATTATTCTTATTTTTTATTTAATAATATTTAAATAATAAATAATTAATTCATAAATTTTATCTCTCTTTAATTATTATTTAATAGGAATTAAATAATAATTGCTAATTTATCACCTTTATTTATTATTAACATTTAAAATAATAAATAAATAATAAATTTATTTAACTTAACCATGATTAGCTAACTAGATTAATATTTAAAATATTTAAATATTAAACTTAATGAAAAATATCCTCCCCAATATTATTTTTGTATTATTATTATTTTTGTTATAATTTTAAATTAATTTTCAAATATTTAAATTAATTAAAATTAACCCGAATGGCATTTCCGTAAATAAGTTGAAAACTGATCCGAGGGCAAAATGGTAATTTCGCCCAGAAAAACACGGAGGGGCAGTCTGGTAATTTCGCAGAAAACCGGTGCTCGCGCATTGCGCGCGTCTTCAGAAACAACGGCCCAAAACGGTGCCGTTTTGAGAAGCCGGAAATGGCTTCCGCGCGTACGCGCGAAGTAACTTTTTACGGACGCCAAACGACGTGGTTTGGCTCCGCGCTTTTTCTGCCAAAATCCTTGCGCGCATTGCTCGGACTTTTCCTTTTTTTTTTTTTTTTTTTCTTCCGGCAGAATGTGAACAGTGTTCCGGCAATACCCATTTTAAATAAAAATATACCATCAAATAAGCTTTAAATCCTCAATAAAAATCCAAAAAAATTACCAATCACCTTATATTAATTTATAACATGAAAAATTAATTTTTTCATGATTTAATATCATTATTTTTTTATAAAAAATTTTACATCACATAAGCTATCACAAATCATAACTTTTTGTGTATAACTCTATTTTGAGTGATTCAAACTTTGTTTTTCTCATGATTTAATGTTCTATAATATTAGAACATCAAACCTAAGTTTTATAAAAATATTTTTGGACATAAATTCCAAAACTTGTTTACACACTATTAAACACATATTTTAGCATATAAAATATACCAAAATATAAACCAAACATATTAAACTCAAGCATGACATAAATATTACAACTACACATTAATAACTATATTAACATGTTTATACTAACATGATGATTTATTTAATTTAAAAATAATACTTAGATTTAGAATAACTATTACCTTGATTTAATGGATATCTTCTTTTTTCTTCCAAAATAGGTGGTGAAAGAAGATGACATGAACCAAGAACTCCTTCTCTTGGTATTTTTGTTCTCAACTATATTTTTTCTACACTCTCAAATGCTCTCTAGCTTGAAAAATGGAAGAAGAAGAAAATGACCAATACAAGCTCCTAAATTGTAAGTATACTTACAATTTGGATAGATATAAAATCTATATTTATTAAAATTGTCATAATGAGATAACAAGGATACTTACACAAGCTAACATATTAGGTGAAAAGAGGGATGGTGCATGTACTAACAAAAAACCATACAAGCAATCTAATTATTAAATAAATAAGAAAATAAACTAAAATAAAACAAATCAATTTTTTTTCTCTCTCTCCTCCCAACATGTCGGCTGATCTTTTTCTTGTCCCAAATTGATAGTCACTTTTCACTTTTTAAATAATTAATAGTTTAAATAATTAAATTCCAAGTGGGCTCAAGCTTTGGGCTTTATTTAAAATACCAATTGGGCTTGTGACGACCCCAAATCCGGGTTCCTTGAACCTCGGATCCGGTTCAACACGAGTACTACATTTTCCTTATTGTTCATGAATTACAACAATATTATAATTGCTAAATAATCATTTATTTACAATTTTACAACTTCTCTTTCTATTCCAGAATCGCAATCTTTATACATTCCTAGTATGTCTCAATATCATACATGATACGACATTCTATTACAATCAAATTGAGTATTTAACACTCATATAATATGCCAACTAAGTATTACACTACACAATCATTTACCTGTCCAATTCGGACTGATATCTACAATAGACATTTAGATCTTTAGTGAAAGTAATATGCTTTCCTGTTCCTTGATCTTTATCGAGAACTTCAACTAACTTGCACTATCTGAAAATATTTGTTTTAAGCAAGAGTGAGCACGACGGCTCAGCAAGTTTAACAGTTACACATAACACATTGTATGCTTCACATATACTCTGCAATTTATACTTACATCATGCTTTTTATGCATTTCAGTTTATGTCATACTGCTCATGCATCACATATAACATCTAGCATTTCATGCTTCATATTTTACATTTAATCATACCTCATGCATATCACAATTATTATCAATATCTTTCTATTAACAATTTAATATCACATCATAGCATGTTAAGGCACATAGGAGCAAGTTCTGAAAAACTTGTCTGGTCGCTTCTACCATTTACGCTTATTTGCGTCATTTGCTCAACCTACAATTTATATAAATTGACATAATCATTAGCTACCAGGACTTTTAATTAGTCTTAACTTAAGACTTTAACTTCAAACTATTAACTCTTTAGTTGTCCGATAAACGGACCCTTAAGTTTCGGACAAAAATCCTAGCCCAACAAACCTAGTTGGACATGTCGGTAAAACTTATTAATATTATTAATTATTTAATAATATTTTAATTCCTTATTAATATTATTAACCATTTAATAATATTTTAATCACTTATTAATATTATTAACCATTTAATAATATTTTAATCACTCGTTAATATTATTAACCATTTAATAATATTTTAATCACTCGTTAATATTATTAACCATTTAATAATATTTTAATCACTCGTTAATATTATTAATCATTTAATAATATTTTAATCACTTATTAATATTATTAATCATTTAATAATATTTTAATCACGTATTAATATTATTAACCATTTAATAATATTTTAATCATTTACTAATGTTATTCATCATTTAATAACTATTTAATCATATACTAATATTATTGATCATTTAATAATATTTTAAATACACATCAAATAATACCAATAGTTAACTTTTTAATTGTGTTAACTTTAGTCTTTATTTTAAACATTTAGTTACCAATTAATCATTAATGGATTTCATATATATTGGTTTAATAACCAAACACATTCATTTTACACTTATTTCAACTTAATTTTTTAAAGAAAACTCGACCCGGACCGACCCGACCCGGAGCATAAAAATCTGCTTTGGTAGATTGCTTGGGCGCAGCTGCGCCCACACCAAGCGCAGGTGCGCTCGGCCAGTCTGTCCGAAAGTCAACTTTTTCACTGCTCGACCCTCCAACGCTCCGATAGCCATAACTTCTTCATTTTAAAACATTTTGAGGTTATTCTTGAGTCTATTCTCATCCGAAATTCCCCCTCTACAATTTCTCTTTAGATCACAAATCCAAATTCCGAACAGAACTGGACTAAAAACGGCTCACAAGGACAAAGTGAAAACTAAAATCACAAATCCTTGATTTTAAAGGTTCAAACTTGAATAAAATAAACTCTACACATCCAAATGACACCAACTTAGTGTTGTTGTCTTCCTAACTTCTTCTTTTACAACATTTCATGGTTCAATCATATTTTTGAAAATGTTTGACACGAAATTTAAAGATCGAACCACTTAGGGTTTTACCGGTAATCACAATATGGAATTTTCTTCCATTTATTTGCATACCACTCATACCAATACATGATTTAAACCTATCAAACCATGAATCTACCTATATATCATAGATTTATACTTCTAGATCATCAAAATAACTTTTGATTGGTTAAAACTTTATTTTAACCGTTTAAAACTTATATAGATTATAAAAATGCACTAAGGAAGAGTTAGAACACTTTTCAACCTCTTGGATTTGAATGTTCTTCTTCTTGATCTTCTTGATCTACCCAAAATAGCTATCATTCTTGATGACTTAACCTTCTTCTTACCAATATTCACTAACACTTTGGAGAACATAGATGTATCTCTCAAATGTGCTCTCCCTTCTCTCTAGAACCTCTCTCTATAACTTGGTGAAATGAACAAATGACCAAACTTTTCCAAGCCTTAGTAATGAGTTCTATTTATAGGACTCAACTAACCTCACTTATCATTTACTAATCAACTAACATATGTGAATTAAAGGGTTAATCCATGCTTACTATTTTAGTGAATGACTACTTGATGGACTTGGTGATTGACCAAGTGATTGACCACCATGAATGACAAGTTTGATTGACTAGGGTGGTTGGGTAGTTGGTGAACAATTCACCCAACACTTAACCCACATGTGGTTAACTCTCATAAGACCTATGGTTAAAGTACTACACTTAACCTTGGTCACTTAAAACTCAACCTTAGTTAGGGCTCATCTTATTTATATATCTCACAACAACTAACCACAATGTGGTTAATTCTCTACATTAAAATGACCTAGGTTGGTTCACTCACCCAACCATGGTCTAAACTCATCAATTAAACATTACACACATCTTCTACCAAATAACCCAAGTAGGGTTAATTCTCTACAATCAATTATACATATATATTAAATATATTTATATAATTATTAACACTTAACTCTAGTATTGGTTAATGTTTTATTTTTATTACCACTTAGGGTTAACAAATAACCCAACAATGGTTAGTCCTCTACAACATAAATTCATAAGAATTTACCATCTTCATTGATTAGGGTTGGTGAACCACCCCTTGGTTAATTCATTTAACCAACATTGGTTAACTCTTTACCAATTCATATACTTACAACATATATATCTCTATATATTCACCAATAACCTTTTATTTAAATTACATCATAGCTTGAATTGACCAATTTAAATTGAATACAAGCAACATACATTTTTACTCAATCTCCAAGTGGGACCCCATGTTTGGTCAACACTCCACCTTTTTTCTTTTATTTTTATTATATATACATATCTATATATAATACTTGCAATTTCTACTAACAATTAACCAATGTATGGTTAATTCTCTACAACATGCAACCCATGGTTACCTACCAATTCTATCTTGGTGAATTATATACATACATAATTGTATCTATAATATTCTTCCTACAACTAACTCATGCATAGTTAAATCTTTAATTTATTTACTACCTAGGGTTACTCAATTAACTCATCCATAGTTAATTCTCATCATCACATTCATTCACCTAGCAATTAACCAATGTTTGGTTAATGCTCTCTCTTATCTACCAACTAGGGTTGTTCAATTAACCCTACATTAGTTAATTCTCTACACTTAACAATACTTGAATTTATTCTCCCAACATATTGACCAATATTTGACTTTTAAATTTGGACTCAATATTTGGGCTACTAGTTTATTTTGCATTGGGCTCCCTTATTTAATTATTTGGGCTATCTAACACAACTCACATCTCTTTCATAACTTGGGCTAGGTAATTAATTTAATTGGATTACCACACCATTATATACAATACTTGCCAAAATTATTTAATTGGTCTTATATTAATTACCTCTTGGACTATTAATTAACATAACGTTTGGGCTTAATATTTAATTACCCACCTTCATGCAATATTCTCATATTGGGCTAACACATATAACAACTTATTAATTAAGTTAATTACTTAATTAATTAACTTCTTAATATTGTCATTCTAGACAATATTCTAACGTCTCTACTTATTAATTACAACTTTAATTCATGACTCCTATAATTAACTCAATTAATTATATTACATGACTTTCCTTCTTACTTCATATTTAAACTAATTAATTTATTAGCTTAATTGAGTATTAACTTACTCATCCTCTTCTTTGGCTAACCACCACACTGTAGGTATATACGTATTAATATAATTACCTTCACTTCTCAATTGAATTTATTTCCTTAATAAATTCTCTACATGCATCATTAAATATTCCCACATTTAATTTCTAACAAATAAATTATGTTAAAAAAAATGTTCACCCATTTTCTACACATCTTACTTCTCAAATTCTAGGTTTTAAACCTTAACCTTTAATAAAATCAATTAAGATATTATTTAAAATCTTGAAAATATCTGGGATATTACAGGGCTTCTATTAAATTGTTTGGGCTACTAAATTGTAAAATTTTATTATTCTCCACTTGGGCTACTAATTGACCCATGTTGGGCTAATTTAATAATTTACACATTAATTATTCAATCCATGATTAAATAAATAATTAGATTGAATAAATAATTAAATATTCTAACCCATAAGTATTAAATTACTAAATGGACTAATAAATATTATTATTAATATTTCACATTATTTACATTAATTAATAATCATATTAATTAATTTATTATATTTAATTCACTCATTATATTCAATTTAATTGAATATTTAATTAATAGGAAACTTATCAATTATTTTGATATTAAAACTTTAGGGTTTGTTCACTAATTTAATAACATATTAGTGACCCCCTTTAATTAATTTTTAGTAATTAATTACATAATTATTTAATCACATAATTAATTAATCACATCAAAAGATTTAAATAATCTCATAAAACTAACTCATTGAAAATTAAATTAATAATTTAATTAATAAAGACGTGAAAATTCTAGGACATTACAAATTTACTCTTTCTTTATTTAATTACTATTTGTTATTAGTTAAATAGTAATTAATTAACTACATTTAGTTATTATTTAGTTATAAATAATAACTAATTAATCTTACTTAATAACATGTTTATTTATTTTAATGCTTCTTAATTATTACATAAGATTAATTAGATAATAATTAATTATTTAACTTTATTATAATATTTTGTAAAAATTATTTAATCTTAATTAAATAATAATAATTAATTAATTAATTAATTAATTAACAGTACCTTTCTTTAATTATTATTTAATAATAATTAATTACTTAATTATCCTTATTAAATTATTAACTTGATTTATCTTTAATTATTATTTATTAATTAAATAATAATTAATGACTTCTAAAATCTTATTATTTAATATAAATCAACTAATCAATTAACTAAGTAATTATCCTCACTTATTATTTAATTTAAAGA
This sequence comes from Hedera helix, assembly GCA_947179155.2. Taxonomy (NCBI): domain Eukaryota; kingdom Viridiplantae; phylum Streptophyta; class Magnoliopsida; order Apiales; family Araliaceae; genus Hedera; species Hedera helix. The sequence continues at coordinate 16,116,809 of OX359281.1, forward strand.
AATTAAATATTAGTACAGTAATTTTAATCTTTTTTAATTATTATTTAATATCAATTAAATAAATAATTAATTGTTTATTTAGTTTAATTATTATTTAATGTCAAATAATAATCAATTTATTTATCCTTATTTATTATTAAATTTTTAATTAAATAATAAATAATTAATGAAATTTGTATTTTATGTAACTTAACCATAAATTCAGCTAACTAGGTTAATATTTAAAATATTTCAATATTAATCAAAATGAAAAATATAATCCCCAATATCACTTTTGTATTATTATTATTATTGTTATAATTTTTAAATATTTAAATTAATTAAATTATACAGGATAGCAATGCTGTAAATAATCTGAAAAATCGAACTGAGGGTAATTTTGTAATTATACTGAAAACTGAACGGAGGGGCAGTTTAGTAATTTCGTCAAAAATTTGCCCCCGCGCGTATTGCGCGTTTAACAGAATAAACGTCCCAAAACGGTGCCGTTTTTAATAATCTCGGAGCTGGCACTTGTAATGACCGAGAAAATTATGATCCCAATTTTTTTTATTATTATTAATTATATCTATAAGAAAATATGATGTATGAGGTATGTGTGCATGTGTTAAGTTATATGATAAGAGGTAGTAAATTAGTTAATTAAATTAATTAACTAAAGAAGAAAAAAAATTGCAAGAGAAGCTTATGTGATGAAATCACAAAGCTTGAATTTTAGCCTTGTATGACAATTAATAAGATTTATAATGAACAAGTTAATTACTTGTATGAATAATGAGAAAGAAGAATCAAGTAAATTATTTAAGATAACCCAGTGTGAGAATAATTGTCTGTGTAGGAGTAACGATATTATAAACCCAATTTGATGATAAGAGTTAGTGAATGAATAAATTTAATCAAGTCAAAGTACTTGTATTAATAAGTGTTAGGATTTTATTAAAATAAATCCAAGAATTTGTAAGTGATATTGTGATGTAATCTAACTTAATTAAGGAATCTATTTGACTTATAAATAAAAAATCTAATTGGATTATATTTTTAATCCAAATGGGGTATTAAACTAGGTTAATTATATTAACCCAGTAGCCCATGTAATTAATTTAATTATTAGTCCAAGTAATTAATTAAACAAGCTTAATATTTGATTTAATTAAATGTAACATAGAATATTAAATGTTAGCCCAATGTGTTACTTAAATTGAGCCCAACCAAATTAAATGGAGGAGCCCAATATATTTAATCCTATAGTCCAATGTGGAGCCCAATAGAAAGTCAAAATTGGTCAACTGTAACGACCCCGAAATTTGACCAACTTTATTCCCTTAAACTTTGTATTTATTATACATTATCTTTATAACGTCCAAATTTCGGTCCGTTAATAATCTTTGATCACCTTCTTTAATCCAATAATTAACTTTACAATCTTCAATTTTCAAATTTTTCCGGTATAAATTTTTCTTTTTCCCAATAATTGTATTAAAACATTTGGATGTTAAAATTCTTACATCGTGATCTTAGTCCCTGGATCGCAACCTTAATCTTTTTCTTTTCTTTTACTAATGTCATAAAGCTCGACATTCACAATTTAATATTGTCATATCCATACAATTTTCTTTGTTTCATAATTCGTAATTCATAATAATCTCTATCCTGACCATCATCTTGAGCAATCACAATTCATAATTTAACATTATTCGTTCTATCCACATTCAACATATATGTACATACAAAATATTAATATAACCTTGACAAATTATCCACATTGAATTATAACATCAACATTTCATATTAATGTCCGTCTCTACATAATCTGATATTCTTGAAATTCATTTCTTTCCTGCAAAAATGTTTATTAAGCAAGTAATGAGCACAACGACTCAGCAAGTTCAACAGTTTATACTTCACGTAGCACATAGCTTATCATGATTGGTGTGTGTCATACATCACGTGCTTGTACTTCTATTATAGCAAAATAATTCATATATATTCATATCGTTGTACAAAGTACACATTGTGGTCATATTAATCACGTATCACATAGCACATAATTTGTATACAGTTAAAACAAGAATTACATATCATAACATTCCAACATTTAACATAAAATGGCTGAAGAACTTGTCTGCCGTCCAATTATTTAAATGGATAGCTCAAACCCTTAACTCGATCAACCTATGATCATAAAATAATCAAATAATAATTATTTATCCTCTCATGATATTAATTTAATTAATTAATATCATCTATACCGTAATTAACCCTACCCGACGATTTATTTTAGGGTATCAAGTTAATTAATAATTAATATGGTTAATTATATTAACCTTGTTCCTTAATAAATTAATTTATCTTAATAACGAATGCCTTCACTACGAACAACCCGGCTCATCGGATAAATTTTGACATATCTGGTTTTCCCAAAAATTTTATTTAATCATTTTCTAACCTTTAAACTTAATAGATTAATATTTAAATATTAATCCCCAATATTTAATATTTTTACAAAAATATTAAATTTAATGCTCAACATCATTTCTATATTTTTAGAATTTTTTTATAATTTTCTATGATTTTTAAATAATTTTTAAACATTTATTTCAATTAAAATCACTTCTGGGGGCATTTTGGTAATTTCCTGAAAAGTCCAGGGGTGTTTCCTTAATTTCAGCGACTTTAGGGACTCATTCGGTATTTTCCGGAAAGATAGGGAGCAAAACCGTAATTTCCTAGGCTAAGGGACACGTTCGGTATTTCTTGAAAAGGGCAGCGGCACACTGGTAATTTCTAACGTTGCCGACCGCGCATTGCGCGCGGTCCCTCACTGCCGAAGCCAAAACGGCGTCGTTTCCTTCCGCTTCCAGAAGCCTCCGCGCATGGCGCGGCTGCTTCTTCCGTGCGGCCCCAAAATGACGCCGTTTTTTACTCGGCGTCCGAAAAATCAGAATTTTTTTTCTGCTTCAGCTGAAAACAGTAAGCCAACTTAATCCAAAAAAACCAAATTTTGTTCCTCAATTTCACAACATAATCATCCCAAAAATTATATAATTCATAGATATACCTCTAAAAATTATTTAGAATAATTATTCTAATTATTTTCTATTTTTTCACAAAATTATTTTAACACCATAATACCCAAAATAATTCAAAATAAAATTGAATTATACCTTCTTTGGCTTCAAAAATCTTTCTTTTGATGGCATAACCTCATCTCCCATGGTGGTGGCTATGGTGGTTGCCGGTGGACATGGTGGGTGTCTTCGGGTGGGAAGAGGAAAGAAATGGAGAGTTTCTTTATTTTTCTTTCTCTTCCTTATCTTGCTTATTTCTTTTATAATCACCAAAAGCAACTTACCAAAAAAAATTTTAAGCAGAAAAGTCACTCCACCGACTTATCATGCCACCGACTTATAAGTTGGTTGGTAAAAATCATACATAAACAATTTATTTAGTACATTACATAATTGTTTCGTGTAATAAATATTTTATATATAATATATAAAATATTTATTTTAATTCACTAAAAATCATAATATGATTTATAAATAATATTAATACCTCTTTTGGGTACTTTACATGACAAATTTTGTACACGCATAACGTCATGCATGCACTTATATGAGATAATTTATACCTCCAAAAATCATAAAATAATTCATATAATATATAAAAATTATTTTTCGTAATTTTTTACTTCGTTACTTGAACAATATGTTACATTAACATGTTCACGTTTCTGAAATATTATTCCTCATAAAAGTCATAATAATTCCAGTATACATAACTATAATTTTTAATAAATTAAAACATTCCTTTTTCTTATTTATTATTACTTTCTTTACTATTTATCACTAACTTCTTTATATATAAATTATATAATTTAATATTATATAATTTATATATTTACGTTCTCCTTTCTTAAATAATTCTTAAATTCCCCCATTAATATTTTTCTTTAATTTCCTTGTATAAATTATATACTTTATTAGTATATAATTTATAAAATTACTTCCGCCTCTTAAATAATCTTTAAACCTTCACCATATTTATTGATTAATTATATAATCAATATTTTTAATTTTATCAACTTCCTCATTCGCTTTTTATTTAACTTTGGATTAATTTAATTATTAATCCCTTAATTTTCATAATTAATAAAATTTATAATTATCAATTAAACATGCACATTCATATTCCTCACATTTTCATATAATCTCATTTAAATATAATTTATGCACTTTCACAATAATTTAATTATACAATTTATTGTACTTTTACCTAAAATTTCTTTTATTCCTCATAAATTGTTTTTAAACAATTTTTTTATTTTTCAATTATTTAAATTCAATACCATTTATCATAATCTCTGCAAAGATTTAATTTACTAATTAAATCTCATCACACACCTTAAATCACATAAAATAATAATTAATTTACACAATCTTGATAATTTTATCAATTAAATTCTCATTTGATATTATTAAAGAAATTCTGAAAAATTCGGATCCTCACATCAACAATTGAACACATGTATATATATATATATATATATATATATATATGTATGTATGTATGTATGTATGTATGTATGCATGCATGATTTAGCTATAAAAAATAAAGGAAAAATAGGCCAAAAATGGCCATTTTGCTGAGATTTGAAGGGGGCCCACATGGGTTGCTTGATTTTGCAATGTTGCTTCTTCCACACTTCTTTCCATAGTTGGCCAACCACCCTAGTCATTCCAAATGGTCATTCATGCAATGGTCATTCATGCAATAGTAATCTCACTTAAGTCCCTAATTTCACCAATACAAGATGATTAGTAGGTTGATGATGGATTAGTGAAGTAATATAAATAGAGTACTTCACACACTTGTATAGGTGTATTAGTTCATTTGTAGCATTTCCTAGAGAATACAAGAGAGAAAGTAGAGAGCATTTGAGAGAAAATAGAAAATACATTTATGTGTTGTGTGAAATAGCTAGAGGAAGGTCTTGGTGAATGTCCACAAGCATCATCACATACTTTGGTAGGAGAATAAGAAGAGCACACAAGTCACAAAGGTTTAAAAGTGCTCTAACATTCCTTTATTTTATTTTTGTAGTCAAGAACGATTTTAAACGGTTAAAATGTATTTTTAACCGATCAAAACTTGTTTTGATGGTATATAAATCTAAAACTATGTAATATATGTATATTCATGGTTTGATGTATTTATATCATGTTTTGGTATGTGTGGTATGCATAAAAATGGTAGAAATGTTCATATCGAACTTTACCGGTAAAACCCTAACTAAGCATGTGATGTTTACTGTTGTAATTTGAAATGTACAAGTTGGAAAATGGATTTTTATGGCTATAAAGTTACATAAATGAGTTTTAAAGAAAACCCAACTTGAAGCTTTCAAAAATATGGAAAAACAATGAAGTTATCACTTTTACCGCAAAACATGTCATTTTAATGACCTAATGTACAAACAGCCCACATTGTGGCCAATTTTCATAACCAAAACTCTTTCAAAAATTTGATCCAATGATGGAATATTGTAGTTTAAGAAAATATGAATCCATCGATACCAATTGGAGGTCATTTGGATGTATAGATTTCATTTTATTCAAGTTTTAATCAAATGAAAAAAAAGTTGAAAAATCTGAAAATGACAATTTTGCAGATTCTGCCACTCAAGGGTCGGGGCCCTCGTTCCTTTGTTATTTTTGAGGGTCGGGGCCTTCATCACTGTTCACAGATGGATCTTTTTAATTTCGGGTCGGGTCGGTTTATTTTAAACGGACCGGTTCAAATCATTGAAGACCAAAATGGGTAAAAATATTTTAAAATTAATATAATTAATTTGGGACCCAATAAAAAAGAAAATATTTAATTATTTATTATGTGGATATTAAATAATAATTAAGAGTCATGAAGGTGATTAATTACTATTAAATAATAATTAAAATGAAAAGAGATAGTAACTAATTATTTACTAAGTAATAAATAAAGGGTAATATAATGAATAAAATATTATTAAATGATTAATAATATTATATAATAAATAAAATATTATTAAATGATTAATAATATTATAAGATTAATAAAATATTATTAAATGACTAATAATATTAAAATATTATTAAATGATTAATAATATTAATAAGATATTAAAATATTATTAAATAATTAATATTATTAGATCATTAATAAAAATATTATTAAATAATTAATAATATTAGATAATGAATAAAATATTATTAAATGATTAATAATATTATTAAGAGATTAAAATGTTATTAAATGGTTAATAATATTAACAAATGAATAAAATATTATTAAATAGTTAATAATATTAGTAAGTTAATAAAATATTATTAAATGGTTAATAATATTAGAATGTGATTAAAATATTATTAAATGGTTAATAATATTAATAAGAGAAGAAAATATTATTAAATAATTAATAATATTAAACAAATGATTAAAATATTATTAAAGAATTAATAATATTATTTTGTGTATAAAATATTATTAAATGGTTAATAATATGTATAACTGATGATAGATATTATTTGAGAAATAATATTATTAAAAAGGGTAAGACATTATTAAATTATTAATAATGTTAATATGTGATTGAGATATTATTAAATAATTATAATATGAATGATAAAATAGAATATTATTAAAATGGTTGATAGTATTCGTAAGCAGTGAAAATATTATTAAAAAGGTTAATAATATTTATTTGAGGTTAATATATTATCAATGGTGATAATATTAGGAAATGATTGTTATATTCTTAAATGACACTTATATGATTAAAATATTATCAAGGGCTGATAATATTATTAAGTGAGAAAATGTTATGCTTAAGTGATAGATGATTTAGGTATTGTATAATACAGTTATATGATATGCTAATTGGTAGATCAATATTGTTGAATATTAGGTCATTCAAAGGAAAGTTATTTTAAGTTGAATAACAATAATTAACGGAACAAGCAAGTTTCTCTAAACCTTAACTTGTATTTATTTGGCAAGTTATTTATGTAGAAGCTAAAATTTATTTCAAAATGCATGAAGAAATAATTATTAAGAATTATTTCACATTTATATTGTTATTGACAATTGCACTTATGTGCATTTGCATGACTGTTCACGTTATGAACTATTTAAAGAGAAATATCTATGCTATTTGTTTCAACTAGATATTGCATGTGTTATTATGACTGTTCTTGTTATGAACTGTTCTAAGTGAGGGTTCTATGCCAATTGTTTTGGCTAGACTATGTACGTTTTAAATTCATAAATCTGAATATTGTTAAAGTTAGTCCAAACCATATTGTTGTGGTGCAGAATCTAATGGGATAAGCTGAAATGAATAAATCATTATAAGCGGATAAGCTTACGGTCAAATGGAACATTCCCGATCAAAACGAAATTGATGGTTATATTGTGCACTCTATAAACGTACGATAGGTTGATCACCTAGAGTACCCATCTCCGGATATTACAATTGAAACGATAGTTAATATTCAAAACAAAATGGCAGTTGTCTATCTACAGGGTATTGTAAATACTCAAAACGTATGTTCATGGTCTTGTGACCTTTCAGCATGAGAAACAGTATGTTAAATAAATTGAGAATGTTTATTCAAAGTTGTATGTCTTCACAATTATTGTATATTGTTGAAGTTCCAAGAGCTAATTCTTTTTCATTCATGATATATCCTTTATTGTTATTTAAACTTGCTAAGAAAAGTAGTTGCTCACCCTTGCTATATCATGAACTATTTCTCAGTTAAACCGAGTGATTTAAGGAGTGCAACGACAAAGGAAAGGTGAACGAGTAGAAGTAATTTAGTTCTTACTTTATGTGTAAACCTTTTGTATTATAAGGTAATGATGATGTATTAAGGTTAGTGGAACCTGGGAAATTATGTATATTTTTCGTGAGTTATTGAAGATTTAGTTTATGAATGTTTGTTTAGTAATGAATAGTGAGCACCGAACCCGAGGTTCAAGGGACCCGGATTTAGGGGCGTCACAACTCTCGTGCATAACGCGCGGGTTAAGGTTTTTATACCCTAAACGATGCCGTTTGGCTCCGCATTCGGCAGCATACTGCCGGCGCGCAATGTGCGGCCAGCCTTTTATTTATTTTTCCAAATTTTCTGCTACTGTTTCAGTAATATACCACCCTTACTGAAAATTATACCTTCAAGTAAGCTTTAACCCTTCAAAAAAAATCTAAAATAATTACCCATCACTTAATACTAATTTATAACATGAAAATTTAAGTACCTATGATTTAATTTCATATTTTTCATCAAAATTATGGTACCACATAAACTATTACAAATCATAACTTTTTATGTATAACTCCTTTTTGAGTGATTCAAACCTTATTTTTCTCATGATTTAATGTTCTATAATATTAAAACATTAAATCTAAATCTCATGAAAATATTTTTGGTCATTATTTCAAGACTTGTTTACACACTACCAAACACATGTTTTTAGCATACAAATTATAACAAAATACAAATCAAGCATATTAAACTCAAGTATGACATAAATACAACTACTACACATTACTAACTATATTAACATGCTTATACTAACATGTTGGTTTATTTAATTTAAAATAAAACTAGATTTAAAATAACCATTACCTTGTTTTAGTAGCTATTTTTCTTTTTCTTCCAAAATAGTTGATGAATGAAGGCATGAACAATATGAACTCCTCCTCTTTCCTTTTCCTTACTTTATCAAAATACTTACTCTCACAAGCTATTTCTCTCAAACTCGCTCTTTTGGAGTTGAACAAATAATGAAGTGTGAATGTCTTACTAATGCAAGTATACTTGTACAAAATATTAGATACATATACTATATCTAATAATCTAGACCATCATGAACTTATCTTGGATACTTGCACAAAAAATGGCTTAAGGACTTTAGTAGGTGAAAAGAGGGATGATTCATGTACTTTATAAAACAACACAAGCAACCATAATTTAAATAAAGGAAAAATAAAATAAAAACAAATCATTTTACTCCCTCAATCTCCTATACACAGCCGATGGCAAGAAATTTGTCCCAAAAAGATGGTCGTGTGCCCACTTTTTAAATAAATAATAAGTTACACAATTAATTCCAAGTGAGCTTATACTTTGGACTTCATTTAATATCCAATGAAGTACTATTAAATGACTTAGACTATTATTTACTTAAGTCTATTTAATTTATCATTGGACTAATTAATATAACCCAAATGATTGGTTATTAATTTTGTTACACATTAATTATCCCATCCATGATTAAATAATAATTGAATTGATTAATTAATTAAATACTCTAGCACATTAGTGTTAAATTACTAAATGAACTAATAAATATTATTATTAATACTTCACATTGTTCATATTAATTAATAATCATATTAATTAATTTACTAAATTTAATTAACTCATTATATTCAATTTAATTGAATATTTAATTAATAGGAAACTTCACAATTATTTTGATATTAAAACTTTAGGGTTTGTTCACAAATTTAATTAACATATTAGTGACCATCTTTAATTAACTCTAACAATTAATCACATAATCATTTAATCACGTAATTAATTAATCACACAAAAAAATTAAATAACCTCATAAAACTAACTCGTTAGAAATTAAATTAATAATTTAATTAATAATGACGTAAAAATTCTAGGATATTACAGTTGTGGTACAATAAGTTTATTTACTTGAACAGATTCCTTCACTTTATCTGTAGTGTTTTGTGGTTCTTAAACTTTTTAAAGATCTATATCACTTCTACTAACCCCTTAAGGACAAACTCATTTTCCTAGAAGGTAGAGTGTTTCAATAAACACATCTTAATCAATAGAATTATAGAAGTAATGCCCTAAATTTTCTTTAGGATATCCTATAAGTTTTCACTTGTCAGATCTTGTCCCAATTTTATCATTATCAAACCATTTAACATAAGTTAGACAATCAAAATCTTAACATACTTAAGACTTGAATTCTCCCTATCCATTAACTCATATGGAGTCTTAGGGATGGAATTTGAAGATACTTTGTTAAGTAGGTATACATCCATTTATAGGGCACAACCCTAGAAGGACATCATGGATCATCATCATGTCCATTGTGAGATAATACCATTTCACTTGAGATAACCTAGAAACTTACTACTTAAGTATTCCCTTCTCGATCTAATCGAAGAACTTTAATACTTTTGATCGTTTGTTTCTATACTTCACTTCTGAATTCTTTGAACCTTTCATACGATTTAAATTTGTATTTCATCAAATACATATATCAAAATCTAGAATCATTAGGGAAAGTAATGAATAAATACCCTCCTCTTACATTTGTTGTCATAGGTCCCACACATAATTGTGTGTACCAACTCTAACAACTTTGCAACTCTCTCTCCATGTCCACTAAATGGAGATTTAGTCATATTATTTATGATACAAGATTCACAAGTTGTATTTGATACTCTGCAACTTGTCTAGTCTTGTTTCATTAATATGATGGAGTATTCAGTGCGATATGAATGTATGATTCATATCATCTCTTTGCTTTTAGTTTGTTCAATTTGAAATATTTTTTGTGTAAGTTAAGTATGCAAAGTATGTCAAGTAATCAACTAGTTCTAAATAAAATATTATCATTATAACTAGAACAATAATTATTCTTTTTTATAATGCCACAACCTTCCTTGTCCACACATGGAGCGAAATTAACATTTCTAAGAGCTGAACGTAGTAACAACTTACTAACTTAATAGACTTGTCCGTAGGCAATGCTAAACTATAAGTTCATATAGCTAATGTAGCAACATTTGCTCCATTCCTCGTGCACATGATTAATTATCCTTTGTTTAGCCTTTTACTTTTACTTTGTCTTTGCAACGACTTGCATACGTGAGACCACTAATCGGTATCTAATATCCAAGTAGAACTTGACTTATAGAAAGTGTTATTTCATTATGAACAATCTATATGTGTAGTAGAAGCTTCACCAAGCTTCTTCTACTATGTTACTGTAAGATACATCTTGCAAATCTTCTTATAGTGTTCTAGCTTATAGCAATGAAGGCAAAATCCTTTGCCCTCAAGATCATTTTTATTTATGTCCTTTAATTATTACATTTATTTTGCCTTTGGCCCTCTTCCTCCGTTTAGAAGATTCATCTACCAGTATGACTTGACCTTTCTTAGAAGGAAAGTGACTCTCAATAGTCTTCAATATATTAAGCAAATCAGTTAGCTTATTAATGTTGAAGTTCATAACAAATTGTGAATAGGAGTTAATGAGTGACTGGAAGATCAAATCTTGACTCAACTTTTCATCCTTGACAAAACCCAGTTGCTCAATTGATCAATCCAATTTATCATCTTTGGGACATGTGTCTTTACTATAGTTCCATTAGTTATTATAGATCGGAAGAGCTCCTTACATATCTTTTATCTAATTGACCCACTTTGCTTACTATTACAACTCATTGAGGTGCAGTAATATAGTAGGTGCATCTATTGTCTCGTGTTGATGTTGTAACTCGATACTTATGGATGCAAGCATGATGCATGATGCATTGAGCCACAGTTACATCATCTTGCCACTTCATAAGTAATAATCTTTTCCTCAGAGGCATTGTCTGCAATATTTGCAGTGACTGACAAATTAAGGACATTTGCTAGCTTTTCAGCATTGAGAACTATTCTTAATTTTTTTTTAACCAATTCGAACAATTCAGTTCTATTAAATTATTACCATCTAATATACTATGCAGTGTTAGTGAATTAAACATAGTAATATTCTTTAAGTGAATTAATAACAACATTAACATGAATTTATTTTATTAATTACCAAGTTAATTAGGTTTTTATTTAAAATGATTTTTTTCATTATTTTCATCAAACTATATTACTTTCCTTATGTAGTTCAACAAATCTAGTTAAAGATCCGCTACTGAGAAAATGATTCTATCAACATAAATATAGTCTTGTGTGTGCACACTATAGTTTATTCAATAGGTAGACAACTCTTTGTCAATTACATCAACATGTAACTCCCTTTTATTTTGTCTCTTAGATTATTATGATCAAGTGTGTGCACATCCGAATCAAAATTATCTAAGTTAAGTTCGACCTAGCACTTCCATATAGTAAAGAGAAAAAAAATTGTTCTTGTGTGTGCACAACAAAACAATAATGTTCAAGTCTTTATAAGCATCAAATGTGATAAAACAACATATAAAATAATCGATATAAGCCTTGTGTTTGCACAACAAACGTATATTGATCATTTAATGCTCAATCATTTTATCATGCTAAAAAGTGACGTTCGATATTCTAAATATCTTTGAACATCGCAACTTAATATATTTTAATTTGAGGGATTTATTATTAATTATCTCATCTTGTTTAGCACACATGCACATATATATATAAAATATGCGTCATATTAATTAACATGAAGCATATTTGATAATATATAATATATATAAATAAGCATGCACATATAGAATACTACATTATATTTGGATTGATTATGGATTTTTATTCTAGTTTGGTTTATTTGACCCACCAAATAAACTAAATGGTCAAACCTAGAGTGCAAGAATCAATTCACAAATGTAACTATTATATTTAACGCGAGCCCCAATACAAACTGGTCTTCACGTGTTCCTTGCTCATTTGGCTCTAATTCTTCAAATAAATCTAACTAATCCTATTACAAACTATTTTCATAAAATAGAAATCTTGATCAGTAGTCAAGAGGAAGTACATAGGAGTGAGATAAAATTTACATTAGAAAAGACGAGGTTCGTAGACCCTATTTATAAATACTCATTCATTTATGCATCCATGTAAAATAAATTCAAACTCATTATTCAATAGTCCATAATCAATCCAATTTATTATCTTACATATCAATATATGTATCAATAAATAATATTCATTTTATGAATTAAAATCCATTCCATATATATATATATATATATATATATGGAATGGACACAAACATAGAAACATATGGAAGAACTGGAGTGCGCAAGAAAGAACACAAGCAAGATGTATAACTATGTTTATCTTGAAGTATAACTCTCAAGATAACATTTGACAAAATGAAAATTTAACTTTATAAATACTAAAAATTAAATACATAAATGATTAAGCAAGATTTACTTACAAGATTAGCATAACATTATCTTGTTCATGACTTTCCTGATCTAGTTACAATATATGAACTGGATAACAAGAGAGAAGGCAGAGAGAAAACTAGAGAGAAGTAGTTGTGAACCTGTGGTTCTGAACCTAACACAAACAAATGATTAAGCCTCTCTTAAATAGAAAAGAAAATGACTGCGGACCCACGCATCCTTAACTATTATATTACATTTACAAAAGTTAAAGTTAAAGTACAAAGTGAAAGTAAAAGTGAACTTGTCTTCTATTTTTGGCAGACTGATTGACTAGGGGACACCATCTGCTTTTGCTTTTGACTGCTAAATGACTGAGGGACAACATCTGCTTTTGCTTTTGCCAGGAAAGATGACAGGGCTTCATAATGCATATGGGTCGTGAGCATCTTGGAACAGTTGACTACTGTAGGGATCATTATTTGTGGCTAAACTGTGGCTAGAAACAGAAGAAGTTTCTTCTACGGCCTCTTTGTGAAGGTCACTGACTCGGTCGTTAATGGCGAAAACTAATACTTTAACTCTGATGCTGAAAAATCTTTAACTGAAGAAATATCAAAGGAAGAAGAAGGGCTAGAAATGGGCTCTTTATCCTTTGATGGATTTACTTTCGGGACTTGGACTGGAATAACTGGAATTGGGGAAATTTTTTGTTAAACTTAGCCAATAATTTTGGTGCGTTACATGTAGACTTGGATAAAAGAACTGATATAAATATCAAGTATTGGACATGTGTTACATAAATGAAAAAAAAAAAGATTATATGATTTGACAAATAAATTACATATTTAAAAGAGAAGTAGAACAAAGGGAAAACAACAATCATAAGAGAGAAGCTGAAAGGAAAGATTCTCCAAGCAAGAAGAGAACTAGATGGTAATTGAATTCTAGTTGTAAACAGTAATCCTGAAAACTTTAAAATTAATGAATTCATATTTTTGATTTACCAATACAGTTTCTCACTGTATGTTGTGTTGTCTTAAGTACCCAAAAATAAAATTCTACTTTGAAAAAATATGAATGTTGAAGTGCAAGTAAGAGTCGATCCCACAGAGAATGATTAATTTAATTTTATGTTTTCTTAAACCAAAATTTGAGGGGTTTTCATCAAAGAAATAATTTAAATAAAGTTAACTAAAATAAATATACAAGTAATTTAATGAAATAAATAAGAAGAAAAAACCTTAATTTAAGTTAACATCCACCATCAAGAATTTACAACTGATCATTGATGTAAGAATAACTCAATTCAAATTTTAAATATTCAACGTGGAATAATTACTCCCATTCAAATAATTTTTCTATCTCTCCTTAATTTTAGTTAACTAGAAACAACCGATCTAAATAATCCTTACTATTAAATAACCTCAGACAAACACTAAAGATTTAACCTAGTAGTAGCTTTAAGAAATAGAGAGATCGTTGAAGTAAACAACACAAGTACAAGCGGTTGTATTTAATTTAGATGAATATTCTTCTTAAGATATAACAATCTTAGAAAATCTACAGAATTGTTCTTCATGTAAACTTCCAAATTTTGATTATTTTCACATCCCATAAGCTCACTTGTTACAAACTATATGCATACATATTATACTTCAAAAACTATGAATAAATTTCATGTTTTGGAAAACATTTTCTTTGAGTAATTTTTACAAACAATATACATGAATGCTTTAAAACTCATGTTTTTCATAGTTCCAAAACATAATTCACCAATTCTCAATCCAACCTTATAACCCTAGAACCCTCCACGGTTCACTAATCAAACAATACTCCTACAACAAATTTAGATTATTTAAAAATTAAATCAATAGTTAAACTAATTCCTATGAACTAACAAGGAAGGAAATTATACCTTCAATTGGTGTTTTTAATTGAATTCTTTGCTCAATCCTTGCATGCAGATTGATTAAAACTTCCTTTGATATATATATATATATATATATATATATATATATATATATATATATATATATATATATATATATATATATATACAGAATTCTTCTTCAAGTTTGGTGAAAGATTTGAAGTGATAAAGTATGGAGTTTCAATTTTTTTGTTTTGGTGAGATTTTGGTGATGTTTGGATATAAGGCTAATGAACTCTCGGGCTTAGGTGAGTGAACTGAACTTTTGGAGAAAATGAATTCCTGTAGCATTCCACTAAGTATGCTAGGTGTATTCTCATTCTATCAATCTATGGCTTGGTGTTATTCCACTCATTAATTTCCAAGATATGTGGCATTACACAAGGCTAAATAGCTCACCCTCATGCTTTCACTAAAAAATGTATCAACATACATGTTTTTCTATAAACCAATTTAGTTACACACACACACACACACACACACACACATACACACACACACACATTAAAATGTATAATATAATTTAATACATGTATTATAAATAAAAACTCAATTTAATAATTTATAAATATATATAAATTCATTTCATAAAAAAAATGGAATTAATCGATTTATGAAATTAACACTTTTTGTGTAACAAATCCCTCATTTAAAATAACTAATATTTAATTTATAAAATCAATATCATATAATTAAATTTAATCATCTGCTTCTCTCCATAAAATGTTTAGACAAATAATTTAGCCACCAATTAATATTAGAGAGAATTTTCTAGCAAAAGATGTGTATTTTCAATTGTGTATCAAGCCCTCTATTTATAGATTACATAATCATCTTAACCCTAATAGGAATTATAATTTCTAAACCATCATAGGATTTAAAATAAAAAATAATAAAATATAAAAATTCATATTTATTTTTCCTTTTCCAAAGTTGCTAAGGATTCTATTAATATATCCTTTTATTTATTTGTTGCTCCGTTAATTCGCTAGGACCACACGAAAATTTGGAAGGCTTAAGCTTTGCACAAAACAAAAGAATAAATTGCCAGTGCATTGCTCTTCCGCGTGCATTGCGCATATCCTTCTTCATTGCCGCCCGCGCATGGCACGCGTCCATGCCTCATCTACTCCTTATCAACCAAACAGTGCCCTTCCAGATTTGCTGCATTAAACTACATAGCAAGCATGCGCCGGTTAAGACTGTTTATTTACAAAAATGCCATTTATCTCTCTTTTATTACAGACTTGTCATCCAAGCTTTATTTTTCCTATAAGACAAAATAAAATTTAATAAAAATAATAAAAATGCATAAAATTAAATAAATTATCTAAAACACTAAACATACTTCAAAACTAATAAATAATTAAGCCTAAAAATACCCAATAAATAGATATAAAATCTATATATCACTATATTCTAAGTCATGTTTAAATTTGTATGGTACTGAATATTTATTCTTCTGATATTTGGAACAACTGATTTTTTTATCATTAAATAGGGGGAGATTACTAGAATCTATATGTATGATTTGATGATGCAAAAGTGATTAATGTATGCTTGTTCCGTAGATTTTGTAAAGTCCTTGTTTGAGAATTATTGTACAAGAAGTTAGAATAGAATGATCAAACTTGTTAGGTTGATCATTCTGAGTTGATGTTATATATAGATCGATAGGATTAGATCTATTGTAGAGTTACATTACCTTTTCGTAAAGTATCTATTGATTGTAAAGTGTCTTGAGCTCATAGGGCAGCAGTCAATTGTAGAGTGCCTCTGCCTAAATCATAATGTGAAAGCTCATAGAGTTCCTCTGCCTAAATCGTAATGTGAAAGATGTTAGTAGAGCACTCTAGTAGTTTATAAAGCAGCAAAGGCATCTAAGTAATAAAGTCAGAAACAGACTATTATCATGAATGTAGAGCTATATTAAGAATCATAAAGTTGTTATTAGATTCATCACCAAAGCTGAGATAGTTGTTGAAAGAAGAAGCTCGCGGAGTCTGTTCTAGCATCGTAAAGCACAGTTCGTAGAGCAGATCGTAGAACATCTTACTGACTCGAATAAAGGCATTCGTAGAGTTGAGAACGTTGAGTATCCTGTATCAAACTTTATGTTCTTCATCAAACTCAACGATCAAGCCAAACTTCAAGATAGTGTCATAACAGTTATAAGTCCGACAAGTACAGAGTCTTGCCATCAGAGTAAAGATTTCAAGGATGCTTCTTTCCATCTTCAAATTCGGAAAGGAAGATTAGAAAGACTGATTTGTAGAAAGTATGTCACCTCACTTCAGAGGTAGTTGAGAACTACTGACTGATGGGATATACTAGGATCAAAAGCAAGCCTACTTTCTACCCCGACGTCAGAAGAGCATTAAATGCACTATTAGAACATTAAATGTTCCAACAGAACTCTTCTACAGAGCAATTTCTGAAGAGCTATAAGATCGTATGAGGATTCAAATTCAAAAACATGAATCACTCAAGTACAAATTTGAACCTCTGCAAAAACAAAAACAAACAAATCTACTCTACGACAACAAGAAGAAAAAGTACTTGTTTAAAGTTGCTAAGCAATAGAAGAAGCCAAGCTCATTGCAAAACTTAGCAGCACCTCAAACTCAATCGACAATCAGTTGTGATCCACTTGATCTGTGTGATCATTATACCAAGTCAGAGTGACTTAAAGAGGTCTAAGTGTCCTGGACTAGGTGTCCAAATATCCAAGTTTAAGTAACTTGAAGAGGTCTAAATTTCCTAAACTAAATGTTTGAATATTTTGAGACTAAGTGACTCGAAGGAATCTCATTGATTCAGTTGTAGGAGATCTTTATGATCTGGTTAGTGTGACCCATCCTTAGTAGATATCGTACTTGTTGAAGTACAAGAGTGGAATAGGAGTGTTGATACTACGAACCACTTAAAACATCTTGTGTTATTTACTTTAAGCATTTTCATTCTGTCATTAACTATTATAAACTGTTATAAACTGCTAAATCTGTCTGTAACTAATCTTCACACACTAAAGCTAGAATTAAGATTTCATTAAACCTTTAAGGGGGATTTTATACTAATATTCTGTTGTGTTAATTAATTATCTAGTAATTGATCTTTTAAAATAAGTAAAAGTTCTCAAATATCTATTCAACTCCCATTCTAGATCTCTGTTATGCCTCTGGGAACCAACAAGTGTTATCAGAGCTTGTTCTTATAAATATAAAGCTTAAACACTTTAAGTTAATCACATGGTACATACTTAAAATGGTTCTAGGCTTGGCAGTGGGAATAAGACCCCTTTGTTGAATAAAGAAAAATTTGCTAATAGGAAAGTTCATTTGCAGGCCTACATATATGTTATAGATGAAGAGTTATTTGATGCTGTGATAAATGGTCCATACATTCCAAATAAATTAACTCCAACAAATGATGATCTTAATAAGATGGTAATCAAGCACAAAGAAGAATGGACTGACAATGAGAAAAAATTAGTACAATTGAACAAAAAGCTAAAAACATTATGTTCATAGCACTAGAAGATGAATTATTTAAAAATGTTGTAAACAACATAATTGCAAAAGAAGTTTGGGAAGCTTTACTAATCAAGCATGAAGGAACAGAAGAAATCAGAGAAAATAAGTAATCTCTCTTGAAACAACAATATGAGATGTTCTTTTATATCCCTAAAGAGAATATCACTGTAACTTATGAATGGTTCAATGTACTCCTTAACTCTTTGAGATTCTATGACAAGGTCTATCCTAACAAAGACCTGAATATAAAGTTCATGAGGGCTTTAACTAGCAAGTGGGATGCCAAAACCATTGCTATTCATGAATCCAAGAATCTGCATGAAATAACTGTACAAAAGCTTTATGGTAATCCTTTTACCTATAAGTTAGAGCTAAATCAAAGAGTAGAGACTTCATCATAAAGCAAGAAGAAAGACAAGGGGATTGCACTAAAGGCTTCGAAAGCAACAAATCTTAAAACTCTAGTCAAAGAAGATTCTGATAAGATGAAGTTGAAGCTGATGATAATGAAGATCTAGCATTACTTTTTCGAATGATGAAAAAATTCATGCGAAACAATGGCAACTAGAGGTCAATAAAGAACTATAACAAGAGTGAGAATAACAGAGAACAAAATCTATGCTATAATTATAAAAAGTCATGCCATTTTATTACATAATGCACCAGACCTCTACGAGAAGATCTCAAGAAGGATAAAAAAATCCTATCCAAAGAAGAACTCCTACCCAAAGAAGGATTTCAAAGGCTACAAAAAGCAACATAGAAAAGATAAAGACTTTATAGCTGAGGGGTCGTGGAGTGGTTTAGAAAGTAGCTCCAGTTCAGACACTAGTGATAATGAAGAACCTCAAGTGGCAATTTATGTCTAATGGCCATAGAAGAAAGTCAAAAAGGACTACTGATCGTAGAGCATTTGACATAAATGAGGTATTTAATTTTAACTCTCCTAATATAAATATTGATGATCTTAGAATTGCTTTACATGATATAACTTCATATTTGCATAAATTTATGAAAATGTTCAAAGTAATATTAAATGATCATTCTCTTCTTCAAGAGAAAAAAGAGAAAGCTTTCGTAGAGTTAAAAATTTCTCTACGAAGTGTTGCCTCTTTTGACGATCTTGAGGTTGAAAATGCTAAATTGAATAAAGTAGTTGAAAAAAGTGCTCAGAGAGAGTTAACTCTAATATCTAGGATAGAGGATCTAGAGAAAACAATCTCTATGTGGAATTATTCTTCTGTATCTATGGATTCATTAATTATAAGTCAAATATCTGTCTCTGATAAGTCAAGGATAGGATTTGAAGATTCTTCATTAGGTCTAAATGTGGAAAAATCAATGGAGATTAGCAATAATAATGTTTCTAATTCTAATAGAGATATTTTATTCGTAAAATCCACAAATGTTGCTAAGTTTAATATTCAAAAACTATAATATCTCTATAGATCAGATTGTTATTCCTAAAAACAATATGTCACATACTGGTCTTGGTTTTGTGAAACTAAAGAGTAAGCCAAAGTCTTCAATTTAGCCTCAAAAGATCGTAGAATCAAATCAAACAAGCTCTACGAATCAACCAGGTAATAATCGTAGAACTGGTTTGTACTCTATGAACTTTCAAATCCATAACGTAGTATGGGAGCAGAGAACGTACAAGTCTAGAAGAAAAGTTGGAAATAAATACCATCTACACGAGTTTTAAATGGGAAAATCCACATACATACATTCATACATGCATAACAATAGATGTTATATATATCATAATCATGGTCATATGGATGAAATATGTTATAATGATTATTATCAATCACTTAATAAGAAATCCAAAGTCAAACAGATTTGGGTACCAAAAGGCACTAACAAGGAAGGACCCAAGCTAGCATGGGTACCAAAGTGAAGAATGTATTACTTTGCAAGTACTTAGCTCCACTTAATCCATTTGGTAGTTTGCAAGTGGATGCTCAAGGAAAATCAAAGAATAAATGTGAAAATCGTAGAATGGACATTTGAGTGAAGAACTATTGTAGAATAATTTTAAGATCAGAAGCAAGTTGTAAAACAAAAGGGACCGTAGAATGATACTTTACCCTACGAAGAAGTTGAAGTGGTTACTTTATGGAAAGTGAAGTTCACACTCGATAAAATCAAGTGAAGGCTAAAAGTTACTGTAGAGCAGTTGTTAACTGCAGCTATAAACAAACGTGCAAATCAATCAAATCTTTACACGTGTTCCTCTCAGTAAAAATAAGAGGGAAGTTTTATATATAGCATTACAAATTATATCTGTCGTTTACACTTCTAATATGAACATTCAAAACCCTAGTTTTCTCTTAAGCTTTCAAATTCTCAGACAAATTCGATTTTGTTACAGAATTAAAATCAACCTTCAGAGTTGTCGATCCAAGTTATATCGGGAAATCAAATGTGTTTCGAAAGCTTTACTGATGCAGAAAACAGGTTCATAAGAGTGTTGTCATTAGTAAAGAAGGCTAGGTTCTATGAAACTCTAAACACCAATACAAGGATTTACTTTGGTTTAATAAGAGAGTTCTACTACAATGGTGACTATGAGGACGACGTTTTGAACACCAAGGTAAGGGGTAAGAATCTTCGTTTATGAGCCAAAGAAGTAAGCACTGCTCTGGGCTTATCTCTCGATGGGATCACCACTCTAAATCTCATCAATATAGAAGTTGGATTAACTAAAATAAAATATCAGAAGAATCCAAACCTTAATGGGATGAAGAAAAATGAGTTTTCTTAAAACTATGAATTCCATGGGGACATAGTAGGAAAATGTATTATGTGCAAGGACTCAGCCCATGACTCAATTAGTGATCTACAACTGAGAGTCATGACTGCCATCAAGATGAAGGTAAAAATGAATTTTGGAGCAATATTACTTGGGTGGATTGAAAAATGGATGATAGAAGATGAGAAGAAGAAGATAAGAAGGCAAGCCCACAAAATATTTTATAGGAGGTTCATCAGCATTATTCTCAGGAAACTACTAAAGGAAGAAATAAAAGACAAAGAGGGAGAAGCTCTAAATGTGAATAAGAAGATAACCCCCAAATTGTTTGACAACTAGAAGAGATGTCCTGTAGAGATCCATCGATCAAAATAATTTGAAGACAGTGAAGCCACTCAGAGTGAAGTTCAGAAGGCTGAAATGAAAAGGAAAGTTATTTTGATTGAAAGAGATGAAGAAGAAGCCACTAGGATTGAGATAAGGAGAAAAATGAAAGAGAAAGCTATTTCCCAGGGATCTGCTGCTCCAACAGAACAAGCGACTGAGGTGTCCATAGCAGACAAGCCTTCTAAGAAGAAGCAAAAAGAGGAAGAAAATACACAGTCAACGAAAGAAGCCTTAGTTCTCCTCAAGGGAAAAGCAAAAGGAATCAGAATCAAGCGCTCTAAGAAATTAATTCTATCCTCAATAGTAGAGCATTCCAGCTCATAGATCGTAGCGACTGAAGCAAAGCTAAGACGGCTGGTGAACATGTGCCAACAACAAAAGATGAAGTTGAAATGGCCGAGATGATTGATAATTTTGTGCAAATCCAGACTGTGGATGACTCATCTCCTGAAGTAGAAAAAAGAAAATGGAAATTATTTTATAAGAGAAAGAAGTTGGTTCGGGGGGGAAGTCTTCACCAATGGTAACTCCAAACTCACCTATTGATTCAGTAGACCATACAAGGATTATTGAGTCTGATGTTGCTGATATCATGGTGGATTAGAGTCCATCTGTTTCTGAGCACATCAATGCAAAATTTGAGGGGGAGCAACTAGAAGAAATAAATTTAATCTCCTTAATGTCTTAGGAAGAAAAAGTTCAAGAAAAAAACACAGAGCTCATTAATGAGACTTATGATGAAAAACCAGAAGTAGAAATCCTTAGTCAGACTTATCAGGAACAAAGGGAGAACACCACGAACAGTCGCACTCTTGTTTACAATGAACAGTGTGACAAACTATATTTCTTTCTTATAATGATGCCCCTATTTCAATCATTACTTCATGATGATCTAAGTTTCATCTCATGGACATTCAAGAACTGTCCAAATGTGAAGCTAATATCTTAGAATTACCCTCCAACCTTTAGATATGCCAAAAAAATAATTTCAGATGGCAAATTTTTGTCAGGTTCTTATAATAAGGTAACATGTATTCTCCATCTGTTATTTTACCCTTTCATTCATTTTTGTCTTATAGTAATTGGTTTAAAGCATTTTTTTAGATTGCTAAACAATCATCTACTTCAAGTTCGTCAGTTGAAGAATCCCAACATTCTTCTGACCATGAAACTTCATCAATTTCTTAATTCATAGAGTCCCAACACTCTACGGAAGACTATATAAATAACTTTCCAATCGTAGAGTTCTAAAACCCTACGACTGATGCTGAAAATACTAGTTCTCCTATACACACACAACCATATTCAAACTCTCCTTCATTAATAAAAGTTTCAAATTTTATCTCAACTCCTATTCATTCACCACTCAATCCCTCATCTCCTGTAAAATCTCTACATACTACTAAAATACAATCTACTCCATCAGAAACATCACCTCTCACTCAAAGAGATATACCCATCTTCATCCAACAATGAGTATTTTGACTTAAGCCGTGCCTTGACCACTACTCTTTCTCCTGATACTCCCACACCAGAACCTCTTCTTAATTAAATCTTAAAGAAAGTTTTTGAGATTCCTTCAAAAAGGCAAATGGCTGATCTCATAGCTCTTGTGTCTGCAGACATTTTTGAGGATCTTGATGAAAATTCCAAAGACATCAAGACAAATCTAGATAATATCACATCTACTGCAGAAAAAATTCCAGTAAAAATGGGAAAAGAATTCGTCAAGCACATGACAAAAATGTTTAGAGATATGAATGATAGTCTTCATGAAAGGGATAAAGTTTTCTTGGACTAAAAGAAAGCTATCTCAGAATATCAAAAAGCTAATGACACTAGCATTAAACTCCTGAATGATAAAATTATTCAATTGAGTACTTTTCACATTTAGCTCAACCGGGAGGTCACAAAGCAAATACTACAAACTAACACAATCTTAGCAACCATAAATAATGTTATGGCTATGGTACATCAGTAGCAGATAAACATTGAGAAAAGATTACAGAAAAATAGACAAGATGTTGAAGCCACTAAACAACAGCTGAATGAGCTTGTCACTGGTGTTGCCTCTCTTTTAAATGAAGACGAAATGGGGGAGAAGAAAGGCACTCAAAGGATAAGATCTACCACTCATGGGGAATAGGGAGGACAAACAAGTCAAGGACATAGATCTCTCACTCAGGGGGAGAAAGGTAAAAGAAGGGAATTTTTAAGAAATTCATCTCCACTTACTGCTCAAGCTTTACCATTGGAAAGCTAATCTTTAAGAGGCCAAATATCTTCTCAAAGAGAGTCATGACAAAAAATTACTGATACTGGTATGAGACCACCAAGTAATGATCCAATGTTCGTTGGATGTCTCAAGGTGTCTATATTCCAAGAGAACAACAATTCAATATGCCTGATCTCGGCCCTAGGGATACAATTGAACAAATCTCTAAATTGAGAAGAGGAGAAGCAGAACAAATAAAAAACTACAATCGTAGGAGAAAAACTGAAAGAAGAAATCTTCCAAAAACAGGAAGAAAGGTAGATGGTAATTGAATTCTAATTACAAACTGTAATTCTAAAAACTTCAAATTTAATGAAATCATATTTTTGATCTACCAATACAGTTTCTCACTGTATTCTAAGTCATGTTTAAATTCATATGGTACTGAATATTTATTCTTGTGATATTTGGAACTACTGATTTTGTTATCATCAAATAGGAGAAGATTGTTAGAATCTATATATATGATTTGATGATACAAAAGTGATTAACGTATATTTGTTCAGTAGATTTTGTAAAGTCCTTATCTGAGAATAATTGTACAAGGAATTAGAATATGATGGTCAAACTTGTTAGGCTGATCCTTTTGAGTCGATGTTATGTATAAATTAATAGGATCAGATCTATTGTAGAGTTACTTTACCTATTTGTAAAGTATTTATTAATTGTAGAGTGTCTTGAGCTCATAGGACAGCAATCAAAATCGTCAAGCAAATGCATAAGCTATCTGAGCAATCGTAGAACAAGTCATGGAGCTACCTAAGCAATATTGAAGCATCATAGAGTACCTCAGCCTAAATCGTAATTTGAATGTTGTTTGCAGAGCACTTTAGTAGCTATTAAAGCAGCAAAGGCATCTAAGTAATAAAGTCAACTTGACATTTATGCAACAGTCACTTCAGGTCTTATTTCAACCATACATTTAAATTTTGTCAAATCCTAAAACATAAACATTGTAGATCTACTTTTCAGCTTTTCAGAACATCGTAGACCATCTCAATCAAAGTTCGTATAAGAAAGTTATGGCTATTTGACCAGAGGATGTTAATGCAGAAAATAAGTCGTCGCTAGCAGCACTGATAGCAGTACTATTCAAGCACCGAAGGCGCTGGTAGGCAGAAAGTTGAGCACTGACAGCGTTCCAAACAACGCTAACGGTGTTGGGTGATGAGCCAAATTTGATTTGGACGCGTTTTTTGATATTTTGACTCCGAATTGGAATGGGTTTCCTTCTAATGCTAGGGATTTGATATGTAACCTATAAATATATGCCAAAATACATATTTTAGGAAAGTCTAACATAGAATTAGGATAACTAACATAGATCTATCATAGTTGAGAATATAATTAGAAGAAGTATTAATTGAATATCTAAAAAATGATTCAACACCAATGAGCAAGAATTGAAGGCATAGATTGAAGAACGCGTTACAAAAATAAGAGTTTTTATTTCTTCTCTTCTTTAATTTTTGCAACTTTACAATATGGATTAATATTATTTTATGGAATTGATTTCTTCTTTAGTGATGGGCTAAATTTTTATTTAGGATTTCAATGAAACCAATTATAGAGCATTAATTGATTCATCTTATTTTTATTTAATTAATCTGTTTGGATTGTTTATTATATCTTGCATTAATTTATAATTGTCTTATCAGCAATTGTCTGATTTCTTAGATGAAATTGGAAAAGAAAGTCTAAGAATAGATCTGAGTATAATAACATGTGAACTTGTTTAATCTTTTAGGAAAAATAGCATAATAGTGTGTAGAATGAAAATATATATGTGCCACATGTAATATGAGTGAGAGTTTGTGCTTAATGAATCTATTTTAAATGTTTTGCATGAAGATAACAACATAACTGGAATAGGTCTTTTTATTAATAATTGGAAAATGTTAATAAATAGGTAGGCAATCTCAATTAACAATCCATATGATTAATTGATTAGAATTAAGAAGATGACATTTTGATAATGCAATTGGGGAAGTTGTAATCCTAAGCCTTTTATTATCTGGTAATTCTTCCTTGTTAATTAGTTTTAGGTTTAATTTAATTTTATTATTTTCATAATCAACATTGGTGATCGTTTAAATTAGATTGAATTCGTTTAAAATTGATTATTGGAATAGTTATTATTACTTGTTCCATGTGGGTTCGATATCCTTCTTACTTCTATATTACTTGATTGACTGTGTATACTTACGCGAATTGACCATATATAAATCGGACAACAAGTTTTTTGGCGTCGTTGCTGGAGACAAGTTTTTTGCGCTGTTACCAGGGAATTAATTTAATAATTTTTGCTAATATTAATTTTAGTCAAATTAGTTTTAATTTAAACTTGTATATTTTTATTCATTTTATGTTTATTTTATTTTATTTTATTTTTCTTTTCAGGAACAATGATTGCATTTAATTCTCAATGATCTTCTATGGGGAGGAGACAACCAAGTGTGACAAGAATATTTGACTAATTGACTACACAGTTGGTGGAGCTGGAAAGGAAAGTTGAAGCTTAGGGAAATCAATTCATTCAGAATGCGTACAATCAGCAGCCTAGTTACATCCCAAACTACTATCATCCGAGTTGGCAAGAGCATCCGAGCAATTTATGGAATAACAATCAAGATCAATACTTTACTCCAAGTTATTATCATCAGGGTTTTCAATACTTACCATCACAACAATAAATGCAGAAATCTAATTTTGAGCAAATTCTTGATAAGTTTTTAGAGCGAGCTAAGATAAGAATGAATAATTAAGAATTTTTTGCACCAAGGTCATCATACCCATCAGAATTTTCATAGCAACCTTAATCGTCTGAAATCTCGTATCAATAACCTCTATCGCAACAAGAGAAAAAGTCAAACTTGGAGGAAGTTCTTGCAAGCTTTACAAATAATATCGAGATGAGTAGTCAACGCAATAAAGAATTAACGTGAGAGTAGGAAATTTGAAGGGGTGAGATGGAGATTCAAATGGAAGAGGATGAGATTCGAAGGGAGAAACTTGCCAATTTAGTCAACAATTTCCTTCGCAATATGTTACCTAGCAATATAGAGATAAATTTTAATGAGAAAGGTAAAGAGTTATGCAAGACAGATACATTAAAAAATGGCAAGGAATTACATAAGGTTGTTAAAGTAAATTTTAAAAGGTTTCGTTCAGATGATGAAGGTGATGGATTTAAAAAGAAGAGGAGCAAGGTTTAGAAAGAAGAAGAGAATGATGGGGATGATCAAGTCTTGAATTTGAATGGTATTAAGAAAAACCCGGTTATGCCTTCCGTGCAACAAATTCAGAATTTTGAAGAGTACTATCGGGTTGACTTTGTTAAAGATAATGATAACATAGATGAATTCAAGTTTGGGGGTGGTTCGCAATCTTTCAAGGATGCCATGGAGATTATCAAAGAAAAGACAGAGTAGGCATTGAAAGACATTTTTTGCAATTGAGCCAGAACGAAGAAAAATGGAGTAGTCAGGCTGAGGCTATAAAACAAGCGCTTATTGGGAGGCAACACAAGTTTTTATTTTTATTTTTATTTTTATTTTTTATTTTGAGTAGATTTTCTTTTAATAGTAAATTTTAGTTATTTTTTTTAATATTTTGTTTTTGTTTTGTTTCTGGGTTATTTAATGCACTCAAACTTAGCAGATAAGGAGGAAAATGTTACATCTTTAGGGGAGTTTTCTGTTTTTAAATTTTTTATTTTATACATTGAGGACAATGTCTGTTTTAAGTTTAAGGGTGTGGGTAAATTTTGATATATTTTTTTTTAATTCTAGGTTTTATTTTAGTTTAAATTTTAGAATTTTGTAGGTATATTCACAGCAAACCCTCACAAGACACAACTCATCCACTTAGGGTAATCTTGAGATTTAAAGGCTTATTGCACGTGCTAAGTGTAACCGTGATACCAACGAAAATGGGTAGTTTAGGTTGTGTTTTGTTTTCGTGTTTAGTTAGTACTTAAATAATAAATTATTTGAATTAGGATATGGCCAATGATAAGAATCTGATTATTTATTTTTATTTAAGGGAATTTGATGAGCATGTGGGGTTTATATTTTGACATTTGAGCTGATTTTACGATATTCTCGATTCTTTTGAATTCATGAGCACATATCCTTCTATTTGATTAGTCGTTATTTAAAAAACTTATTAAATTAGATGTTTATGAGGATTATCATTGAAAATTTAAAAAATTTATTCGAACATCATTTCGTGCTAAGTTAGGCTTTCATATAAGTTTAGGGGAATGTTGGATAATATTTAAATTTGAGAAAATAAAAAGAAAAATAGATATATCTAATATTAAAATAACTTGATTTAGTCAAAAATTTGCAGCCTTTGTTACTCAAATGAGTAAGCCATTAAGGATATCTCTACATCTAGTGCCCTAAAGTCAACTAGTTTGAGAGTCATTGGTCAAAAGTTCATTACATAAGTAGCACTAAAAAGCCTAATAAAATTAGACATTGCACAAGTCAAGAATAAAATTATGAAGGTGAAATGGAATGTAAAACGCATTCATACATGTACACGCATACAAAGCAAGATGGAAAAAAGAAGAAGTAATATATGCATTCGCTTAAGAAAAATAAAAGTGCTTATATGTTAAATCCGGGTGATCCTATACTTATATGATTGTCCTGATAGCCGTTATTGATGTGAAAAATAAAATTTTAACTTTAAAAATGAGACTTTCTTCAGATGTTTGATTGTATGAGTTTATCTAAATTCTGACTAGTTGAAACAGTAGGGCACATACACACACACACACACACACACACACACACACACACACACACACACAAGAATCTTGAATATTGGTTGAATTAGTGATTATGTTGAAATCTTAAATTCTGTGTTGTTCTGAAGTTTTTCTTGAGTCATGCTACATAATCTTTAAGGCCATTAATCCAATTCTTGTTGGTATATTACTTGAGTATTTAGTTTGTAGTTAAAATTTTGTTTTGTTTTGTTTTTTTTTTTTTTTGGCTTGAGGGCAAGCAAAGGGTTAAGTTTTGCAGTATTTGATAAGTGGGTTGTATACCTATGTGTTGATTATCTTTTAACTTAATATTTTGTGATTTTTAAGTGTTTTATATTAGTTTTAAGTATTTTATGTTAGTTTTATGTGTTTTGACTTTATTTTGTAGGAATTGGAGTAAAGGCTTAGTGAATTAAAGTTTAGAGTTGTTATTTTTGCATTTTCAGCTTGTCATTTACCCAGCAGTCACTTCATACCTGATTTTGACCATGATAAATTCAAAAATTGTCAAATCCTAAAACATGAAAGTTGTAGATCTACTTCTCAGCTTTTCGTAACATCTTAGATCATCTCAATCAGAGTTTGTATGAGAACGTAATGACTATTTAACCAGAGGACATCAATGTAGAAAGTGAATCAGCACTGTCGGCGCTAGTAGGTAGAAAGTTAAGCACCAACGGCGTTCCAAACAGTGCTGGGTGACAGGCCGACTTGATTTGGATGCTTTTTTGATGTTTTTGACTCCGAATTGGATTGGATTTCCTTCTAATGCTAGGGATTTGATATGTAATCTATAAATACATGTCAAAATACATATTTTAAAAGAGTCTAACATAGAATTAGGAGAACTAAGATAGATCTATCATAGTTAGGAATATAATTAGAAGAAGGAATAATTAAAGATCTGAAGAAGGATTCAATGCGAATGAGCAAGAATTGAAAGTAGAGATTGAAAAACGCATTACAAGAATAAGAATTTTTATCTCTTCTCTTCTTTAATTTTTGCAACTTTACGATGTGGATTAATTATTATTTTATGGGCTAAACATTTATTTAGGATTTCAATGGAACCAATTACAGAGCTTTAATTAATTCATCTTATTTTTATTTAATTAATCTGTTTGGATTATTTATTATATCTTGTATTAATTTATAATTTTTTGATCAGCAATTGTCTGATTTCTTAGATGAAATTGGAAAATGAAGTCTGAGAATAAATCTGGGTATAATAATGTGTGAATTTGTTTAATCTTTTTTTAAAGAATAGCATAATAATGCATAGGAAGAAAATATCTATGTGTAATATGTAATATGATTGAGAGTTTGTGCTTAATGAATCTATTGTAAGTGTTTTGCATGAAGATAGCAATATAACTGGAGTAGGTCTTTTTATTAATTATTAAAATATATTAATAAATAAGTAGGCAATCTTAGTTAACAATCCATATGATTAATTGATTGGAATTAAGATGATGACATTTTGATAATGCAATTGGGGAAGTTATAATCTTAAGCCTTTTATTATCTGGTAATTGCCGACGCCGGGATTTTCGTCGTTTCGTTTTTTATAATTAAATGCCCTTTCCAATTTTAGCCTTTTGAATTAAATGTGATTTTGAAAAGGGTCGGCTTAATGTCGACGGGTTTTGAAAGATCGATTTCTTTATGAGCCAATTGACCAGAGCCGCCAGTTGGTATATGTGAAATGGATGTACCAACTCATCCGAATTTAGTTTTCGTAATTGCTGGCTCATATGTGACTCCGAGTTAATTGGTCCTCAAACCGAGATTCATAGAGTTCGGGGGCTTGCTTAAGCGAGGGGAAGGTGTTAGGCACCCCCCGACTTCCGTGAAACACGGTTACCGCAATCTCAATGTTTTCCTATCCTTTTAAATCCTAAAACGTGTGAGTTGCGTGTGTGTGCGTGCGTGTCTAGGTGAATGTTTGTGGTGAATTTTGCTTGGATTTCTTATATGGCAAATGTGTTTATCGGGAAAGCGTTTTTTAGACGTCCTTCGACCCGATTGACAAGGCTTCGTTTTTTATAATAAAGATTGATTTTAATTTCGAACGCGATGGGGGTTTTTATTAGGTGTCGTTTTCAGAAAATAGTTTGTGAACTTTTGTCAAATAGGTATCGAGACTATACATTTTCCTCTAATGACAAATTGAATAAAATGAAGGCAACTTCTAGAACTCTTTCACCCTATGCACAAAGTTCAACGAAAACGTTCATTTATATTTACGAAATCATTTTTTGAACTTTTCAAAATCCATTGGAGCCTTTTCATCAAACCGAAATCAAAGTTCGCCAAAACTCTTAACTTTAAATCTCGTGAATCTAATATCCTAATTTGATCCTTTTTATAAAATCTTCATTATTTGCCTTATTTTGGAAAACCATTTTTTGTGTCGTAAATCACAACAAGCACTCAAAATGTGTTGGGGCTATCCATGGGCATGTGAGCCATCTAAATAACCCCAAACACCCACAATCACATACTTTATTATTATTACGGGGCCTTAACCCGATCACGATTTGGTATCGCTTTAAGGCCCGATATTACAAATACACAGCAAGGGACCCTATACAAGGATTACATATACCAAAACGTCCATCATCGGGATTCGATCACGAGGATCTCCTCCCTAGGCTCACAGTCACCCAAATCACTGCACAGCCAATACTAAACCAAATCTAACAAGATTAAACATTGCTATCACATTACATTACTCAAATATCACAAACTCAACACTACGAACTACTCATTACCATAACGAATGATATATCACCGTACGGATATCATCGGGGCGTTAGGAGGAGTTACGTTCCGATGGAACCCTCGCTAACAACACCTAATCCACGGATCATCATCATCATCATAACAACAACTACATCAAATAACCCAATCACAACATTATGCTAACAATACAAACAATAAAAGGAAAACCCAAGAACACATCCTTTTCACCTTGCAAAATGCCGATTAAAGCCTCTTATTTCAACGAATCGAACAACACTACAAGAACAATCAACTAACTAGCAAGAGGAGATGAATTTTTCTCTCAAAACTCACCAAGAACCGACCTCTTCTCTCTCCTCCCGCGCTCTTTCTCTCTCTAAAATCTATTTTCTTCTCTCTTTCTTCTTCTCTCGGGTGGAAATGGCAATGTATAGCCTTCCGCAGGCAGCCGCAGGTACAACTGCGGCTGGCCGCAGGTGCATCTGCGGCTGGGCTCGCTAGCCGTCCGCGCCGAATCCTCGGCTGCCGTGTGCCTCCCTCGAGACGCGCACTGTCCCGTTTGTCGGTGGCCGCAGGTGCATCCGCGGCTGTCCGGCTCGCTTTTCTCGATTTTCGTGCCACACGGTCTTAATTCGCCAATTTCTGCGGTATTATTTTGGAAGGCTGTTACCTGATGTATAAATTGCTCTTTGTGCTTGGCTTCTAGGGGCCGCTGCCCCTTTCCACCTCCACCAGCTCACCGGCGAGCTGGGCAGCCGTTTGCCCACCGGGGAGCGAGACCCCCGAACATCGCAAGCGTAGGGGGCATTTGTCGTCCGTCGTGATCAGGTCAGGTTCTTCTGGATCAACTGTTTGTCTTGCCTCAAGTGACCTGATGCTCGTCGTTCGTTGTGGCGGCTTTGACCGTAAATTGTTGGGGTGGCTTCGTGTTAGGGTCCACCTTCCTTTTCGCATGTCAGGTCAAATGACGATTTTGCCCTCCTTTCAGTGTTAGCACACAGGTGCAAATTTTAGGTGTCTACAGCTGCCCCTCTTTATCATGTTTATGGAATGAAATATGAAATGGACATGATAAAGAAGTAGGCACCCGATGCATGAAAATGCCAAATATATATACTTAGTGATGATGTCACATTTAATATATCCATGTTAAGGTTATTTTCAAAGTTACGAAAGAACACCGCCCGGGTTTCGTCTCTGACGGGTCATTTTTGAATTGGTCAGGTATCGTATCTTACGGGTCGTTTTTGAATTGGTCAGGTATCGTATCTGACGGGTCGTTTTTGAATTGGGTCAGGTATCGTATCTGACGAGTCGTTTTTGAATTGGTCAGGTATCGTATCTGACTGGTCGGTTTTGAATTGGTCAGGTATCGTATCTGACGGGTCGTTTTTGAATGGGTCAGGTATCGTATCTAACTGGTCGGTTTTTTGAATTGGTCAGGTATCGTATCTGACTGGTCGGTTTTTGAATTGGTAAGGTATCGTATCTGACGGGTCGTTTTTGCATGGGTCAGGTATCGTATCTGACTGGTCGGTTTTTTTTGAATTGGTCAGGTATCGTATCTGACTGGTCGATTTTTGAATTGGTCAGGTATCGTATCCGACGGGTCGTTTTTGAATGGGTCAGGTATCGTATCTGACTGGTCGTTTTTGAATTGGTCAGGTATCGTATCTGACTGGTCAGTTTTTTGAATTGGTCAGGTATCGTATCTGACGGGTCAGTTTTTGAATTGGGTCAGGTATCGTATTTGACAGATTGTTTTTGAATTGGGTCAGGTATCGTATCTGACTGGTCGTTTTTTGAATTGGGTCAGGTATCGTATCCGACGGGTCGTTTTTGAATTGGGTCAGGTATCGTATCTAACTGGTCGTTTTTTTTTAATTGGGTCAGGTATCGTATCCGACGGGTCGTTTTTGAATTGGTTATCCGGTCCTAAAATCTTGTATTCTAACATGGGATAAGTTATACGTTGACTCTGGGTGATGAAAAGGGAGGCCAAAAGGCACCGAGACCAGCCGCAGCTGCATCTGCGGCTAGGATCGGTCCTATTTCAGATCGCGACCCCTCACTATCTGGTCACTTTTCACTTTTCCTTTTCTCTCGCTCTCGGTTTTCCTTGTCTCCCACTCGGCCTTTTCGTCTCTTGGGCATCTTTTGGGAAATTTTGCTTCGATTAAATTAGTCTACGCACATTGGGTAACGTTTTAACTCCTTTTTCTTTGATTTTCGCTTTCATTTGACTATTCATTCGCTTGTTTGAATATTTTAATTTTATCAATGCATGCTTATATGTGATATTTGCGTTGCCCGTAGCATAGGTAAACACCGGGTTTCGCAGAAATGCCTCATTATTTTGAAAATTCCATTGTTTTAGTCATTTTATGCTCTTGAGGCATTATTTTCACTTGCATTCTGGGTTTGTTGGTTGCCTAACTTGATTAAACATGCCTGATCGTGCATGGGATGTCCATTTTACAAACGAAACTCTGCCGAAATTTCGGGAAATCTAGCGCACCCCTAGGGAGTTATTTATGCATTTTCAATTTTCACATCATGCTATGCCACCCTATTATTTCTAGCAATATGCAATAAGACTTTTGAAAGATAACGAGCTAAGGGTGTACCTTATTTTTGTGATACCGTTCCAGTTATGGATTGATGCTCCCAGTGGTTCCTCGGTGCCCCGAGTGTCGGGTGTCCGTCGTCGTAGAGCGACCACTTCAGCTCCAACTCCAGTCCTGACCCGTCATTCCCGTAGACTGGCTGAGTCTGTTATTCGCCCCGTTCAGCCTGATGTGGATGAGGACGCCCCAGCTGAGGCAGAGGCGGGTCCTTCGGGCACAGCGGCTCCTCCTCTCATGCGTCGGACCTTACCCGGGGCTCGTGCTAGGATACCGGATCTGCTCGGTCCTGATCTCGGTCGTCACCCATCGGCCTACCTTGCGGCTAACGAGGTATATCTGTTATTTAAATTCATTCAACCTTGTGAGATTACCAGGATTGACTGTTTCGGCGGTTGTCGCAGGTTCCTGAGTTTACCCAGCCTCGGGGCAACTGGTTCAGCATTTACACCCTCTACAGGGGGATGGTAGACTCTTGGGGTTTCAGACATTTCTTTACCATTGCCCCTCGCCGGTGTCCGTGGGGCTATATGAGGGCCATGTCTGAGCGCTGGTTCCACCAGACCCAGTCGCTTCATCTACTGGACTGCGAGCTGTTGTTGACCCCTCTAGACTAGTGTTATATTACCGGGGTGGAGTTCTCTGGCCCCCGTGTTCCCCTGGAGCCGGACATCACCCCCATAACCGTTCGATCCTTGTTGGGGTTCACTCCTCAGGATAAGGTCTTTAAGGCCCGCAGCATCCGATCCGGAGCTTTGGCTGTAGATGCCATTGGAGGGGTCCTTTCTGAGCCATTTCCCGAGGACCGATCCGCTCGT
Organism: Hedera helix; assembly: GCA_947179155.2. Lineage (NCBI taxonomy): Eukaryota > Viridiplantae > Streptophyta > Magnoliopsida > Apiales > Araliaceae > Hedera > Hedera helix. The sequence goes on from OX359281.1 coordinate 16,151,824, forward strand.
GACTTCCTGCTCCGGCGTCTATTCCTGACTATCATGAGGGGCTGTTTTCTGGGGAACAACTCCTCGACCATCCATTTTGGTATCGTCGGCGCTACTCGAGATGTGGATCGGATCGGGGACTATGACTGGGGTTCCTTCACCTTCACTTATTTCCTCCACGGCCTTCGCCTTCGCTCAGAGGGGCAGACAGAAGCCTGGCTAGGGTTTTATCCCTTTCTGCTGGTAAGTCCTATTCATTTTGCCGCTTTTCATTTGTTTCATTCATTTGTCATTCCTGGTACTTACGTCCCATTTTCCTTGTTTATCAGTTTTGGGCTTATGAGCGGCTACCCTGCCTGCGGCCGATCACTACCCTCGGTCCAGAGACTTATCCCAGGGGTCGTCGGTGGCATCATAGCACTTTGGCGGAGACCCCGGTGTCAGATAGCTTCTCCCACTGCCGGCTGCAGTTAGAGATGATCTCCTCGGCGGATGTGACATGGGTTACTTACACTGCGGATCATTTGGCGGCTGGCCTTGCCGGTGGTTATGCCGCGGACCAGGAGTTTGCCTTGTCCACTCGTCGTATTCCCTTCCTGACTTATGGTGGATGGGAGCTGTATTTGGGGGAGCGCGCCATCAGATGTGTTTCCGTGGAGGTCCGTATCCCTTTCGCTCCTCCTTCCCGGAGATTTTGGTTCATGGATTCCCATCTCCCGGAGGCAGTGACGGCCGGGGAGGATGGATATATGCTGTCTGACGGCCCGGAGACGAGTGAGAGTTTTAGTGTCTGGTGGAGACCTCGTACCATTGGGCCTCAGACTCGTGCCACCTTCTTCCTTGGGGATTTGGTTCACGGGTCGGTGATGATGACAGACTGGATGGAGTGTGTTCGGGCCCCCACCCACTCAGATCAGATTGCTTCCTTGACTCGGCGGGTGGACCAATTGTCATCTTTCGTTCGGAGCTTGGGCCGGGATCCAGAGGAAGCTTATGCTGTTGACCCGTATGGACCTGACTTTGGTGCAGCTCCCGGCTCATCGTATGCCCCTGCTCCGCCTTATTCCTGTCCCGATCTGAACTTTGGCGCTGAGGCCTCCATTCCTGGGGATGTGGGTCATGCGAACCAGTTTGATGATGATACCTTTATTGAGGGCCTATAGTGCGCCTGCTAGATTTAGATAGGCTAGGACCCCTGTATTTGAACCTGTTCGTTTTATTTGTCATTATTATTTCTCATCCCATGTATTATGTACAGAATTATCTTTATTTTATGCATAATCTCTTCTTTCTGATGATCCACTTATTCCATTATATCTTGTATGATGCATGATTTATTATATACGTGAATAAGAAAATTGACCCATGTATAGTCTTTTGATACTGCTTTTTACAGATGTCATCCATAGATGTGGTTCGCGTGGGCCCCCGCGCCCCCTCAGGGATCATTGGCCGGTTCCGTTCGTGGCTGGATAGTTTGATACCCTCTGACCGGATCATTGCAGAGGGTCTTTTGGGACACTCCTTGTCTCTTTTGTCATTCCAGGTGCCGCCGGGCTTTGTTGATGGCATTCTCAGTTGCTGGATCCCGGACAGACATGTTTTCAGGTTTGGGCTGGAGTATCTGACCCCCACCCTTGAGGAATATGCTCGTTTTACTGGTTTGTCGGTGGATGGTCCTTGCGCTAGGGTTACCTCCGGCCATATGCGCCGTCAATTCCTGACTTTCACAGGCTTGCGGAGGACAGCTCTGCTATCTGTGATCCCTTCGAGCTACTTTGTCCCTCTACCCTTCTTGGTTGACAGATTTGGCTCGGTGGATAGCTTCTCTCGATTTTCCAGTGATTTTTCAGTGTCCGAGGAGCGCTGGGGCGCTTTGAGAGTGGATGTTTTGATGGCCTGTGTCATATCAGTTTTGTACATGCCTGCAGGGGACGACCTCCTGGACATGCAGGTTATTGTAGCGGTTCAGGCCCTCCAGGAGGATCATACTATCCTTCCCATGATACTTGCTGAGACTTACCTATCGGCCTCGTATTGTCATTCCTTCTCTGGTCGCATATTCAGGGGAAGTTCTATTTTGTTGTATGTATGGTTCATGAGCCACCTCAGACCTATCGGACAGTTTCGTCGGCATGGGTTTTGTTTCAGCCACAGCTTGGCCATGCAGTTCTCATTCCGTCCCCGACGATGTACTGATACAGCTTCCTGGAGGGAGTTCTTATCGGCCATTGAGGAGCCCTTCCATCTCCTGATATACTCGGGTTATTGCTCTTCCTTGAGCTTTTTGACTCACGTGCCCCCTTTTGATTTCCTCCCTCTTCTTGGTTTGAGGGGGGTAACGACTTACCACCCCTTAGCTGTCATGGGGCAGTTTGACCAGATGCAAGATCTTCATCTGTTTGCGGGAGCAACTGACTACCGATTCCTCATATCGCCTCAGACGGAGAGGGAGCTGCTGAGGGTATACGATCTTTGGTCACACAGGGTCTCGTCCGAGTTTGGGGATAGTCATCCTGGTCAGACACCCGCTTATCTGCTATGGTCGCGAGGAGATTCTGATATTGCCGACCTTGACCAGATTGGGGTATTGGATGGTTCTCGAGGACTTTTCCCAGATGAGACCCGTTCAGATGCGATCATTCCTCCGGAGGTTTTAGGATTAGCGCCCGATCTGATGTTGAGGAGGTTTCTGCTTCGGTACATGTCCCTTCCCTTGATTTGGCGGATCAGGTCCAGAGATTAATGATTGAGGGTACCCGGCTCCAGTCCGCTTTGAGTGCCACCGAGATTGAGAGGGATACTGCGCAGGCGGAGCGGGATGCTGCTGTACTAGCTTGTGATGCCGCCCTCTCTTCCAGAGATAGTGTTATCGAGCAGGTCAGAGTTGTCATGGAGGGTCATTCTGCGACTGTTACCAGTGCTGCTGCTCTTTTGACTCGGATTGACATGATGGGCCAGCAGATTGCGGGTGAGCCGGAGGTTTATGATGCCTCGACTATTCTGTCTATCCTGCTCCAGCTGGTCTTTGACCTGTAGATGATTTTATTCCCTGCACGGACTATGTCAGTTTTATCACTTTTATTTAAAAGACAGACTTGTAATCCAAATGTTTTGTATATATAGAGAAATATTTATGGTTTAGTCATTTCCTTTTTTGCTGCATCGTCGCCCTTCATTGGATCCTCATTTTATCCAGCCAATTATGATTTCGATATATTGCCTTATTTCTTTCCTCAAGTCTTGATTGGAACTCCACAGATATTGTCGCATGCCCCTCAAATTTCATCGGAGTGAGTCTTGGATTCTGGCTGATTATATGGCTAGGTTTGGGTAAGATTTGGAATGTATTTGTCAAAGTAGGGTTCCGGGATTTTCTGGAAATGGGTACGGTATCGGGACAAGGTTTATTATTTTGTATAGAATGGACCGCGACATGATAGCTGCCTACGTACTCCCACAAGGTTAGGAGATCAGGTCCTACGTAGTTCGAATTACAAGGGAGATAGAAAGATTTTTTTTTTTTTTTTTTTTTTTAAGCGTAGAACCGTTTCACTGAGTCAGAATTCAGGGGCTGCGGAAATACCTCGCCATCCATTTCTTGTAGGATGAGGGCCCCTCCAGATAGGACTTTCTTGATCACAAAGGGCCCCTCCCAACTCGGAGCAAATTTCCCTTTGGCTTCCTCTTTACAAGGCATGATCCTCTTTAGCACTAACTCATTTTCTTTGAACTTTCGGGACCGTATCTTTTTGTCGTACGATCGAGAGATGCGTTGCTGATATAACTGACCGTGTAATATAGCCGCCACCCTTCTTTCATCTATTAAGGCTAACTGGTCATACCGATTTTGTATCCAATTCTCCTCGTCAATCCGTGCATCGAGCAAAATTCGGAGGGACGCCATTTCCATCTCAACCGGCAAAACGGCCTCCATTCCATATACCAAGGCGTAAGGGGTTGCTCCTGTGGATGTACGAACTGACGTCCGATATGCAAACAGCGTGAGGGGTAGCAAATCTGGCCATCCCCGATGATTGGCAGACATTATTGCCATAATTCTCTTTATATTCTTATTTGCCGCCTCCACGGCCCCATTCATTTTGGGCCTGTAAATGACAGAATTGAGATGCTTGATCTTGAATTGGGCGCATAACTCCTTCATAAGGGCATTGTTCAGATTCTTGGCATTGTCGGACACCAAGATTTCAGGCTGTCCGTATCGGCAAATGACATTGTTCCTGATGAAACTGACTATGACTTCCTGCGTTACTTTGGAGAAAGAAGCTGCCTCCACCCATTTAGTGAAATAATCAATCATGACGACAAATGAACCGGTGGCCGTTGCTCGCTTTGGGCTCCACGGGTCCGATTACATCCATACCCCACATGGAGAAAGGCCAAGGGGAAGTCATACAGTGCAGTTCATTAGGAGGCGCATGCATCACATTACCGTGTGCTTCGCATTGGAAACATCGCTTGACATGATCGTCATAATCAGCCTTAAGTGATAGCCAGTAGTGCCCCGTTCTCAGAATTTTCTTGGCCAACATCGGTCCACTCATATGCGGCCCACATATTCCACCGTGCACTTCGCCCATGATTTTCTGTGCCTGAGCCTCGTCTACACATCGCAATAATCCCAAGCCTACATCCCTCTTATACAGAGAATCTCCGCTTAAATAGAATTTCATCGCCATCTTCTGGATTCTCTGCCTTTCTGCTCGGTTCGCCTGGTCGGGGAGAGATCTATCCCTCAAGTATTTCTGAATGTCATGATACCAGGGTTGATTTAGCTGAACCACATCTTCTAATAACTCCGATATATATTCTTCGTAAGCGGGAGCATTTTGCACTGTTATTTCAATCTGTGGAGTGACTTCGCTTTTGAGTACATGGATTAACGAGGCCAGGGTGGCCAATGCATCGGTAAAGTCATTCCGCCCCCTGGGAATATGTCGGAAGGCTACGTCTTCAAATTCTTGCATCAATCGGATTACACATCGGTGGTAGGGGAGTAACCGAAGCTCCTTAGTGCCATATACCCCCGTCGCCTGTCTGATCACCAACTCTGAATCTCCGAACACGGCTAATCTTTTCACTCCCATATTGCAGGCGAATCTCCGTCCCAATATACATTCTTCATATTCAGCCGTATTGTTTGAGTTACTGAACTGTAATTTGGTGAGAACAGGGTATTGCTCGCCTGTGATAGAGACCAGGACCGCTCCAGCTCTAGCCCCTTCAGCATTCATGGCACCGTCGAAATACATTTTCCAAAACTGCCCTTCATCATCACACCTCGCCTGTTGGACCCACAGTATGTCTTCACCCGGTAGGGAAGTTTCTAAAGGCTCCATTCCCCCTGTCGGCATCTCTGATAATTGATTTGCAATCCCCTGCCCTTTTACGGCTTTCTGGATGACATAGAGGATATCGAATTGCTGTAGGATTAACTGCCACCTTGACAATCGATAATTTAACATCGGCCTTTCAAATATATACTTCAAGGGATCGATTCGCAAAATCAGATAGGTGGTGTGTCCATGAAGGTAATGCTGTAACCTCATAGTAGCCCATGCCAAAGCGCAACATGTTCTCTCGATCGGTGTGTAATTCTGTTCACAGCGACTGAATCTCTTGCTGAGGTAATAAATGGCATGCTCCTTGCCGGATTCACTTTTCTGCCCAGCATACAACCCATGGCCATATCATTCACGGATATATACAAGAAAAGGGGAACTCCGTCCTTCGGAGGTACCAGGACTGGCGCTTCTGTTAATTGCTTCTTAATAGTCTGAAAGGCCTTTTGGCATTGACTGTTCCACTTTCGGGATGCATCTTTCCTTAACAGTTTAAAGATTGGTTCGCAGGTGGTTGTCAGATGGGATATGAACCGACTGATGAAGTTTATCCTCCCCAAGAATCCCCTTATCTCTTTCTCTGTACGAGGAGCTGGCATATCCACAATAGCCTTGATCTTAGCCGAATCCAGTTCGATGTCTCGATTGCTCACCAGGAATCCAAGGAGCTTACCTGACTGAACCCCGAAGGCACACTTTGCTGGATTGAGCTTCAAATTATACTTCCTGAGCCACTCAAATAGCTTCTTGAGCTGAGTCACATGGTCAGATTCCGTCCTTGATTTCACAATAATATCATCCACGTAAACCTCTATCTCCTTGTGCATCATGTCGTGGAATAGGGCCATCATTACCCTCTGATAAGTGGCCCCTGCATTTGTGAGGCCGAAAGCAAGTCGTCTATAACAAAACGTGCCCCAGGGGGTGATGAAGGCGGTCTTTTCTCGGTCCTCTTCCGCCACCATTATCTGGTGATATCCCGCGAAACAATCGACAAATGAATACATTTCATACTGAGCCGTATTATCCACCAAGATGTGTATGAAAGGCACTGGGAAGTTATCCTTGAGACTGGCCTTGTTCAGATCCCTATAATCAACGCATACTCTCACCTTTCCTCCGGGCTTCGCCACTGGAACTATGTTGGAAAGCCATTCTGGGTAAGTGGACACCATGATGATCCCAGCCTTGAATTGCTTGACTATCTCTTCCTTCACCTTTAAGCTCCACTCTGGTTTCAATTTTCTCAGCTTATGCTTAATTGGCCTGAAACCCTCCTTGATAGGCAATCGATGTACCACAATATCCGTGGATAAACCGACCATGTCTTCGTGTGACCAAGCAAACACGTCCTCATATTGGCTCAATAGTTCAGCTACCTCTGTTCTCTGGTTGGGAGTCAGGTCTGCCCCAATTTTTAGCTCTTTGGGGTTTTCAGGGGTTCCTATGTTGATGGTGATGGTTTGGTCTAGGTTGGGTTTGGGTTTATCCTCGACCCACTCCTTGATCTCGTCGGGAGCGTCGTCATCCTCTGCTTCGTCCTGCTCAATTCCCATCAAATCGAAATCCAGTTCTATATCAAAATCATAATCGTCTTTCAAATTTGGAAAATCGTTTGTTAGGCTAGAATGACTCAAATCGGTACACCTGACATGAAAAAAAATATTTGTCATATATATAAACATTAAATACATGACTTCCTTTTCAATAATCATGACAAAAGTATGAAATAGATGTGCAGATACATAAAAACAAAAACACCGTCTTAAAAACCCGTTGATCCCCCTACTGGACAAGATTCCCGGACACTCCTGCATTTACCCTTTTCTGGATACTACTGGCTGCACGGTCCAATTCCTAGGGATCACTTCGGTTTTATAGCTAGTGATGGAGGGGATCTCTGTATCTGGCACCTCTTCAAGGATTGCGGCAACTTGGCTTCGGCCTTCATTTTCACTTTCCTCGGGCACCTCTAACCCGACCCAATTGATAAATGGCATGATCTGCTTGCCTTCAGTCATTTTCTCCTTTCCCTTTTCACTGGGCCCTAATTGCCCCGAGAGATGGCATTTTTTCTCAAACTGCTCCTTGATTTCCTGTAAGAAATCCTTCTGCTGGACCCATCCCTTGGTTGGGGGAGCCTCCACCTTACCCTCTGCTTCAGACGCAGGCTTGATTACCCTCGGGGAGTGTCCATTGTTGGTTCTCGGTATTGGGACTCCGGTTATCCGAACAGGAATTTTCTTGTATGAGTTCCTTGGCCTCATACCTCCGTGATATCCTAACCCTGCCTTGCCTGACTGTGCTGGTATCTGGAGGGGCTCAGTGATTCCTTGGCTGTTCTTACCCAGCCCTTGTCCTGGCTAGAAGTTCATCGCCATCATTTCCCGGGCAACGAAGGTGAGCTCGAGAGACATTTCAGGCTTTGAGCTCGGAGCTCCCAACTGCTTGTACTGAGGGGTGCTAATTTCGAATGCTTGATAGCTGATTGGTTCGGCCGATTCATCCACATGGATCACCGGCATGCCCTTTACAGAGGGAACAGGGTAGTCAAATTCTGCCGCAATTCTTACCAAGTGCCCCTCCACGATAAACTTTATTTGTTGATGCAGGGTGGAGGGAACTGCCCCGGCCATATGAATCCAGGGCCTCCCTAGCAGCATGTTGTAACTGGCCGTGATATCCAGCACCTGGAAAGAAATGTCAAACGTATAAGGCCCGATCTCCACCGGCAGCTCAATCTCTCCCACCGTATCCTTCCTAGATCCGTCAAACGCCCTCACCACCACTTGGCTGGCCCGCGGGCGTTTAGGGTTGATCTTCATCTTCTCCAGAGTACTATATGGGCAAATATTCAGGGCTGACCCACCATCAATCAAGACTCCGTTCATCACATATCCGGAGGAGACGACCGCAATGTGTAATGGCCTCCGTGCCCCCTCCCTTCTTCGGGGATATCGTCGTCGGTGAATGATATTACATTGCTGTCCAACAGGTGGCCCACCAAGTGGCCGAATCTTTCTGTACTAATTGACTTGGGGACATGAGCCTCTTCCAGGACTTTGCTTAATACCCGATGATGATCAGCTAACGCCAATGCAAGATCCAAGATTGATGTCAGGGGTGGCTGCACCCCCAGTGCCTTAACCACATCTGCCTTGCCGCGATTCATTTTTTCCCAAAACTCCAATGCTTTTTCCTCTGATATTTTCCCGTTTTCCTTTTTCGTGTTCTCAAAAACCCGCCGTGGTAAATACAATGGATTTCCCTTTGAGCTAACTGATACACAACTGGCCTCCTCCTCGGTCTTTCCCCCGTAATTCCACGGAACAGTTTTCAAATTGGTGATCGGCAATTGTGACCTAGCTGTTACAACAAGGGGTCTTGGGGCCGTCAACCGGATAGGCTCTTTTTTGGTCCCTTGAATTACCCCAACCAACTTGATAGGCTCTTTTTGCGCACCCTCCTGGGCATCGGTCATCGCAATCTCTTCTTCTATCTTCCTTATGTATTTTAATTTCAAGGGACCTCCCGCCCCACTGATTTCCACCATGTTCACGCCTCCCCCATTGTTTTCGGGAAGAGGGTTGGCCTTTAAGTTTGGGGTTTCTGGTTGTTCCACCACGATCTCCTCGCTGTCAATCAGGTTTTGGATTTTATGTTTTAGCGACCAGCACTCCTGAGTGTCATGCCCCGGGGATGCCGAGTGATAGGCGCATCTCTTGCTAGGGTCATATCTCTTGCCCTTCGGGTCTGACGGAGGTGTCAACTCTGTAATCTTCTTCTGGTTTACCAACAGGGCCAGTATTTGCTCCAATGAATCCCCCAACGGGGTGAACTCCCTCTCTTGTGGCTTTTCGAATTTCCTGCGCCCCTCATACTTTTGATTGTTGAAATTTGATGGACGCGGGGCCTCATTTCTTTGCATGCGGACCGGGGGGCTGGTCATTGCTTTTCCAGATAACCCTTGCAAAACCAGGGATTACATCCTCCTCTTTCCTCTTCTGGGGTCTCCGGGAAGAACTACCATAGTTTCCACTCTGGATTTGCTCAGCCACAGCCTCGAGAGCTGTGAAGTCTCGGATTTTCCCCGACTTTAAACCCATCTCAGCCATCTCCCCATGCTTGATCATTTCCGCAAAAGGCTTCCCTATCCCTGCTATCACCCTTTCATTGTAAGGGGCCTCTTGGATATCGATGAATGTCATAACCATCTCTGCCTCACTCATGGGTGGGTTCACTTGGGCCGCCATCCTCCTCCACCGTTGAGCGTAGTCTCTGAAGGATTCATTGGTCTGCTTCCTGATTTTCGTCATCTGGTATCGGTCCGGGGCCATCTGGGATTGAAAGCTGTACTGCGTGAGGAATGTGTGGGCCAGCTCTTCCCAATTATGAATCTTAGCATTGTCCAACCTCGCATACCACGTTCTAGCCTCCCCTGTCAGGCTTTTCTGGAACAGTTGCATTCTCAATGATTCGTCCTCAGCATATCCCCCTAACTCTCCGATGTATACTTTCAGATGCGTGTACGGATCCCCCGACCCGTTATACTTTTCAAATTCGGGGAGTTTGAACTTCTCGGGATATCTGGTTCCCGGAAAGATGCACAAGTCGGAATAGTTAACACTGCCATATGACCCGATCCCCTTCATAGTTTTGATGGCCTCTTCCATCTGCTTTATTTTCTTGCTGACAGTGCTGGCAACCTCATCCTCTGGAATGACAATAACTTGCTTTGTCGGTTCAACCTTTGGAGTTTCTGGGGTCGGCCCGCTCCCTTGAGACGATGGCCCCGGCGGGTCCTCGGGTTGTGGCCCTGATTTTAGCTTAAAGTGCTCTTTGAGCAACATGGTCAGCTCTGTCATTTGATTTCTCACAGCATCGAATTCTTCCCGAGATACGAGAGCCGGATTAGGATTGGGGTTCTCAGCCATTTCGACCGTCGATTCTCTGGCTTTCTTGGATCGGAGACGAGTTTGGGGCGCAATCCTGCAAATAAAACAAACCGAGGTTTAGTTCCGGGAAACGACATTGGCAGATGCATGCTAAAGCAAATATTTTTGTATTTTTGGGTTTTGTAATCTTTTTCTGCAAAATAGGGTCAGTATCCCTCTATTTTAACCAAAGTATGACATTGTGCAGTTTACGATGCTCTCCAAGTTGCCCCTGTAAAACAGAGGTTAGTACTTTTATTTTGACAGAGCAGGAGGCACAAAAATATTTGACTATGCATGATGTTATGTGCGTAAAGTGTACAAGGGTATGAAGAGACTTTCCACGCGTCGGGTTCATCTGAGGTTGACCTATCCTAAGTTACTCTCGCGGGCTTTTTGGCATGAAGGTTCCCAGATCTTCGCAACATGCTAGAAGGGAAATAAATCCGATCTTTCAATTGGATTGGATCTGAGTGGATGCTTTTCCTGAGCCTCGCCGGGGAGCACCCCTTTGAGTCCAGTAATCCACATCCGACGGGTTTGCCTCAGGATGAGGAACTGCTCAACATACATTCATCATTCATTCATCGTACCTCACCGTATGCAAATGATGACAATAAAGTAAAGCCTTCGTAAAGCAATCACACAACTTGCATATTCATTCATACACGCACAAAAAGTAGATCAATCGTAAGTAACGCAACCACACATTTTTTAGATTTTCTAAAGGATAAGAAAACACCAAGACCTTAAACGCGGCTTAAACCCTCTAATAGTCCCCAGCAGAGTCGCCAGCTGTCGACGCCGGGATTTTCGTCATTTTGTTTTTTATAATTAAATGCCCTTTCCAATTTTAGCCTTTTGAATTAAATGTGATTTTGAAAAGGGTCGGCTTAATGTCGACGGGTTTTGAAAGATCGATTTATTTATGAGCCAATTGACCAGAGCCGCCAGTTGGTATATGTGAAATGGATGTACCAACTCATCCGAATTTAGTTTTCGTAATTGCTGGCTCATATGTGACTCCGAGTTAATTGGTCCTCAAACCGAGATTCATAAAGTTCGGGGGCTTGCTTAAGCGAGGGGAAGGTGTTAGGCACCCCCCGACTTCCGTGAAACACGGTTACCGCAATCTCGATGTTTTCCTATCCTTTTAAATCCTAAAACGTGTGAGTTGCGTGTGTGTGCGTGCGTGTCTAGGTGAATGTTTGTGGTGAATTTTGCTTGGATTTCTTATATGGCAAATGTGTTTATCGGGAAAGCGTTTTTTAGACGTCCTTCGACCCGATTGACAAGGCTTCGTTTTTTATAATAAAGATTGATTTTAATTTCGAACGCGATGGGGGTTTTTATTAGGTGTCGTTTTCAGAAAATAGTTTGTGAACTTTTGTCAAATAGGTATCGAGACTATACATTGCCCTCTAATGACAAATTGAATAAAATGAAGGCAACTTCTAGAACTCTTTCACCCTATGCACAAAGTTCAACGAAAACGTTCATTTATATTTACGAAATCATTTTTTGAACTTTTCAAAATCCATTGGAGCCTTTTCATCAAACCGAAATCAAAGTTCGCCAAAACTCTTAACTTTAAATCTCGTGAATCTAATATCCTAATTTGATCCTTTTTATAAAATCTTCATTATTTGCCTTATTTTGGAAAACCATTTTTTGTGTCGTAAATCACAACAAGCACTCAAAATGTGTCGGGGCTATCCATGGGCATGTGAGCCATCTAAATAACCCCAAACACCCACAATCACATACTTTATTATTATTACGGGGCCTTAACCCGATCACGATTTGGTATCGCTTTAAGGCCCGATATTACAAATACACAGCAAGGGACCCTATACAAGGATTACATATACCAAAACGTCCATCATCGGGATTCGATCACGAGGATCTCCTCCCTAGGCTCACAGTCACCCAAATCACTGCACAGCCAATACTAAACCAAATCTAACAAGATTAAACATTGCTATCACATTACATTACTCAAATATCACAAACTCAACACTACGAACTACTCATTACCATAACGAATGATATATCACCGTACGGATATCATCGGGGCGTTAGGAGGAGTTACGTTCCGATGGAACCCTCGCTAACAACACCTAATCCACGGATCATCATCATCATCATAACAACAACTACATCAAACAACCCAATCACAACATTATGCTAACAATACAAACAATAAAAGGAAAACCCAAGAACACATCCTTTTCACCTTGCAAAATGCCGATTAAAGCCTCTTATTTCAACGAATCGAACAACACTACAAGAACAATCAACTAACTAGCAAGAGGAGATGAATTTTTCTCTCAAAACTCACCAAGAACCGACCTCTTCTCTCTCCTCCCGCGCTCTTTCTCTCTCTAAAATCTATTTTCTTCTCTCTTTCTTCTTCTCTCGGGTGGAAATGGCAATGTATAGCCTTCCGCAGGCAGCCGCAGGTGCATCTGCGGCTGGGCTCGCTAGCCGTCCGCGCCGAATCCTCGGCTGCCGTGTGCCTCCCTCGAGACGCGCACTGTCCCGTTTGTCGGTGGCCGCAGGTGCATCCGCGGCTGTCCGGCTCGCTTTTCTCGATTTCCGTGCCACACGGTCTTAATTCGCCAATTTCTGCGGTATTATTTTGGAAGGCTGTTACCTGATGTATAAATTGCTCTTTGTGCTTGGCTTCCAGGGGCCGCTGCCCCTTTCCACCTCCACCAGCTCACCGGCGAGTTGGGCAGCCGTTCACCCACCGGGGAGCGAGACCCCCGAACATCGCAAGCGTAGGGGGCATTAGTTGTCCGTCGTGATCAGGTCAGGTTCTTCTGGATCAACTGTTTGCCTTGCCTCAAGTGACCTGATGCTCGTCGTTCGTTGTGGCAGCTTTGACCGTAAATTGTTGGGGTGGCTTCGTGTTGAGGTCCACCTTCCTTTTCGCATGTCAGGTCAAATGACGATTTTGCCCTCCTGTCAGGGTTAGCACACAGGTGCAAATTTTGGGTGTCTACAGTAATTCTTCCTTGTTAATTAGTTTTAGGTTTAATTTAATTTTATTATTTTCATAATCAACATAGGTGATCATTTAAATTAGATTGAATTGGTTTACAATTGATTATTGGAATATTTATTATTACTTGTTTCCTGTGAGTTCGACATCCTTCTTACTTCTCTATTACTTGATTGACCATGTATACTTGTGCGAATTGACCATATAGAAATCGAACAACAAGAGCTATATTCGGAATCGTAAAGATGCTATCAGAGTCGTCACCAAAGCTGAGAAAACTGTTGAAGGAAGAAGTTCGCAGAGTTTGCTCCAGCATCGTAAAGCACAATTCGTAGAGAATATCATAAAACATCTTACTGACTCAAATAAAGGCATTTGTAGAGTTAAGAACGTTGAGTATCCTATATCAGACTCTATATTCTTCATCAAACTCAACGATCAAACTAAGCCTGAAGATAGTGTCAGAATAGTTTTAAGTCTGACAAGTACAGAGTATTGTAGGGCATTAGAGTAAAGATTTCAAGTATGCTTCTCACCATCTTCAAATGTAGAAAAGAATATCAGAAAGAATGCTTTGCAGAAGGTATGTCACATCACTTAAGAGGTAAGTGCAAACTACTGACTGATATGATATACTAGGACCAAAAGTAAGCCTACTTTCTATCCCAAAGTCAGAAGATGATTAAATGCACTATCAAAATATCAAATGCTCCAACGAAACTCTTCAATAGAATGATTTGTTAAATCTCTACAGAAAGTAAAATGAAGAAATATACTCTACCAAAACAAGAAGAAAAAGTACTTGTTCAAAGATGTTAAGCACCAGAAGAAGCCAGGCATTATTACAAAGCTTAGCAGCACCTCAAACTCAATAAACAATCGGTTGCGATTCACTTGATCTGTGTGATCATTATATGAAGTCAGAGTGACTTTAAGAGGTCTAAGTGTCCTGGACTAGGTGTCCGGATATCTAAGTCTAAGTGACTCGAAGATGTCTAATTATCCTAGACTAAGTGCCTAAATATTCTGAGATTAAATGACTTAAAGGAATCTCAGTGATTCAGTTGTAAGAGATCTTTGTGATCTGCTCAGTGTAGCTCATCCTTAGTGGGTATCTTACTTATTGAAGTAGAAGAGTGGACTAGGAGTGTTGATACTCTAAACCACTTAAAACATCTTGTGTTATTTACTTTAAATACTATCATTCTGTCATTAACTGCTATGTCTGTCTGTAACTAATCTTCACACACTAAAGCTAGAATCAAGTTTTCATTAAACCTTTAAGAGGGATTTTATACTAATATTCCGATGTGTTAATTAATTGAACAAATTAATTATCTGGTAATTGATCTTTTAAAACAAGCAAAAGTTCTCAAAGATCTATTCAACCCCCTCCCCCCCCCCCCTCCATCCCTCCCTTCTAGATCTCTACTGTGCCTCTAGGAACCAACAAAAGTTACTAAATATGATGCAAACGTTACTCATTTTGACATAATGAATACACATATATAAACTTGAAAAAAATGTTTAATTTTGATATTACATAATTTGATATATGTATTACCATAAATGAGGAAAATATTATATAATTTGGCAATCAAAACATGATTAGAAAAGCGATATTACTTTTATTGACATGAAATTTATTAAAAATGACAAACACGTTACTTGTTTTGAAATAATTATTACACATACATATACATGAATAAAAATATTGATACAAAAATTATGTAATTTGACATGTGTTATCATAATTGAAGAAAAGATTAATGATTTGATAAATAGATTATATATTTAGAAAATAATGTTACTTGTATTGAAATAAAGGTTACTAATGATGACACAAACGTTATTCGTTTTGACGTACAGATTATATATATGTATATTTGGATCAGAAGTTTGATATGAAAATTACGTACTTTGACATGTGTTACCATAATTGAGAAAAAAATTACATGATTTGACAAATAGATTACAAATTTAGAAAATAATTTTATTTGTATTGAAATGAATGTTACTAAAAATGACACAAACGTTGTTTGTTTTGACCAATTGATTACACATACGTATACTTGGATAAAAAAAATTGAGATATATGTGTTACCATAATTGAGGAAAAGATTACATTATTTGATAAAAATAAATTATATGTTTAGAAAGTAATGTTACATGTACTAAAATGATGTTTAATAAAAATGACACAAACATTACTTGTTTTTGACATACTGATTATATATATGTATATTTGGATTAAAAAAATGATATAAATATTACATAATTTTTCATGTGTTACCACAATTGAGAAAAAAATTATATGATTTGACAAATAATTTACATGTTTAGAAAATAATTACTTGTATTGAAATGAACGTTACTAAAAATGACCCAAACGTTACTTGTTTTGACATATAAATTACACACACACACACACACACACACACACACACACACACACACACATATATATATATATATATATATATATATATATATATATATATATATATATATATTAAAAATAATTTGACATTTGTTACCACAATTGTGAAAGAGATTACATTATTTGGCAAATTTATTACATGTTTCAAAAGTAATATCACTTTTATTGACATAAAATTTACTAAAATTGCCATAAACTTTACTTATTTTGACATACTAATTACACACACATATAATTGGATAAAAATATTGAAATAAATTTTACATAATTTGTGTAATGATATGAAAATTTGAAATATTGAAATTAATAATTAATCAATGGAAAATTAATATTTTGGAATGTGACGAGTGTTTTGGGACAAGCCAATTATGAATTAATTGATTTTAGAATAAAATTCAAGCCTATGAAACAAATTTAGAACAAAAAGGATTTGAATTGGAGGAGATATAAACAAAAGTGGGAATTTAATTGAATTAAATTCTCTAGAATTTTTTACTAATGACCAAAGTGCCCTTGTTGATTTAAAGAATGGCCTTGGTGTCCTAGAGGTGTATAATGACCAAGTTAGCCTTGTTTAGTAATGGGAATTGACATGTATAACCCTAACCATGCATGAGTTAAGCCAACTAAGTGTAGTTAATTGCTAGGAAAATACATACAAATTATGTATGTATATATTTGTTAAGTATAAGAAAGACATCTTAGTTCATTTCATTTCATATTATCCAAGTTTGCTAGCTAAGAGTTAATAGAGAGAAAGAGAAGAAAAGGCTAGGGTTTGCTCATATAGCATGAGAGATTGAAGAAAAAGTGTGCAAAAGAAGGAAATTAAGCTATCAAAGTGGAGAATTTAGCATTAACAAGCTTTATAGCTATAAAAAAAAAGTGCATAGAAGGTATAATCATGTTCAAACCATGAACTTGATGTTTATGTGTTTAAATTCAAGAATAGATGAAACCATGCATGTATCTTGGACTATATGTGTAGATTATGTGAATCTATGTGCTATATGATTGATAAATCATGAAACCCTAAGCTCAAATTTGCTAGAACAAAGGCGGTGCCCTATTCATGTATGTTACAAGCTAGAAATCATGATTTAATGGGTGATCATGTGTTATGTGTTGTTAGACATGATGAAAACCTAGTTCAAAGTGATGATTATGTTGGATACATGATAAATTTCATGTTAGATAGCATATTAGATGCCTTTAAAGCTTAAAAGTATGAGTTATGAAGGAAAACTACAATATTAGCCTATGATTCGTACGTAGACCAAATCATAATCGGTAAAGTGTATTAAAATTTGCATATAGAAGTTATGTGAATACACAAAGTTGCTAAATGTGTATGTGGTAACATATGTGGTGCATGGAGTTCAACAACTCAAGTAAAGTTTAAATATGGAATTTGTTAAAGTTAATAAAATTTCACCAAAGTATGATTTTTGGCCATTTCGGATAATTAATGGTAAAATGAAGCCAAAAAACTAAGTTTCATGTAAATACACATGTTAGAATCGAATTGAAAGTTATTTGGTGTCTATGGCAATAAATACAAGTTTTAAACGTTTAAAAACGTTCATCGACGCCTAAAATGAAACTTTTGGAAAAATAAAGCCATTTTAAGATTTTTAAATATTTTGAAGGCCCATGCAAGTCAAATATATGTTATATGTGCTAAGTGATGTCCTGGAATCAAGAAATTCAACTTAGGGCCAAAAATAGCAAGAGTTTTGGAAAGAAAAAAATATCTGTCACATCAACACTGCGGCCAGACGAGGAGTTTTATACTAGAGATGGCGCCAGGGTGCAGTGGGACTGAGAGGAATTCGTTGGGAGTGGCACCAGAGCTCGTCAGGGCGTAGTGAAACTGCAAGCTTTTCCTAGCCAGCGTAGTGTTCCTCATCGGGGCGCAGTGTTCTGACTTTGGGAAAAAATAATTATTTAAGTCCAAAATAAAATATTTAGATATTAAATGATAGGAATATGTATATAAACCATAATTTGATGAAAATGATCAATGTGGTAGATATTAAGGCATAAAAGAGCAATGTGTTGTGTGTTAAGGGTTATGTAAAGCTAAATGATAGCTTGTATAGCAAGTTATGGCATACATATGTATATAACTAATGCATGAACCCATATTATAGTTATGTAGAACTCAGTCTGGATAAGATTTTACCAATTGAGGTACACGAGAACAAAGGCAAGTCTTCTAACTGAACTTTCATTTGTAGTTCATTGGACAACTATTCATGTTATGCATTCATATGATCATGTAAAGTTCATTCATCATTGAACTATTATTGAAAAAAATCGATGCCAATTTTGATTCTGGCTAAACATATGTAATGATTCATGTTGAATTGTGTTATTGATTGTTATGTGCCCCAATCCACATTGTTGTGGTGCGAACTCTATGATATGCTGTAACAAAACAACCTTGATAAGGGGGAGTAAAGGATAAAGTAAATGTAACTTTTATGGCGTGATTGCGTCGCTAGATATTTATGTTGTGTACAATATAAAAGTACAATGGGCTGATCACCCAAAGTACACATCTAAATGGATGTAATCTTATGGCTAACTTGGGCAATATCAGTCTTGATGATTGGTATTGTTCTAAACGAGTTCTTAGTCTTGTGACCATACAGTAAGTAAGTTTCATGTTTCCAATTAATCATGTAAAGTTCATATTATATCTTTAATTTTCATTCGTTGAATTGTTATTGGTTTAGTTATTGAAAATGATTAAGCTTATTGATATTGACTCAGTTATTGGAAATAATTCAGTTACTCATCAATGATTCAGTTAATTGTAAATGATCCAGCTTCATTGTAAATGACTTTCATTCTTCATTCTGGAATATCATGTCATCATTTGCTTATGTACTTGTTGAGCTATTTTATGCTCACTCTTGCTTTTAACTATGATATCTCAGCTAAATCTAAGAAGGCCGAGGGATCGGGTACAAATAAGGGAAAAGGAAAAGTCAGCAAATAGTAGTTGTACAGTGATAGTGTCCTGTAAAATGTAAATATTATCTTTTTTGTAATATGTCAGGTACAAATGTGTATGTATAAAGGTATATAGAACCTGAGATAGTTATGTATGAATGTAAATTAAGTGATTTTATTCAGAATGAATGAATGTGATGACATGGTAGAATAGTAATGTAAGCACCGAACCTGTGGTTCAAGAGACCCGAATTTGGACGGGTTATAGGTTGGTATCAGAGCTGATAGGTTATAAACCTTAGATGGAAAAACCTTAGGAATATGACCTTAAGAAGTAGACTGAAGCTTATTTAGAGTTCTAAGAAGCGAATGGTGGAAGTTGTCAAGGTCACAATTTTCGCAATATGTGCTATGTGTTACGTACTACGTGTTATGTGCTTTAAGAGTAAGAAAAAAATTACGTTGAACTGAAATAGTTGTTCTTGTGATTTTATAGCATGCCAGAGATTGGTGAATCCAGTCGGGCAATAGAAGAAGAGCCTAGAGACATTCAGATTGATGTAATGACTATTGTACCAGCTATGGCAGTAGTACCAGCTAAAAACAGTGAACAGGAGGAAGATCCAGAGGAGTTGGAAGGAGACACGGATGGGGCATTACCGAATAATGCATCATCCAAGCAAAGAGAAGCAGACCAAGAATGGGTAAATGGTTTAATACAGCAGAACAGTGAATATGTGGACAGGATATTAGAACTAGAGACTCAAGCAACTGAACGACAAATAGCTGTAGAGCAGAATGAAACGGCAGTTCAAGTGTTAGTTGGTAAGAACATGGAGTTAGGAGATAAACTGAGACAAGAAGAACAAAAAGTTCAAGAATTAAGGAATGATAAGGAAGCCTTGAAGGCTAAGCTAAGGGATGCAACTGCTGAGATATCCAGGTATGAACAAGTTGGGGCTAAAGAAATAAGGAGTATAAATTTGGTAGAAGAAGAGGTAAGGGCTAAGAAAGCCAGGATCGATAACATGGGAGTAAGGATGGACGACATGAGCTATGCATTTCGCACAGCATTCGGAAGGGCACAAGATAGGGTGCATTACTACCATGTAGAGTACGACCAAACCAGGAACACCTTGAGTAGGTGGAAAATGATCACAATAATGGATGAAGAGTATGAAGATACAGTGAGACAAGGGATGCTCCCATAAAATATATGTAATGGTTGTATATGGTTATGTATGTATAGTTATGTGGGTATGTCATGTAAATCCCTAGTTTTGTTATGAAAGGGGATATAAAAGTGTTATGTAACATCTTTTGTCCTAAGGAGGGAAGGTCTAAAGTTTATTGTATAAAGTTTTGATAGGTAAATCCTGACTTATGTTGTCTGAAGGGATGAAAAGTTAATAGTGATGTGCTACATGTGATGTAATGTGTTACGCACTAGTCAAGTTATTTATGAATGTAAATCCAGTTGTGGAAAATATTTTGTCATGACTATTTAAGGTTTATAAGAATGTGATATGCAAATGATATGTATTAATTATGATGAAAATTATTAAACAGAAATGTCGCCTAGACATAGACCAAATGTTCAACCCCCACCAGAGGAGTCAGTAAATGCTCTTGAGGAGTCAGTAAATCCCATGCAACAGTTTGTAAACTTGTTGATGGGAGCTTTTCAGAACAAGAATGTAAACCCTGCAAGTGATCAACCGGTAACAGCTCGTATTGCTACATTCAAAGACTTTAAAGCTGTAGGACCCCCAGAGTTCAAGGGGAATATGAATCTAATGGAGGCCCAAAACTGGGTGATCGAAATGGAAAAAGTATTCAACGTAGCTAACGTGGCGGAAGAACAGAAAGCTTCTTTTGCTATGTTTATGTTGAAAGGAGAAGCAAATTATTGGTGAGTTGCCAATAAAGGAAGACTAGGAACAGGAGCTGCACCCTAGGAAATATTTAAAGAGATTTTCTTCGAAGCTTATTTTCCTCCAATAACACAAGACATGATGGAGGTATAATTTCTAGAATTAAAACAGGGAAATATGACTATAGCCGAGTATGCGGATAAGTTTAATGAATTGGTAAGGTTTTCTCCACACCAGATGGACACAGAATTGAGGAAGACAAGACGCTTTGGCGTGGGTTAAAACTGTGGATTTACAGCAAGGTGTCCATGTTTCAGATTGGTACTTTTGCTGGAGTGATGGAAAAGGCTATTTTAGCAGAAGGAGGCAGTGTTGCCTTAACAAAATACAAGCAAGAACAACGTGGAAAGAGAAGTGATGGACCTAATAAAGAAGGTAGCAGTGGGGGAAGTAACACTAATAAACGAAAGTGGAACAACAACAATAATGCAACTGAGGTTAAGCAAGGAGAATTAAAGAAGAAAATGGAACAGTGTCCTAACTGTGGCAAAGGGAACTCAGGAGTTTGTTTGAAGGGAAAAATATATATTTTAGATGCGGCCGAGAATGACATATTGCAACAAACTATCCAATACCGAAGGCAACCAAAGCATGTTTCTATTGTGGAGAAATGGGACATCAAATTAAAGACTGTCCAAAGAAAAAAGTTGAAGGACAAAGTGGAAGCAAAGGAATACCAGTGGGAAGCTAGCTATTGGTGGACCTACACAGCTAAGGAGACTGACAGCTCGCTCATTTAATATGACAGTACGGGATGAAGTGGCATCAAAGGATGTGGTGTCAGGTATCATTTCTATCAATGATACAAATGCATATGTATTATTTGATTCGGGGACTACTTGATTCTTGCTTCTTTATATCTGATGAGTTTGCAAAGAAATTGAACTTACCTCAAGCAAAGTTAGAAAATGTGCTACGTATAGAAGTAGCAAACAAGGAAGTGATCTAGGTGGAGAATATTCATCGGGATTGTTGTCTGACGATAAGAGGGCACAAGATGTTAGTCGATTTAATTCCTATTCGGTTAGAAGAATTTGATGTGATATTGGAAATAGATTGGTTGTATAGTCATGGGGCAGTGATTGACCGCCAAAAGAAATGTGTAAACTTTTAGACTCCTACTAAGTCTAAGGTAGTATTCTATGGTAGCAAATCGCCACGACAATCTTGTTATCTGATGATATTGCAGGCCAAAAAGCTGTTGAGGAAAGGATGTATAAGATATTTAGCACGTGTGGTTGATACACGAATAGTGGAATCAAAAATGGTTTAGATACCCATCGTAAAAGATTATACAGATGTATTTTCGGATGAATTGTCGGGTCTTTTGCCATATATGGAGATCGAATTTGTTAGAGACCTTATATGGTTTAACTGCAAAAGTTATTGGATAAGAACTATATCCAACCGAGTGTGTCTCCTTGGGGAGCACCAGTATTATTTGTAAAGAAGAGAGATGGATCGTTGAGGCTTTGCATTGACTACATGAAGTTGAATAAAGTGACAATTAAGAACAAGTATCCATTACCAAGGATCAATGATTTATTTGATCAACTACGGGGAGCCAAGTATTTCTCAAAGATAGACTTGAGAAGTGGTTATTACCAGCTAAAGGTGAGACCCGAGGATGTACCTAAGACAACATTTAGGACTCGTTATGGTCATTACGAGTTCTTGGTGATGTCTTTTGGATTGACAAATGCACCAGCTATATTTATAGATTTGGTGAATAAAGTATTCAAGTAGTATTTGGATAAGTTCGTGGTGGTATTCATCGATGACATCTTGATTTATTCAAAGACCCGGGAGGATCATGCAAAACACTTGAGAATAGTGTTAGAAAAGTTAAGAAAAGCAAAGTTGTATGCGAAGTTCTCGAAATGTGAATTTTAGTTGAAAAGGGTGCAATTTTTTAGGCACGTAATTAACCAAAAAGGAATATCAGTGGATCCAGCAAAGGTAGAGGCAGTAATAAACTGGGAACAACTGAAAACACCAACAGAGGTGCGGAGTTTTCTTGGTTTAGTAGGATATTACAGAAGATTTATTAAGGATTTCTCAAAATTATCAGGACCTTTGACTAATTTGACGAGGAAAGCTGTGAAATTTGTATAGTCAGATAAATGTGAAGAAAGTTTTAGGGAGCTTAAGAAAAAGCTAAGTGAAGCGTCTGTGTTGTCATTGTCCGACGATACAAGAGGATTTGTTGTGTATAGTGACGCATTGCATAAAGGACTCGGTTGTGTGTTAATGCAGCATGGTAAGGTTATAGCGTATGCGTTAAGACAGTTAAAAGATTATGAGAAAGGTTATCCAACCCATGATTTGGAATTGGCAACAGTATTTTTTACGTTAAAGATATGGAGACATTATCTATGCGGAGAGAAATGTGAAATATACACAGACCACAAAAGTCTGAAGTATATCTTCACCTAGAAGGATTTGAATATAAAGCAGAGGAGATGGTTAAAATTAATCAAGGATTATGATTATGAGATTCTTTACCATCCAGGAAAAGCAAATGTTGTGGCCGACGCCTTAAGTAGGAAGGGTCGGGAAAGATTGAAAATGTTAACTGCTCAAGAAGAATTAATCAGAGAAACGGAAAATATGGAAATAAAGGTAAAGCATCCGATGGAGTCGGAAGAGAAAATGTATGTAATAGAAGCTCATCCAACATTATTGGATAGAGTAAAGGAAGTCCAAATGCAAGATCAAGAATGCGGTCAAATTAGAAACTGCATATTCGATAGGCAACAGACAAGATTTAGAATGGATGACAGTGGATTATTAAGAATTGAAGGAAGAATAAAGTTGTCGATGGTATCCGAGTTAAAAGATGAGATTTTGTAGGAAGCGCACAGTTCGCGATATTCAGTCCATTCAAGAAGCACGAAGATGTATCAAGATCTTCGATAGCACTTTTGGTGGCCCAACATGAAGAAAGATGTAACAGAATGCGTAAGTAAGTGCCTAACGTGCCAAAGAGTTAAAGCAGGACATCAAAGGCCTAGTGGGCTGTTACAGCCCTTGGAAATTTCGGAATGGAAATAGGAGCACGTCACAATAGATTTTGTCATGAGACTTTCAACTACGCAGAAAGGTTATGACGCGATATGGGTGATAGTGGATCGACTAACGAAGTCTGCACACTTCTTGCCGATCAAAATCAAGTTTAATTTGGATCAATTGGCAAAGCTTTATGTTAAGGAAATTATGTCTAGACATGGAGTTCCGATATCGATTGTTTCATATCAAGATCTGTGGTTCACATTTAACTTTCGAAAGAGTTTTCAAGAGCGTATGGGCACACAGTTAAGGTTGAGTACAGCGTATCATCCTCAGACAAATAGCCAAAGTAAAAGAACGATTCAGACATTGGAAGATATGTTGAGAGCATGTGTGATGGACTTCAAGGGTAATTGGGACAACCATTTGCCATTAGTTGAATTCGCATTTAACAACAGTTATCATGTGAGTATTGGTATACCACCGTATGAGACGTTGTATGGGAGAAAGTGCAGAACACATCTCTGTTAGGATGAGGTAGGAGAACATAAGTTATTGGGACCAGAAATAGTACAACAGACTACATAAATATTAAAGTAATAAGATTAAGGTTCATAGCAGCACAAGACAGATAGAAGAAATATGCAGACTTACATCGGCAAAAAAAAAAGAATTTGATGTAGGGTCCCATGTATTTTTGAAGGTATCTCCCTGAAAAGGGAAGATAAGATTTGGAAAGAATGGAAATTTGAGTCCAAGATTTATTAGACCTTTTAAGGTATTGAGAAGGATAGGAGAGGTGGCCTATGTTGTGGCATTACCTCCAAAATTAGATCATATATACACAAAGTATTTCATGTATCGGTATTGAGGTCATATAAGCCAGATTACAAGCATGTGATTGAGTATGAGCCTATCCAGATTGAGAAGGATTTAACATATAAAGAAACTCCTGTTCAAATCATACACAAGAAAGAGCAAATTTTGAGGAATAAGGTGATACCTTCGGTTAAGGTAGTGTGGAGAAACCACAATGCCGAGGAAGCAACGTGGGAGTTAGAAGAGAAAATGAAGGAAGAATATCCGAATCTGTTCATGTAACCTTATAATAGTGATTCCGGGAACGGAATCCTTATAAGGAGAAAAAATATAATGATATGCAAATTTGAAATATTATAAATTAATAATTAATCAATGGAAATTTAATATTATGGAATGAAACGAATGTTTTGTGACAAACCAATTATGAATTAATTGATTTTAGAATAAAATTCAAGCCTCTGAAACAAATTTAGAACAAAAAGGATTTGAATTGGAGGAAATATAAGCAAAAGTGGGAATTTAATTGAATTAAATTCTCTAGAATTTTTTACTAATGACCAAAGTGCCCTTGTTGATTTAAAGAATGACCTTGGTGTCCTAGAGGTGTATAATGACCAAGTTAGCCTTGTTTAGTAATGGGAATTGACATATATTGTGAGGATTCGAATTTCCAGAATTTATTTAATAATATTAAATGAGAATTTAATTGATAAAATTATCAAGATTGTTAAATTAATTATTATTTTATGTGATTTAAGGTATACGATGTGATTTAATTGATAAATTAAATTTGTACATAGATGGTGATGATTTATGTTGGTTTAGAAAAATTGAAAAGTAAATAAGTTGTTTAAAAACAATTTATGAAGAATAAGAAAAATGTCATATAAAGGTACAATAAATTGTACAATTAAATTGTTATGAAAATGCAGAAATTATGGTTTAATTGAGGTTATGTGATAATGTGAGATATAGAAATTTGATATGTATATATATACATTTGTGTGTGTATATATATATATATATATATATATATATATATATAAATATGCATGGTTAATTGATAATTTTAAATTCCATTAATTATGGAAGTAAAAAGATTAATAATTAAATTAATCCAATTTTAAATGAAAAGCGAATGAGGAAGTTAATAAAATTATAATTATTGATTTTTGATTTAAGTAAGAATTATGGTGAAAATTTAGAAATTTATTGAGAAGAAATGTAATTATATAAATTATATAATAAAAAATTATATAATTTATATAAGAAAATTAAAGTGATGTTTAAAGGAAATTATAATTATATAAATTATATAAGGATAAATTATATAATTTATATAAGAGAATTAAAATAATGAGAGAGTTAATAAATGTGAAATTATTGATTTATTGATAATTATGGAGGAATTTAAGAAATGAGAATGTAAATATATAAATTATATAATATTAAATTATATAATTTATATATAAAGAAATTATTGTAAATATTAAAGAAATTGAATAATAAATAAGAAAAAGGAATGTTTTAAGTTATTAAAAATTATATTTATGTATAATGAAATTATTATGACTTTTATGAAAAATAATATTTTGGAAACGTGAACATGTTAATGTAACATGTTGTCCAAGTAACAGAGTGAAAAATTATGAAAAATAGTTTTTATAAATTATATGAATTATGTTATGATTTTTGGAGGTATAAATTACCTCATATAATTACATGCGTGGCATTATGCGTGTACAAAATTTGTCAAGTAAAGTAACGAAAAAGGTATTAGTATTATTCATAAATCATAATATGAATTTTAGTGAATTAAAATAAATATTTTATATATATTATATAAAATATTTATTACACGTAATAATTACGTAATGTATAAAAATACTACATTATTGCATCAATTTGGAACTTTCGAGAAGGCTGACTAGGCGCAACATAGGCGGTGGAATTGTTCAATTTGTTAAAATTGATTAAGTGTTATATTATAAAAGAAAGGAAAACAAAAAGGAAAACAAAGGCAACAAAACACTCACAACTCTCTCTTCTCCACCAACCGAAACCACCACCATGTGCGGCCAGAAAACAGGACCACCAAGAAAGAAGGAGGGATAGTTGGTGTCATCTAGAGGAAGAAACAAGCTTCAAAGAAGGTATAAAGTAAATTATTTTGAATTATTTTGGATATTATGGTGGTAAATAAATGGTGTGGAAAATTAATAAATAATTAGAATATTTGTTCCAAATCATTTTTGGATATTTAGGTATGAATTATTTGATTTTTAGAGTTGTTTTGTAGTGAAATTTTGATGAAAAAAATAGTTAAATTAGAAAGTTGGTACACTGTTCGGAAGGAAAACTAGAAGAAAAAAAAGGGGGGTGCCACGCATTGCGCGCGGCATAAATTTCTTGCGCGGGGATATTGAACGGCGTCGTTTTGGGCGCGACTGGGGGTCGTCCGCGCAATATACGGCGATGAAAATAAGCGGACCGAACGACGTCGTTCGAAAGGGCAGAAGTTTCGAGAAACAGGCGCCGAACGACGTCGTTTTGGGAAACCGGAGGGTTGGTCCGCGCAATGCGCGGCCGACAAATTCCGTTATAATTACAGTTGTGCCCCGACCTTTTACGGAAATCCCGAACGTGTCCCCTTGGCCTCGGAAATTAAAGAAAAGGCCCTTGAGTTTTTGGAAAATTCCAATTTTGTCCCTGAAGGTGCTGAAATTACAAAAATGCCCCTGGACTTTCCGGGAAATACCGAATGTGTCCCTAAGGGCGCGGAAATTACCAAAATGCCCTCAGAAATGATTTTTAATGAAATAAATGTTTAAAAATTGTTTAAAAATCATAAAAAATTATAGAAAAATACTAAAAATATATAAATGATGTTTGGACATTTAATTTAATATTTTTGTAAAAATATTAAATATTGGGGATTAATATTTAAATATTAATCCATTAAGTTTAAAAGTTAGAAAATGATTGAATGAAAATCCGGACAACCGAATATGCTAAAATTTATCCGATAAGCCGGGTTGTCCGTATTGAATGTATTTGATATTAAGTTAAATGAATATATTAAGGAACGAGGTTAATATAATTAACCATATAAATTAATAATTGGCCCAGAGATGATATTAATTAAGTAAATTAATATCATAAAGAGATAAATAATTATTTGATTATTTTATGATTATAGGCTGATCGAGTTAAGGGGTTGAGCTATCAATTTAAATAATTGGACGCCAGGCAAGTTCTTCAGTCCTTTAATGTTAAATGTTGACTGTTATAATATGATAATACTTGTTTAAATGCATGTAAATTATGTGTTATGTGATCTGTGGCTAATATGACAACTATGTGTACTATGTGCAATGATGTGAGATATATTGCTATAGTAGAAGCACAAGCACCTGATGTATGACACACACCGAGCATATTAAGGTATGTGTTATGTGACGCATAAACTGTTGAACTTGCTAAGCCGTTGTGCTCATTACTTGCTTAATAAACGTTTTTGCAGGAAAGAAATAAATTTCAAGAAATTCAGATTATATAGAGACGGTTTACCAAGGAAGGTTGTAACTGTTATTATATTTTAATATTATAAATCAATGTGAACAAATTTGCCAAGTTACTTTGATATGTTATATGTACATATAAGTGGGATCTAAATATGATGTGTATAGTTAAACTATGAACTGAAATTGTTCAACATGAATATTATGATAGAGACTATTATATATTTGATGATGAATCATGAAACAAAGAATATTTGTATGGATATGAATGATATTAGAATTTGAATGTTAAGCTTTACGATATTTATAACCTAAGTAAGAAATAAGTAAAGGTTGCGATCCAGGGACTAGGATCCAGATGTAAGGATTTTTATTATCCAAATATTTTAATACAATGATTGAATTGAGAAAGTGAAAATTTTACACCGAAAAATTGATAATTGATGATTTTAAAATCAGATAATGGATCAATTTAGGGTTTAAATAAGGTAATTAAATATTATTAACGAACCGAAATTTGGACGTAAGAAAAATAAGGTTTAATAAATATGAAATTTAAGGTAAGAATATGGGTCGAATTTCGGGGATGTTACATATATAACCCTAACCATGCATGAGTTAAGCCAACTAAGTGTAGTTAATTGCTAGGAAAATACATATAAATTATGTATGTATATATTTGTTAAGTATAAGCAAGACGTCTTAGTTCATTTCATTTCATATTATCCAAGTTTGCTAGCTAAGAGTTTATAGAGAGAAAGAGAAGAAAAGGTTAGGGTTTGCTCATATAGCTTGAGAGATTGAAGAAAAAGTGTGCAAGAGAAGGAAATTAAGCTATCAAAGTGGAGAATTTAGCATTAACAAGCTTTGTAGCTAAAAGGAAAAGAGCACATAGAAGGTATAATCATGTTCAAACCATGAACTTGATGCTTATGTGTTTAAATTCAAGAATAGATGAAACCATGCATGTATCTTGGACTATATGTGTAGATTATGTGAATCTATGTGCTATATGATTGATAAATCATGAAACCCTAAGCTCAAATTTGCTAGAACAAAGGTGGTGCCCTATTCATGTATGTTACAAGCTAGAAATCATGATTTAATGGGTGATCATGTGTTATGTGTTGTTAGAAATGATGGAAACCTAGTTCAAAGTGATGATCATGTTGGATACATGAAAATTTTCATGTTAGTTAGCATATTAGATGCCTTTAAGGCTTAAAAGTATGAGTTATGAAGGAAAACTACAATTTTAGCCTATGATTCGTATGTAGACCAAATCATAATCTGTAAAGTGCATTAAAATGTGCATATAGAAGTTATGTGTATACAAAAAGTTGCTAAATGTGTATGTGATAACCTATGTGGTGCATGGAGTTCAAGAACTCAAGTTGAGTTTAAGTATTGAATTTGTTAAAGTAAACAAAATTCCACCAAAGTATGATTTTTGGCCATTTTGAATAATTAATGGTGAAATGAAGCCAAACAACTAAGTTTCATATAAATACACGTGTTAGAATCGAATTGAAAGTCATTTGGTATCTATGGTAATAAATGCGAGTTCTAAACGTTTAAAAACATTCGTCGATGCCTAAAACGAAACTTTTGAAAAAATAAGGTCATTTTAAGATTTTTAAATGTTTTAAAGGCCCATATAAGTCAAATACATGTTATATGTGCTAAGTGGTTTGTTGGAATCTAGAAATTCAACTTAGGGCCAAAAATAGCAAGAGTTTTGGAAAGAAAATTTTTTCTGTCACAGCAGCACTGTGCCGGGGCGAGGAGTTTTGTACTGGAGATAGCGCCGGGGTGCAATGGGACTGAGAGGAATTCACTGGGGGGTGGCACCAGAGCTCGTCGGGGCGCAGTGAAACTACACGCTTTTCGCGGCCAGCGTAATGTTCCTCGCCGGGGCGCAGTGTTCTAACTTTGAAAAAAAATAATTATTTAAGTCCAAAATAAAATATTTATATATTAAATGATAAGGATATGTATGTAAACCATAATTTGATGAAAATGATCAATGTAGTAGATGTTAAGGCATAAAAGAACAATGTGTTGTATATTAAGGGTTATGTAAAGCTAAATGATAGCTTATATAGCAAGTTATGGCATGCATATGTATATAATTAATGCATGAACTCATATTATGATTATGTAGGACTCAATCGGGATAAGATTTTACCAATTGAGATAGACGAGGACAAAGGCAAGTCTTCTAACTGAACTTTGTAGTTCATTGGACAATTATTCATGTTATACATTCATATAATCATGTAAAGTTCATTCATCATTGAACTATTATTGAAAAAGGTCAATGTCAATTTTGATTCTGGGTAGACACATGTAAAGATTCCTGTTGAATTCAGTTATTGATTGTTATGTGTCCCAATCCACATTGTTGTGGTGCGAACTCTATGATATGATGTAACAGAACAACTCTGATAAAGGGGAGTAAAGGATAAAGTAAATGTAACTTTTATGGCATGGTTGTGTCGCTAGATTTTTATGTTGTGCATAACATAAAAGTACGATGGGCACACATCTAAATGGTTATGCAATCTTGTGACTAACTTGGGCAATATCAATCTTGATGATTGGTATTATTCTAAACGAGTTCTTGGTCTTGTGATCATACAGCAAGCAAGTTTCATGTTTCCAATTAATCATCTAAAGTTCATATTATATCTTTCATGTTCATTCATTCAATTGTTATTAGTTCAGTTATTGAAAATGATTCAGCTTATTGATATTGACTCAGTTATTGGAAATAATTCAGTTTATCGTCAATGATTCAGTTAATTGTAAATGATCCAGCTTCATTGTAAATGACTTTCATTCTTCATTCTGGAATATCATGTCATCATTTGTTTATGTACTTGTTGAGTTATTTTATGCTCACTCTTGCTTTTAAACATGATATTTCAGCTAAATCTGAGCAGGCCGAGGGGTTGGGTATGGACAAGGGAAAAGGAAAAGTCAGGAAATAGTAGTTGTACAGTGATAGGGCCTGTAAAATGTAAATATTATCTTTTTGTAATATGTTATGTACAGATGTGTATGTAGAACCTAAAATAGTTATGTATGAATGTAAATTAAGTGATTTTATTCAAAATGAATGAACGTGATGACAGGATAGAATAGTAACGTGAGCACCGAACCCGTGATTCAAAAGACCCGAATTTTGGGGCGTCACAATTTGACATATGTGCTACCATAATTAAGAAAAAGATTACTTGATTTGACAAATAAATTATATGTTTAAAAAGTAATATTATTCTTATTGATATAAAGTTTACTAAAAATGACGAAAAACTTCACTCATTTTGACATGTTGAACACACACACACACACACACACACACACATATATATATATATATACTAAAAAAATTAACATCAATATTACGTGATTTGACATATGCTACCCATAATTGAATAAAAAAATTACAGAAAATAAAATTTATAATTTTTTATATAGTTAATGTTGTAGTGAAATCATAATAACAATGTTATTATTTATGAAAAAGTTATTACATACTTTACATATGTTTAGAGTTTGGGGTTTATGATTTTTTACACTAAAATATTTATTAAAAAGATTTATTTATTTAAAATGAATATTAAAACATTTATTTTCTTAGTATTTATTTATTTCAATAACTCTATTAATTGCATGCTACGAAATAACTTTTGGTTCATTATTTAATATTATATATAATTATTATACATAATCGACTATGATATGACAAAATAAATTATATCTTTTAATTTTGTAATTAATTAAAAAATCTTTATTAAAAATATAAATTTAATAATTAGGAATTATTAAATTTATTTAATCTTTTAATTGATATTATAAAATTATTTAGAGTTCAAAATTAAAAATAAAAATAATTGTGATGTATAACTTAGCATGATTTTTTTTATTTTTTATCTATATTGTAAATACGGGACTTATTAATTAGAACATTATTTATTTAAATTCATAAAATTTGTTTTACTTTTTTAATCATAAAAATTATGAGTTATCACGTTAGATGCATCATATATGATTATTTTAGGTCATTATATAAAATATATATGTTTTATTAAGAAATAAGAAAAAATATCTTTTTTAAATGCATGAATTACTAAATAAAGTATTTATTTATTCAAAAATACAAAATTATAATATTTAAATAATCGAGTTTTGTAAAAGGAAGAAAGAAAAATTATGTGGCGTAATTTAGTCTACATATTTTAATTGTCTTGATTTTTGAAAAGGATGAAAGAGAGTAATATAGCATGTGGCATAATTCGATCCACATTTATTAAAATGACGTGATTGCTTGTTTTGAGATAACTTTAAGTGGTATTACATATTCTGATAAAACTCAATATCAAAATATGTAACTTGACCGACTAAAAGTTATCAAAAAGTATAAAATTTATTATTATTTTAATATATAATAAATAGTCAAAATTATATTAAAACAATTTAATATATAACATTAAAAGTGATATAAATACATAAATAAATAAATAAAAACACTATAAATGTATGGAAGACTGGAAGAGAGGACTCTTCACAAAAGCAAACCGCAAAAGTGCATCTCAGGGCTCGAGCACCTCTTCAGTTTTCCCTTTTACTTTTTCAATTTCACAATCTCATGAAACAGAATAATAAAATTAAAGCCCATTTTCAGAAACCCTCAATTTAAGACTTTCTTAACCGTTCAATACCACTAAATCCCCATCCCAGCCCTCACAGTTTTCCTGTCCAATATTTATAAGATATATATACATCAATCAAATCAAACCCTCTCTCCAGAAAAAGAACTCCCAAATTTCCTCCCAACTTTTTCCATTCATAAATCAAGAATTCCCATCTGTGGAGAAATGATGTCTGCTGGTGCTAGTGAGGTTCTCTTCTCTCTCTTCCTCCTGCTGTTTCTCAGTGTCGCTGAAATAAGATTAGCCCATGTGAGTACTTTCTCTTCTATCATTTTATGGTTCACAGATCCCAACAGTTTTGTTGTCAAAAATGGTTTTAATAATGTGGATTTCCTTGTAACAACACGAAGCATAAAGTGAATTGTAGTTAGAACTATCAAAGTGTTTTTAATTTTAATTATTATTATTTTTATTTTCCTATATGGGATTGAATTTCTTGTGTATTTTGATCTGAAGGCAAATGGGTTGGCTGTGGAGAATAGCACAGTAGTGGAAATGGTTCCACTAATTGAGACGGGGAAGGCGGAGATGGTGATGATGCTGAATGATAGTAGGCGGCGGCTTGGGAGCTTTCAGATTTGTGCACTGTGCACTTGTTGTGGTGGGGCTAAAAATTACTGTTTACCCTCTCCTTGTTGCTATGCAATCAACTGCAACATACCCAACAGACCTTTTGGCTTCTGTTCATTTACTCCAAAGACCTGCAATTGCTTTGGATGCCATCTATAAGTCCAAATCTCTCTCTTAAATTTCTCTCTTTATAAATTGCTTTCAATTTGGGGGTCTTGATTCGGTTTGGGGTGTGAATGAGAAGAATATCTGTTCTTGTTTTGCTACTATATTTATTTATAGTAATTATTTGGGAATAGCTATTTCCAGGTAAGTTTTTTCTACTCGTAGTTGGATTTAACCCCTTGTCATTTTTTCAGTTTAGGCCAGAATTGTTTTTGTTTTTCTCGAGTAGCTAAAACTTGGCCGGAAGTAGCAGTGTTGGGTTTAGCTCTTCGATGAGAGTGGAAAATAGCTTTTGTATTTCTTAATGCAATCTAGTGGCTATTTTTATGTACTTGTTTATGTAGATCATGATGACAGTTTCCTCCAGTTAAATTATTTTATTGCTGCTCGGTACAGGGATTAAGTGTGATTGTTACCTTAATACTGTCTTCTTAATTACTTATAGTTGTTTATGGTGCAATAGTGGTTGTAAATTGTAATTAGGGCAGTAACACCAACAATTTTTTATTTTTGCAATTCTTGGTATGCAATATGCATCCACCTCCACTAATGATTTTTGCTACTTCCACCTCATCTTGCTCTTATCATAGCAGACGGGCACATGGTGATTGGTGTCCGACGTATTAGTATTTACCAACAAATTTTCATCATCATTTACTACAAGTGGCGATTGTTTGATAAATAATATTAGATTGATTTACCTATTTACCCATCCAAATTTAATCACCATTCTTGGAGAAGTGTGTGTGTGAGAGAGAGAGAGAGCTGTGATTACCTTACTATTTATGAGATGGGATTTATTGGTGCGGAAGATATTAGATGAGTTGTTATTAGTGTGGTTGTAGGTATAGCTTAATAGCTATGCAACTATTGAAGTGGGTGGAAGTTGGGTAGGGGCCAATTAAGCCCATCTACCTGTTGCTACAATAATGTTGTGATGATGAAAAATACGTATAAATGTTTGATATTATTGGCACTGATATTTGCTTGTAACAACTCATTTGAGGGTATTATCATCGTTTTCGTATATGTGATTGTTGCACAAATTCTCTTGTATAAAGATTTATAATTCCAGTCTCATGCGAGAGATGGACTTGCAGGTCATAAAAGTGATAATTGTATAAGTTTTGTCTTGTATAAAGGTTCATCATTCCAGTCTCATGTGAGAGATGGACTCACGGCTCATACGAGAGGAGGGACTTGTTAAACAAATAAAATCCCGCAAAAAATTCTCCATTTAAAGGGTATGAAAAGCATTTTTTATTCTCGTTAAAGTTGTCTTGATTCCTGTGTGAGGTTTGAAATTTTGGCCCGACTTGTTAGGCCTAAAGGCCAGATGATAATTTTAAGTTTCAAGAGGGATTTAAGATTCAAATGTTTTATTCTCAATTCTATAACTTTTAGAAACTGTTGAATGATAAATATACATTTTTCTATTAAAAGTGACAGTTTTCTCTTAAAAAGTGGAGTGCCTACTGGCCCCAATGCAGAATATGTTGATCAAAACGCGTATTTGACCATTTTACTTGTCTAAATTTTTGTACTGGATTATTGAACTCTCACTTTATCCTATTGATGCATTTGTAATAATTGTATTTTAATTGGTGAATTCTCTTTTAGAAATCGTTAGAATGGAACACTTCATATAATGTTACGTTAGATTTGGTATAAAAAGGGGGGGGGGGGGGGGGGGGGGGGGGGGGGGGGGGAAGGGCAAATTGTAAAAATATTTCCATATGTTCACACAAATTACAATATCGATGTTCATATTTTAATTTTTGTAATGTCGTGGTCAGTGTTTTAATTTTTTTAAAAATAGTTCTCTTTGACTAATTTTAGTCAAAATTAGTTAATCATACAAGTGTTTAAAGGACAAAATAGACCGTTTGCTCTTTATTGTGACAACAATTTTATCCTTATGTTTGAAGAAAATATATTTTAGTATGCAATTGACTTTTTTGCCCCTACCTATGATGCTTGACTTGTTTTGGTCAAAACTTTGGTGAGAGGGGACAATATTAAAATAGAAAAATGAAATATTAGCTATAATATTATAAATTTTAAATATTAACGTCTAGATTGTGAGGATAATTTTGCAATTTACCTATAAAAAAAATATACCTCTAAAAATCAAGTGGAATATTTGTCAGTTGAAGAAAAGACATGGCGATAGGTAGCAAATAACAAAATCTGCAGATTGTTTCTTGAGAAGAGTGTTTCGAGGAATCTCATTGTCCTTCGTGATGGAGCGGCGATGTGGAACAACTCATGTGCTTTTTGCAGACATACTAACAAACAGTTGGTTGGCAATTCTCATCGACCTCTTTTAATTGTTGTATTTTTCCAATGAAAGCAAATTTTTTCTGTCTCAGAGTTAAATTTCGGACCATGCCACCTATTTGAATGCAAGTTATCAGTGGTGTCTTTGTACAATTTAGCAACAACAAAAAAAAATTGTCTTTGCACTTTGTTTAAGATTCTGGTAAGATAGCTAAGAAGGCTTCGAAAACTTCTATGCGAAGCTGCCGGTTTTTATGTTAATTTTAATTTTAAAAATATCATATGAATTACAAAAAGTAAATTTAAAATGGATAAAGTATATAATTGTCGTAAATGATATTTTATCCATTCTAAATTTACTTTACGACAATTATATGCTCTATCCATTTAAAAAAAAAATGTAGTCGATAGAGTAAATTTAGAATGGATGGAGTAAATTTATTTTTTATATGATTATAAAAGTTGTTAATTTTACATGTTTTGGATACTTAAAATAAAAAACACCATTGGGGCTGCTAGGAAGTCCAGCCCCCCTTGTTAGAATGTTCCCCTCTCATTTTTGGCATAAGAAATTTTTATCCCAGTTTAGAGAGAGTACCATCATTGCACTATTTTGAGCGTAAAACTCATTCTTAGAACACTAAAAAAATTACCAAAATACTTTAGAGAGAGACTCGTTGAAGATTTTAGTGGATTGAAGAGAATCGAAGAGTGAACGAAGGCATTACTAGCATAACAGACGTTTCTTCTTCAAGGTCCTTCCAATTCTTAACTCTTCATTTATTGTTTTATTGTGATTGCTTGTGATATGAGATTTCTATGTGAATAAGAGATTTAATTGTGTATACAACCATACTAATGGAGTATTAGTGGTCTTAAAATCCTAATTTAGACTTTGGGTTGTTGAGAGGGTTTGTAAATAATAGAAACCTGTTAGAATTTAAGAACGGAATAGAACCTAATCACACAGAATATTAAACGAATATCAAAAAAGTAAGAACACGCGATATATTCAGGTTCACTAATTTAGCGAGTCCTGTTTATCTGACGTATTCATTAGACGCCTCACACGTTTTATAATGATTCACACACCAAACAACTGTTTTTATAGTAACTAAAAAACCCTAGATACTATAGCATTGGTTCAAACCCAATATATTAGTAAACCAAAGACTGAATTACTAATAAATTTTCAAGCCCAATTACACCATTGCATTTGGTTTTCAAGGGGTGCTGCTAAAAGTAGTATGCACTCAAGCCAATCACATTTGATGTGAGAGAGCATTTACTTTGTAATCTTATTCGTTTATTAATAAAACATTCAAAAACATTTATTATTCATGATTAATTAGTTGAATTAATTAAATGGATAAACCCATAGTCTTGAGCAATACTTTTAGAATCATAATGATGCTTATGCTAATGAAATCTAAATTCATTATAGTTCAAAACTAAAATTGTTCATAATCGATGGATCACTAAAAAGGGAATTAGTAGATCCGAATAAAATGGTACATACTATGTTTGCTCTTACGAAGAGAATGATTGATCTCATAATCATTTGTGTAGAGACATTAAAGCAAGTATGTAGGTGCTTATTAGAGAATAAGTTCACTGAACGTGACTCGCTTAAGGAACACCTAATGGAGTTTTACTTGTCTGTCAATAGGAGTTCCTTATGTGATAGTCGTATGAATGATCCTTGGACTTGAGATCATCATAGTATCTTGTGTATACTGAGTTATACTTTGGCATATTCCTTAAGGCTTGTTGGCATATCAAATGATATGCTTGGATATAATAAGATACACATGGAGAAAAGTGAATGATCAAAAAATGATCTACCACTTCTAGTAAAAGGAGAGAATGTCATATGCGATTCAATAAGTGACAACTCATAAATCCTTGGTCAGGGTTGAATGAAATTAGAAATGGGTTTCTAATTTATATTAACTAGAATTGTGCATTTGTGAACTGAAATGCATATGATCAAATAGATAAAATTTGATATAAATTTCATATCTTATATTTGATTGAGACATTATACGGTAGAAAAATTGAATTGTATGGTAACTATTCGCGGAATAGGTTTTTGTGATTAAATGTTGAAATTCATATTATCTGAAAAGTACTTAATTGCTAAGGGGCCCTATCCTTATTGTGGAATAAATATTTATTTATTCTGAATTAAAGAGCTTAATTCGTAATAAATAAATTAGAATCGTTCTAATTTATTTATTATATAATCGGTTTAATATGAAGTACCTAAATGGTCACACTGCAAAATCGTAATTTTTATTTTAGAAGTGAACGGCATAATCGTAATAATAAATTAAGTATATTTAATTTATAATATGGTGATAGAATAAATTAAGTAGTTTAATATTTATAATATTGTATTTTGAAAATACTAATTATAAATTAATAATAGGAGTCTTATTATTATTATTATTATTATTATTATTATTACTATTATTATTATTACTACTATTATTATCATTATTTAGTTCCTAAATGATTTAGGAATTAATTAATAAATAGTAGTAATATTATAAATAATTAAGTTCCTAAATAGTTTATGAATTGTAATTATTATAATAATTAATTAAATTACTAAATGGTTTAGTAATTAATTAATAAAGAATACTCTTAATATTAAATAATTAAGTTCATAAAAAATTTAAAAATTATAATTAATTAATTTAATTTTTAATTAGATTGGGAATTAAATTAAAACTCTAATTCTAAATAGTTTAGAAGAGTTGTTTATATCTATAAATAAGATGAGTCTTATTATGGATTAAGATTACATACGCTTTCACAAGAATTGAAAGAGTACTTCATAATTCTCTATATCTAAAGAGTTAGAGAGAGAAAGAGAGAGAGAGATAGAATTAGGATTAGTCACCCATGATTTGGAGAAATCAAAATTCACTTCTTTAATTCAATGATCTCTTGGTGGATCACTTCTAAAGGCTTCACATTTGGGGAGCTAACATTGATCTGTGTAATCTAATCGATGAATTTGAAAAAGATCGCGAAAGATTAAAAAGAGTTGAACTTGTACATGTGGAAACTTAGTTCTATAAAGGTATAATTTTTTTATTATTTCTCAATTAATAATTGTTGCATAAGAAAGATACTGATTATTAATTTGTAGAAAAATTTTAAAATCTGATTTTGCTTACTTCTGTCATGCTTATATAATTTGATTATAAGTATGCCATATTTTTATAAAACAACAGTGGCATTAAGAGCTAAATTATTAGAATTATTAATTGTTTTGATTCTATATATATGTGTGTGTGTGTGTGTTTATTTATTGTATAAAATTATTTATTTATTTTAAAGATAACCAATCCGCGAACTGATTTTAATCGTGGAATGTATGCGTGATTCACGGATTCGGTATTAATAATATAAATATAATATTATATATATATATATATATATATATATATATATGATTCGGTAAGCGGCAGGATTCAATTCGGTTTAATATATATATATATATATATATATATATATATATATATATATATATATATATATATATATATATTAGTTAAAGTTACAGGATTGATTCGTGTGCCTGAATTCGTCAATCATGTTATATATATTATTTATATTATATATTAGTTAGCCGAACAATTTGTCAATTGAGCAGATTTTAAAATTTAAAATTTAAAATTTTAATTTTATTTTGAATAATTTTAAAATAATATAAAAATAAATATAATAAAAATAAATAATTTATTTATAAATAACTTTATAATTAAAATAAAATTTTTATTTTAAACATGAAATTAAATTTCATGTAACTTTAAATTACCCATTAAATGATATATATATATATATATATATATATATATATATATATATATATGATAACAAATGAGATTGATTAAGGACTATTAACTAATATGATTGGATTTATATTATGTGAATGCATTGAATGAATGAGTTTTAATAAATAGGGTCTACGTATCTCGTTTTATCTAATTTTTTTTTATATAAATTCTATCTCTCTACTATGTACTTCCCCTTGATTGTTGATCAAAGTTTCTATTTTATGAAAATAGTTTGTAATATGATTAATTAGATTTATTTGAAGAATTGAAGCCAAAAAGCAAGGAGCGCGTGAAGACCCATTTGTATTGGAGTCCGGGTTAAATGTAATAGTTATATTTATGTATTTATTCTTGCACCCTAAGTTTGACCATTTAGTTTATTTAGTGGCTCGAATAAACCAAACTAGAATAAAAGTCTATAATCTATCAAAGTAGAATATAGTATTTTATATGTGCATGCTTATTTATATATATTATGTGACGACCCCAAATCCGGGTTCCATAACCTCGAGTTTGGTTCTCACTATTCAACACATTACTAACAATTAAATACATACATTGCATTTAAATATCGCGGAATAATATATATTGGTTCCCTTCAAAAGGTTACAATACCATGGTCTATCAACCTTAACATAATAACAGTTCCTATCACAAGGAATTACAAAAGGTTTAACAACCGTAAATACATAATTAAAGATCTAATTAGCATGCATAAGCTAACTTAAGCTCTGGCTTTTCCTTTTCCCTTATCCTTCTTTGAGCAATCAGGATTATCTGAAAAATGGTTCATGATATAGCAAGAATGAGCAACTAGTTTGCTCAGCAAGTTTAGAACAATCATATAGATTTAATATATCATGAATGAATGGGAAATATCATCAATGATTCAACAATAGATATAACAATTGTGAATGAAACAGGATTCAAATTTTAATAAACAGAATATTTGAATCTTAAAATGCTGAGTGGTCACTAAGGACCCTGAACTAACTAGGGTATAATAGAGTTTCCTCTGACCCTTTGAGTTGTTTGATTTTCAAGGGGATCAGCCTATTCAACCCGCTGTATATGCATTACATTTAGTCACTGGCGCCCAAAGTCGGTTTCCCGACATAAAATCCCCTAATTTAGGGTTGTTCAATTCTCAGACTTAATATAAGAAATCCGCACCCAACAATGGTTTGGATAAGCTTTTAAAAGTATTCAAGTTATTGAATTTAGAAACGAAATGTCTAGCTGAACTATTAGCTTCAGACATTTTTAATACAGTTCATGAATCAAGAACTAACCAGCTTCAAATGCACTAAGTGCGATTGTATAAACAATATGGATGTGGAATAATTTTAAATAATTAAACCACTTCAAGCTTTAACAATAAATACAAGTATGGAAACTTGTTCAACGATAATAATTGAGTAGGGTTAGAGAACTTGCCTGTTTGCTCAGCTACAATAATTGTCTAGCTTTAACTAACTTGCTTTGAAAGACCTAACATTAATAAAGTCGGTCTAATAATTAGTACGGCGTATTTGCATAACTATACGCTTAATAATGA
Organism: Hedera helix; assembly: GCA_947179155.2. NCBI lineage: Eukaryota > Viridiplantae > Streptophyta > Magnoliopsida > Apiales > Araliaceae > Hedera > Hedera helix. The sequence goes on from OX359281.1 coordinate 16,192,936, forward strand.
ACTTATTTAGCACGCATAAGTACTAACACATAATTTACATTAGTCAAAACAATATTATTAACCTTATAGACACTTAATCATTTTAGGTTAATAATTTAATAAATTAGAAAATATTTTTCTTAAGTGTTGGACACTTATTAAACCCTTAAACAACTTATTATAATTGTTTAATTAAATCATAATTAAATTAAATTTATTTTATTAACTCAATCTCTATTTAATTACTATTTAATATTGATTAAATAGAAATTAATTAATTAACTCTAGTTATTATTTAAAATAAATAATAACTAATTGTACTTACTTATTATTTAATTATAATTAAATAATAAATAATTATTAACTTAGTTTTAACCTTCTTTAATTTAATGTTAATCAACCAAAAATTAACTAAGTAATTAACCTTACTTATTATTTAATTAAGGAAATTAAATAATAGTTTACTAATCTTAATCCTCTTTAATTATTATTTAATGTCAATTAAATAATAATTAATTATTTAATTAATTTTAATTATTATTTAAGGTTAAATAATAATCAAATCCTTCTTATTTATTATTTAAATTAAATAATAAATTATTACTCTAATAACTTAATTTCCATTAATCGTTATTTAATGCTAATTAAATAATAATTAATTACTTAATTATCCTTATTTATTATTTAATAATTTTTAAATAATAAATAATTAATTTATAAATTTTATCTCTCTTTAAGTATTATTTAATAGGCATTAAATAATAATTGCTAATTTATCATCTTTATTTATTATTAACATTTAAAATAATAAATACATAATAAATTTATTCAACTTAACCATGGTTTAGCTAACTAGATTAATATTTAAAATATTTAAATATTAAACTTAATGAAAAATATCCTCCCCAATATTATTTTTGTATTATAATTATTTTTGTTATAATTTTAAATTAGTTTTTAAATATTTAAATTATTTAAATTTAACCCGAATGGCATTTTCGTAAATAATTCGAAAACTGAACCGAGGGCAGAAACGTAATTTTACCAAGAAAAACACGGAGGGGCAAAATCGTAATTCCGTCGAAAATTTCTTTCCGCGCATTGCGCGCGTTTTAGTTTTTTACGGGTCAAAACGACACCGTTTTTGAAAGGCCGGAAATGGCTTCCGCGCATAACGCGCGGAGTAAAATCTTACGGACGCCAAACGACATCGTTTGGCTCCGCGTCTGGCGTGAACAGTGCTCGCGCATTGCGCGACCAGTTAATTATTATTTTTTTTTTCTTCCAAGCAAAATGTGAACAGTGTTCCGGCTACCCATTTTAAATAAAAATATACCTTCAATAAATCTTTAACTCTTCAATAAAAATCCAAAAAAATTACCAATCATCTTATATTAATTTATAACATAAAAAATTAATTTTTCATGATTTAATATCAATATTTTTTTATAAAAATTTTTACATCACATAAACTACCATAAATCATAACTTTTTGTATATAACTCCATTTTGAGTGATTCAAACTTTGTTTTTCTCATGATTTAATGTTCTATAATATTAGAACATCAAACCTAAGTTTTATAAAAATATTTTTGGTCATATATTTCAAGACTTGATTATACACTATTAAATACACATTTTAGCATATAAAATATACCAAAATACAAATCAAACATATTAAAATCAAGCATGGCATAAATATTACAACTACACATTCATAACTATATTAACATGTTTATACTAACATGATGATTTATTTAATTTAAAAATAAAACTTAGATTTAGAATAACCATTACCTAGATTTAATGGCTATCTTTCTTTTTCTTCCAAAGTAGGTGACGAGGTTTGAAGGCATGAACCAAGAACTCCTTCTCCTCTCTTAGTCTCTCAAATATATTTTTTTCTACACTCTCAAATGCTCTCTAGCTTGGAAAATGGAAGAAGAAGAAATGACTCACTTAAGCTCCAAAATTGTAAGTATACCTACAATTTGGATATATATAAAATATATATCTATCAAAATTACCATCATGAGATAGCAATAATACTTACACAAGAAAGCTAGTCCATACTTAGTTGGTGAGGATTTTGTGGGAAAAGACTTTCCCAAAAATCAAAACAAGCAACCTAATATTAATTAAATGAAAAATAAAAGAAAATAAAAAAAAAAACTCATTTTCTCTCTCCTTCCAAGCACATGGTCGGCTGATGCCACTTTTCATTGTCCCAAAATTATTGACACATTTTCATTTTTAATAATTAATAAGTTAATTTAAGTATTTTTCAAGTGGGCCAATCATTGGGCTTTAATTTAAAATACCAATTGGGCTTCTATTAAATTGTTTGGGCTACTAAATTGTCAAATTTTATTATTCTCCACTTGGGCTACTAATTGACCCATGTTGGGCTAATTTAATAATTTACACATTAATTATTCAATCCATGATTAAATAAATAATTAGATTAAATATTTTAATCCATTAGTATTAAATTACTAAATGGACTAATAAATATTATTATTAATATTTCACATTATTTACATTAATTAATAATCATATTAATTAATTTATTATATTTAATTCACTCATTATATTCAATTTAATTGAATATTTAATTAATAGGAAACTTATCAATTATTTTGATATTAAAACTTTAGGGTTTGTTTACTAATTTAATAACATATTAGTAACCCCCTTTAATTAATTCTAGTAATTAATTACATAATTATTTAATCACATAATTAATCAATCACATAAAAGGATTTAAATAATCTCGTAAAACTAACTCGTTGCAAATTAAATTAATATTTTAATTAATAAAGATGTGTAAATTCTAGGACATTACATATTATATATTATCAAACATGTTTTCCATATTAATTAATATGACGTATATTTTATATATATATATATATATATATATATATATATATATATATATATGTGTGTGTGTGTGTGTGTGTGTGTGTGTGTGTGCGCGCGCGTGCGCATGCGCGCTAAACAAAATGAGACAATTAATAATAAACCCCCCAATTCAAATATATTAAGTTGTAATGTTCAAAGATATTTAGAATATCGAATATCGCCTTCTAGCATGATAAAACGATTGAGCATCAAATAGTTGATATATGTTTGTTGTGCACACACAAGGCTTATATCGATTATTTGATATGTTGTTTGATCACATTTGATGCTTATAAGGAATTGAACATTATTATTTTGTTGTGCACACACAAGAATAATATTTTTCTCTTTACTATATGGAAGTGTTAGGTTGAACTTAACTTAGATAATTTTGATTCGGATGTGCACACACTTGATCATAATAATCTAAGAGGCAAAAATAAAAGGAATTACATGGTGATGTAATTGACAAGAAGTTTGTTGTGCACACACAAGGCTATACTTATGTCAATATGATCATTATTTTCACAAGCTAGTCTTTAATTAGATTTGACGAATTATATACAGAGGATAATATTGTTTGATGAAAATAGTGGGAGACACCATTTTAAATAAAGACCTAATTAACTTGGTAATTAATAAAAATGAATGCATGTTAATGTTATTTATTCACTTAAAGAATATTACTATATTTAATTCACTAACACTGCATAACATATTGGATGCTAACAAATTAATTGAACCGAACTACTTGGATTGATTAAATAAATTTGAGAATAGTTCTCAAATGCTAAAAAACTAGCAAATGTCCTTAATTTGCAAACAAAGCCTCTGAGGAAGAGATTGTTAGTTTTAAAAAGTGGCAAGATGATACAATTGTGGCTCAATGCATCTTGCTCGCATCCATAAGTATCGAGTTAGAGCGTCAACATTAGAAAATAGATGCACCTACTATATTGCTACACATTCAACAGTTGTATGGTGAACAAAGCAGGTCTATAAAATATTAGATATCTAAAGAGCTTTTCTGATCTATAATAACCAATGACACTACAGTAAAAACACATGTCCTAAAGATGATCAATCTGATTAATCAATTAGGACAACTAGGTTTTGTCACGGATGAAGAGTTGAGTCAAGATTCGATCTTGTAGTCACTCACTAACTCCCTTTCACAATTTGTTGTGAACTTCAATACTTATAAGCTACATGACAGCTTGCTTGATTTGCTTAACATGTTAAAGATTGTGGAGAGTCATTTTCCAGCCAAGAAAGACTAAGTCTTATTAATAAATGAATCTTTCAGGAGGCAAAAGAGGGCCAAAGGTATTTTTGAGGAGTCAGAAAAGGTAGAAGGCAAAAGAAAGACACTAAAAAGGACATAAATAAGAGTGATCCTGAGGACAAAACAGTTTTCTTTCATTGCGATAAGTTAGGACACTAGAAGTGGAACTGCAAAGAGTATTTTGCAATAGTTAAGTAGAAGAAGCTTGGCAGAGCTTCAGCTACAGACACTGATTTGTTCATAATAAAATAGAATTTTCTATAAAATAAGTTCTACTTGGGCATTAGATACCAGCTGGTGGTCTCACATATGCAAGTCTTTGCAGAGACTAAGCAGAAGTAGAAAGCTAAACAAAGGACAAATAATCCTGTGCGTGGAGAATGAAGCAAAGGTTGCTGCATTAGCCATAAGAGCTTACAATTTAGCATTGCTTACGGGTAGCTCTATTAAATTAGTAAGTTGTTACTATGTTCCAGTTCTTAGAAATATTATTTCAGTTCCATGTGTTGACAAGGAAGGGTTTTGATATTATAATAATGAACAATCGTTGTTCTATTTATAATGATAATATTTTATTTAGAACTGGTTGATTACTTGATAAACATTGTATACTTAACTTACAAGAAAATAATTTTTTTAAATTGAACAAACTAAGTTAAAGAGATGATTTGAATCATACTTTCAAATGCATACTGTAAACTCCAAAAGACTTGCAGAGTTGTTGGAGTTTGGTACACACAGTTGTGTGTGAGACTTATGACAACATCTGTAAGAGGAGGGTATTCATTTATTGTTTCCATTAATGATTCTAGATTTTGATATATGTATTTGATGAAATACAAATTTAAATTATTTGAAACGTTCAAAGAATTCAAAAGTGAAGTACAGAAACAAACAACCAAAAATATTAAAGTTCTTTGATTAGATCGAGAAGGGAATACTTTACCAGTAAATTTTTAGATCATCTCAAAGATATTGGTATTCTCTCACAATGGACATGGTGATGATCCACGATAAGTTATACCGACCTTCCAGTATCCTTCTAGGGTTATACCCTAGAAATGATTGCATACCTACTAAACAAGGTAGCTTTTAAATCCGTCCCTAAGACTCCATATTAGATATGGACAGAGAGAAAACCAATTCTTAAGTATGCTAATATTTGAATCGTCTAGCCTATGTCAAGAGGTTTGATAATGATAAGTTTGGGACAAGATCTGACAAGTGTAAATTTGTGGGATATCCTAAAGAAAATTTAGGGTATTACTTCTATAATCCGACTAATTAAAAAATGTTTGTCAAAACACGCTGTCTTCTAGGAAAAATGAGTTTATTCTTGAAGGGGTTAGTGGTAGTAAGATAGATCTTAAAGAAGTTCAGGACCACAAAACACTACAAATCAAGTGAAAGAATTTGTACAAGTAGATAAACCTATTGTACCACAATCAAGTTGTAAATCTGGTTTAATACTGAAGATACCTAGGAGGTATGAATTTATCATAGATAATGATGATGAGGTACGCAATATAGTGAATGATGATCCAGTTACATACGATGATGTATGAGTAGTAGAGACTTAAGAGAAATGGTTGTTGATCATGAAATCCGAAATTGGTCTTTTAGAAAGACTAAAACAGATGGCAAGGTGGAGACCTATAACACCTGATTAGTGACAAAAAGATTTTATACAAGGTCAATGAGTTGACTATGATGAAACTTTTCACTAGTAAAAATGCATATATCCATTCGAATTTTACTTGTAGTTATAGCTTACTGTATAAAAAGATGTATTTATAATACAACTAGATAGATTTGTCTCAAAGATGGAGAAAATCAAGTATTTAAGCTACGACGATCCAATTATGGATTGAAGGAAGTTTTTCAAAGATGGAACATCTGTTTTGATGAGACAATCAAAAGAGTTTGATTTTATCAAAGACGAGAATGAACCAAATGTGTACAAAAGGGTTAGTGGGAGTACTGTGACATTCCTAGTATTATATGTTGATATACTACCAATAAAAAATGACATACCATTACTACAATCAGTAAAGATGTGGTTATCTAAACATTTTTCTATCAAGGACTTGGGAGAAGCATCCTAATATCGGGGATAAATATCTATCGAGCTCGACTTGACCCAAGGAACGTACACTAATTCGATGATATGTATAAGACCTGATGTTGCTTATGTATGATAAGTAGATATCAGTTTAATCTTGGAGAAGAAGATTAGAAAAGAGTTTTTAATGGTTGGTCTAATTAAAACTAAGAGGGCTTAATAGACTCAGTTTTTTTTCAGACTAACTAAGACAACAATAAATCCGTTTTAGATTATATGATTTCCTTGAACGATGATGCAGTTTATTTAAAAAAAGTTTCAAACAGTAAAGAGTTGTTGAATTAGTGACAAATGCATAGTATAAAACTATAAGTGAAGCTGCAAAGAGGTTGTTTGAATGTACAAGTTTAGAACTTGTAATGATTCCTAACATTAATGGAGTTTAATTTGCCAAGGAATCTAGGTCTCATCTGAAATCTAAACATGTGTTGCAGCACTTTCATTTGATTAGAGAAATCATTGAAAGAGGAGATAACACCATATAGATGGTAAACTCTCAGAACAACATTATAGATCCCTTAACTAAAGCATTTACTCGACAATTGTAAAGTCGCCACTTAGAAGAAGATGGTATAAGATACCAAGGGCAATTGACTTTTTTTCAAGTGAGAGATGAAAAGTAGTATATACTCAAGCCAATCACATTTGATGTGATAGAACATTTACTTTCCAATCTTATTCGTTTATTACTAAAACATTCAAAAGCATTTATTATTCATGATTAATTAGTTGAATTAATTAAATGGATAAACACATAGTCTTAAGCAATGCTTTTAAAATCATAATGATGATTATGCTAATGTGATATAAATTCATGACAACTCTAAACTAAATTTTTTCCTAATCGATGGATTACTAAAAAGGGGATGATTGATCTCATAATTATTTGTGTAGAAACACTAAAACAAGTATGTAGGTACTTATTAAATAATAAGTTCACTGAACGTGACTCGCTCAAGGAACACCTAATAGAGTTTTACTTGTCTGTCAATAGGAGTTCCTTATGTGACAGGCGTACAAGTGATCATTGGACTTGAGATCATCATAATATCTTGTGTGTACTGAGTTATACTGACATATTCCCTAAGGCTTGTTGGTATATCAAAAGATATACTTGGGTATAATAAGGTACACATAGAGATAGGTGAATGGTCAACAAATGATCTACCACTTCCAGTAAAGGGAGTCCTATGCGATTCAATAAGTGATAACTCAAAAATTCCTGGCTAGGGTTGAATATAATTAGAAAGGAGTTTCTAATTTACATTAACTAAAGTTGTGCATTTGTGAATTGAAATGCATATGATCAAGCAAATAAGACTTGACCCGCTTGGTCTTTGATGCTCTGCCTTTACTTGTTGGCACGTTAAACACCTATTAACGAATTCAACCACCCCTCTCTTCTTGTTTGGCCACCAAAAATGTTGACTTATGTCTGTATACATCTTGGTGTTACCTGGATGAACTAAAAACTTAGTACTATGTGCTTCTGACATAATTTCTTCTTTCAACTCTTGTACCACAAGTACCCATATTTTGGATTCGAGCTTGACAATTCCCTCCTTATCTATCTTGAACTTACTATCCACCTTCTCAGTTGATTTCTTTATTTTCATATATTCTCCATCCTTCTCTTGTATTTTCTTTATCTTACCTAATAATGTTGAGTGATCTTTCATTACAAATAATTTCTAGTTGAGACTGAAGGAACTCTCACTTCAATTTCAAGTCTAGAAAATTCTTTTAATAACTCATCTTGAGTTATTAACATCATCAACTTCTCCCGACTCTTCCTGCTTAGTGCATCTGCTACTGCATTGGCTTTTCCCGAATGATATAAGATTTCACAATCATAATCTTTTATTAATTTCAGCCACCGTCTTTGCCTCATATTCAACTATCGCTTGGTGAAAATATACTTCAAACTTTTGTTATTAATATAAATTTCACATCATTCTCCATACAAGTAATACCTCCACAATTTTAAAGGAAATATTATTGTTGTTAATTCTAGATCATGAGTAGGATACCTTATTTTATAATCCTTCAATTGCTGTGAAGCTTAAGCAATAACTTTCCCATTTTGCATCGGAACACAACCTAATCCTTTATGTGAGGCATCACTGTAAACTACAAGACCTCCACTATTATATGGTAAAGATAATACTGACGCCATACTTAATTTCTTTTTCAACTCCTAAAAACTTTCTTCATATTTGTCTATCCAGACATACGTTACAGTTTTCCTTGTTAAGTTGGTTAACGGAGTTTCTATCTTTGATTTTTTTTTAATAAATCGTCTATAGTACCCTACCAAACCTAAGAAACTTCTTACTTCAGTTGGTGTCTTTGGTTGTTCCTAATTCACCACTACTTCGATCTTTGATGAATCCACTGCAATTCCTTTCTTGTCAACCACATGACCCAAGAACTGAATTTTCTCTAACCAAAACTCACACTTTGAAAACTTGGCGTAGAGTTGTTCTCTTCGTAGGGTTTCTAGTACATTTCTCAAATGTTCAGCATGTTCTTCTAGTGTTTTTGAATATACCAAAATATCATCAATGAACACTACCATATATTTGTCTAAACCATATTCATCAAATCTATAAATGCTGCTGGTATATTCGTTAATCCAAAAGACATTACCAAAAACTCGTAATATTCGTAACGTGTGCAAAAAGAGGTTTTCGGCACGTCCCCACTTTTAACATTTAATTGATGATAACCCGACCGTAGATTAATTTTGGAGAAATATTATACCCCGTCAATTGATCAAACAAGTCATCTATCTTTGATAATGGATACTTATTCTGTATGGTCAACTTGTTTAATTCCCGATAGTCAATACATAATCTCAAAGTCCCATCCTTCTTTTTGCCAAACAACACTAGTGCTCCTCATGGAAAAACACTAAGTTGAATGTACTTTTTTCAACAATTCTTGTAGTTGAACCATTAATTCCTTCATCTCCATAGGTGTCATCCTATATAGAGCCTTTGACACTGGCACAGTTCCTGGTGTTAAGTCGATGACAAACTCAATCTCTATATCAGGTGGAAGATGTAATGACCACGATTTATATTTGTCATTGTAATTATAATTATTAAATAATTCAATGAATTAAATTTTTTGTACTAATTAATTGTGCATTAAATTAATTGAATGAATATACTTGTGTATGTGTATATTTATCTATTAATGAAGCAATGTGGTAGAATTAATTAAAGCAAGTCTAATTGGATTACATTATAAGTCCCAATGAGGTATTAAACTAGGTCAAATAAATTTACCTAGTAGTCCATGTAATTAATTTAAACCTTGATCAATGTAATAATTAAACTAGCTCAATGGTTGTTTTAATTAAATGTAATATAAGTTATTTAATGTTAGCCCAATAGAACAATTAAATTGAGCCCAACAAAATTAAATGAATGAGCCCCCCAATATATTTAATTTCTAAGTCCAATGTGGAGCCCAAATGAAAGTCAAAGATTGGTCAATATATATATATATATATATATATATATATATATATATATATATATATATATATATATGTGTGTGTGTGTGTGTATATATGTATATATAAGTATTAAAAATAAAGCAAAAATGGCCAAAAAAGGGGCCATTTGGCCGGTCATTTAAGGGGGCCCACTTGGGGGTGAATTGTTACATTTGTGTTGCTTATATGTTACTCCATCAATAGCTTGCAAGTTAGCTTGATGGAGGTCAATCACTTAGTCATTCAATCAAATAGTAAGCATCAATTAGCCTATAATTTGACCAATGTTAGTTGATTAGTAGGAGTTGATGATGATTAAGGAAGTGCTATATATATAATGTTTCACCTATGTGTTATGTTTGTTGGGTCATTTACTAGAGCATTCTAGAGAGAAAAAAGAGAGCTTCTTTGAGAGAAAAGTAAGAGAACTCTTGTGAGTTGAGATTTCACCAAGGAAGATTGCTAGATAATAGTCAAGGTGGAGTCCCTAGTGAAGTTCCTAGCCAAGAGAAGAAGATCATCCAAGAGCATAAGGTTCAAAAGTGCTCTATCTCCTTCATAGTTCATTTTTGTTGTCTATATATGTTTTCTATGGTCAAAATGTATTTTTAACTGATCAAAAGTTATTTTGATGGTCTAGAATTCTAAAACTTTGTTATATTGGTAGATTCATGGTTTGATAAGTTTAATACATGTTTTGGTATGTGTAGTATGCTAATAAATGGAAGAAAAGTCCATATTAAGTTTTACCGATAAAACCCTAGGTGACCATGTACTATTTAGTAATGTAGTTTGAAATATACAAGTTGGAAAGTGGATTTCTATGGCTAGAAAGTTACATATATGAGTTATAAAGAAAACTCAACTTGAATCTCTCAAAAATATGGAATAACAAATAAGTTATGGCTTTTACTGTAAAACATGTCGATTTTGAAACCCTAGGTGGTTCGATCTTAAATTTCATGTCAAAACGTTTTAAAAAATGTGATCGAACTATGAAATATTGCAAAACAAGAAGTTAGGAAGATGTCAACACTGATTTTGTGTCATTTGGATGTGTAGATTTTATTTTATGCAAGTTTGAATCAAAAGTGTCAAAATTGAAAAATCTAGAAAAGTTGAAAAATATTTCTGCAGTACGGTGCCAGGGCGCAGTGTGTAGTTCAAAACACTGCGTTGGGGCGCCGTACCTTTTCCAGGAATTTGAATTAATTTCGGACCGGGTCAGGTCGGTTTTGGCCGGGTCGGATCCGAAAGTGAAAAATGTTTTAAAAATTATATTATTATTTTTGGAATCAATAAATATAATTTAAACATTATGAAAAGTTAATTTAATATGTAAAAGAGGATAAATATTATTAAAGGATTAATAATATAATTAAATTCATAAAATGTTATTAAATGAATGAAATATTATTAAAGGATTAATAATATTAAGTAAATGAACAAAATATTATATTATTAAATGATTAATAATATTAAAAAATTAATAAAATATTTTTCAATGATTAATAATATTAAAAAAATAAATAAAATATTATTAAATGATTAATAATATTAAAAAATAAATTAAATATTATTAAATAATTAATAATATTAGAAAATGAATGAAATATTATTAAATAATTAATAATATTAGAAAAAAAAATTAAATATTATTAAATAATTAATAATATTAAGGAATAAATAAAATATTATTAAATACTTAATAATATTATGTATTAAAATATTATTAAATAATTAATAATATTAGAAAGAGAATAATGTATTATTAAATTTTTAATAATATTAAATAGGAGTCTTACTATGTTAAATGATTAATTTAGGTTTTGTGTGATTTAAATATTATCAAATAATGATAATATTTTCTAAGTGATTAATATACCTTAATTATTTAATTAGGTAATTAAGTGTAGTTAAGTTAAGATGTACTTAGGTTATTATATTAACCTATATATGATACTAATTGAAAGATCAACTTGATAAATTGTTAGGTCAGTTCAAAGGATAGTAAATTGAATTGGTTAGCAGTAGATAACAAACAAGGCAAGTTCTCTGACCCTTAATTTGTATTTATTTTTTTGCAAGTTCTTTAAACCTATTCAAATGTGATTGAGCAAGTTCCTAGACTTGCATTTATTTCGTTAGAGATTTAAGTAGTTTAATTATTTAAAGTTATTCCATATCCGTATTGCTATTGCATTCGCATATAGTGCATTTGCAAGACTTATAGTTCATTAAATCAAGAACTGTTTAAGAATGTCTAAGCTAATTGTTTCGGCTAGGCACTATATGTATAAATTCGTCAACTTGAATATTTTAAGAACTTATCCAAACCATTGGTTGGTGCGGATCCTTATAGTAAGAGTGAGAACGAACAATCCTATATAAGGAGTTTATTTTGTCGGGAAATCGACCTTTGCACAAGATGTCTGAATGTTATGTATATACATAAGGTACAAGAAGCTGATCCCCTCGAGTATCAAACTGCTAAGGTGGTAGATCTATATTTGTCTTACCTTTAGCAGCAGTTCATGGTCCTTAGAGGCCACTCAACAATAAAGATTCAATTCTATCTTTTACATTTAAAATTGATTATCGTTCTTTCACAATCGTTATGTATTGTTGAAACCTTTGATGTTATTTTCCATTCAATCATGATATATCTTGTATTAGTCGTTCTTAAACTTACTGAGCAAGCTAGTTAGTCACCCTTGCTATATCATGACTTATTTTCAGCTAAGTCCGAATACTCCAAAAAGAACAAAAGCAAGGGAAAGGCCAAAGATTAGTTTAGTTCAATGCATGATAATTAATTGTTTTCTATGTAATTTCTTTTGTAAATCTTTTGTAATCCCTTAAGATATGTATTGCTTATGTTAAGGTTAGTTGACCTTGGGATTTGTAGCTTTTTTTATAAGGAACCTTATGTATTATTCCGCGAAGTTTAAATGAAGATTTTGTTATTAAGTATTGAATCGTGAGAACCAAACCCGAGGTTATGGAACTTAGATTTGGGGTCGTCACAGAAGACCGGGTAAGTCATCAGGAAACACATATGCGAATTCTCTCACAATTGGTATTTGATATATATCTAACCCTTTTCCTTTGGGTGTCTACAATATGAGCCAAATAACATTGACATCCTTTCTAAAGTAATCTCTTTGCTTGAATTGCTGACAAGCAACGAGATTTCCTTGGAATTTGATTTCTACTGAAAAAAACTTTTGACTTTGATGTTGTCAAAAGGTTCACACACTTCTGCTGGCAGTCAATCGTTGTTTTGTGATTGGTCAACCAATCCATTCTTAAAATAACATCGAATTCCCCTAATTAAATAGGAATAAGATCTCCTCTCAACTTGTGACCTTTAATCATTATACAAAAATTCTTAAGTATGTTTTTAACAGGTATGATTTTCCTATGGGCGATTTCTATGTTTTAAGGGGTATCTAAATTCTCACTGCGCATGTTTAATTTCCTAGCAAATTCATGTGAAATAAAAGAGCAAGTAGTACCTGAATCAAATAACACATAAGCATTTATATTGTTTATTAGAATAATACCTAATACTACGTCTTGAGATGCGACAACATATTTCACCGTTATATTGAAGGTTCTACCTGTGGGACAACATGTGCCTTTTGATGTAGTTGTTGAGGTTGGGTTGTTTATTTTACTCCCTCCAGCATCTGCTCCTTTCTTTGAGCACATCCTAACTTAATGGCCTGTGGCTCCACAATTGAAACATTTGTCATTACTTGGAGCTGAACAATTGTTGGCAAAGTGTCCTCCCTGCCCACATTTGTACTAGACATTCTTCCCCTTTAAGCACTCACCTAAGTGGCCCTTACCAAAAATCTTACAAGCTTCAACTTTCTTTTTACACCCTCCCTCTTTATTTTTGTTACCTCCATTTCATTTTCTTTTATTATTATTAATAGTGGTGTTACTTCCCCCCGAACTTCCTCTTCCCATAGATCCTCCCTCATTCTTTTTCTTGTTATTTTCTTTATTAAAATTTGCCAAAGTTTCATTGCTGCCTTTGACAATGATCGTTTTTTCTAAAAATTATGAATAGTTATCTAGTTGGAAGACAACTAATTTATTGCTCAACCAAGGCTTCGATCCTTCCTTAAATCTCCTAGTTTCGCGTTCCTCTGTATCTATTTGATACAGAGCAAAATGCGCAAGCTCATTAAATTTGTAGGCGTATTGGGGCACAATCATGTCCCCTTGCTTAAGATTCAAGAATCGGACTTCCATCCAGTTCTACATGCTTCGTGGGAAATAGTTTTCAAAAAAAATCTCATTAAACCTTTTCCAAGGAATTACTCCCTCACCTGCCCTTATTTTATTTGCCTCCCACCAAAAGTTAGCCTCATCCTTCATCATATAAGTGCTGAACTTTATCTTTTGATTTTCTCCAACATCTGCTATGTCAAACGCCTTTTCTATTTCTTTGATTCAATTTTGGGCAACTATTGGTTCATTTGTTCCTATAAATTCAGGTGGTCCAACATTTTTAATGTCTTTAAAAGTTAATTGGTTTGGTTGGGGTGCATTATTTATTGGACGATTCTCTAAGACAGCTAACAACATATTTACAAATTGTTTCATCAAATTATCTTCATTATGACCCTTTCCCTTAGGTCCTTCAACACTTTCATTACTTATTTGAGCATGAGTTCTTCTTCTTGTCTTTCTCTAAAAATTAAAAAGAAAAAATAGTATAAATATGAAAGCAAAAAAAGTTTTACACAACATATTTCATAAATAAACTTTATATATAACATTAAGTTTTTACATATATATTACATTCTCCAAGTGAAATAAATCACTTTATTACTATTAATCTCCCTTATAAAAATGGGAAAGTTAATACATACAACATACAAACATAATTTACCTAATAATTTTTTTTTCTAACTATACTTGGCCTTCTTAAATGCCTTGTTCAGCATACTAGACACTAAGGATCGATTGATCTCGTAGCTTGATTCATTCCTCGCCACCAGGAAATCTTCAACTTCCTTGTGAAGTTTCCAATAGGACAGGTAGTGTTTATTATTCTCATTGTCAAGTTCGGCTTGAAGCTGGATCTTTTTGGCTTCTTTAATAGATAACAAGACTTTAAGGTGGTGGTTCTTTTCCACCTTTACCAAGTATTTTGCCTCCATTATTGCCGTTTCTTCACGAGCAGCATTTACACCAGTTACAACATATTGAAGAGCACCTAGTAATAATTCTTGTTCATTGCCTTCTTCTTTTTCTTTTTCTTCATTCATTTCAACAATGATCTCATCTAATTCTCATTCATCATCATCATCTTCAACATCTAAGATGTCCATGTCATGTTCATCAATCTCATCACCATCAGATATATTTTCAAAATTTAGCACTGGATGATAAGGATGGTAACCTACAGGGCCTACCACTAGCCCAACCTGCATCTTAGTTGTGCGATACATTATTGGGTTCGCTACAGGATTTACTATGGGATCTTCTTCATGATCACTTTTGAGAATCACAACTTATGGATTTGCTTCCACTAAATCAGTTTGATTCATGTCAGCCATCTATAAAAGAGTTTAACTTTATTTAGTATATTTTTTTCACATAAATTCTTTATGTTTAAAGAATTTTAAGACTTAATATATTTCTTTTACATAATATCTTTATTTTTAATTTTGTTTATATAATGTTTGTATCTTTTAAGAATTTTTAAGTAATTGATATTTTATCTTTTAAATTTGTCTACAGACTCTTTACAAGTCTATTTAATCCAATCTCCCTCAGATTATATTCTAAGGTACGCATTACCTTAGAGCTATAATCTACAGCTCTGATATCAACCTGTTACGCCTCAAATCATTATACTTGTTATAGATGATTTGATGCTCACTATCAACGCTAGATCGTTCTAAGTATAGACGTTCCCTTAATTTATAAAACTTATCTAGCTGAAATTCATAATATTGGCATAACATGATCAGTCCATATTATCAACATCCTCATTCAACTAAACAATTTTATAAACAAAGTTTTCATCTTAACTTTCAAAAGATCTTTCATTATTTTATACTAAATTCTTGTAAAATACTAAAAGAGAATTAGTATTAACTTTCATAATTTTAACCTTAAAATTTTAGATACCTTATCATTTATAACATCAATATATCCAAAGTTCACAGTATTAGCACAAGGAATTATTCTAGTAACTAAGGGGGCTTTTTGAGAAATGTGGCAATCAATTAGACAATCTCTTTCCCTAGAAATTTCATGTGCAAAATACTCTCACTTGGATATATAAATTCATAAATAACATATATCTCTTCATATTGAAAATTTCTATCTATCCAAAATTCAGAGTATTGTTATAACATGATCAGTCCATAATACCAATACCCTCACCTAGATGTATAGTTCTTTAGCAATACTGTGTTAATGTTTTAACAATTCTATGTTTTATAAAAGTAAATACATAACATAGTTGATGATAATAAGATAGTTTTATTGATATAATATTCGGTTACAAGGTTCGTAGTACTTGTTCATATTTACATAATTCATTAAGACTTCATAAAGCACAGAAGATGGACAGGATTACAGATAAAAGTATCATAGTCAACGCATTTCTTCTTTCCTTTCTTCTTAGAGCTGGAGCTTTCGGGTACGTCAACAATTAAGGTTTATTGCAAGAATGAGCATATAATAGCTCAACAAGTTTAAACACATAACATATGAGTGAAATCACACCAATATGGATTTGTTTAAATAAATGGCGCACAAAAGATATTTCAATTGTTTAACATGGTAAAGTAGAGTGTTAGTAAACCAAGAACCGTTCATTCGTCAATTATGACTTAGAACCATACAGTGGACATATATAGGGGATCACTGTAATATCCCGGATATTTGAAAGAATTAGAAATAAGATATTTTGTGTATGCTATTTAATTAATTATTTTAGCTAGCCCATTTGACTGAAATAAATTCCTTGTGTGCTAGTGAGATTTTTTTTAAGATCAATAATATATTTAATTTGGAATCTAGAAGAATGTAATAACCGTAGTTATTATCACACCTTGTAAATTAAATTGGAAAATTAAGTTTCAACAAGTTGAATTTTGGGGATTAATTTAAATCTTGGTGAGCACGTGATTAATTGGTAAATAATTAAAGGGAAGTCCATGCGATATGAGTATATTAATTAATGGACTAACCTATGAATTTAATGTCAGTGACTCGTCGAAGCGAGAAATTAAATATTCAAGTGTACTTGAATATAGCAAACCCTAAAACGGGATAAATAATTAAATAAATATTTAATTTTTGTGAGTCATCGTTGTAATTTAAATTAAAAAGTTTAATTATTTAATTATGTGCGGGACGGGTAATTATTTACGATACGAAACATAATTAAATTAAACTAGTTACTAATTAATTTATGTAACTAGTATGCTAGTGGATATTTTGGGTGATTAAACTTATCCTAATTTAAGGTGTTTGGGTGTATTTAAATTGAAACCCCTTTATTAAATTATTTTATGGAATTAAAAATGAGCAAAATTACCCCGTTTATGCATTTAAATATATATATATATATATACACACACATATACATGGGTGGCCGGATATTTGGCCATGGAGCCCCCACTTGATGCCACTTGGTTGCTTTTTATTGGTGGACTCCAAATTTATTTCCAATATAGTTCATTAGTGCATGGAAAAGGGAGGTTAAGTTGGAATTAAATTAGATTACAAGTCCATGAGCACTTGCTAATATTCTATTGGTGGACTCCAAAATTGTTTCAAATTAATTTATTTGTGCATTGAAAGGAGAGATTAGGATGGAGTTGATATTATTTCAATTCCATATTATCTATAATCTTCGAAGGGTATCCATCCTCCAACTATTCATCATCTTCTCCATGAATTTGCTTCAAACCCTAGCTTACTATACTAAGAGAAACCCTTGATTTTGTGGGAGAGATTGGAAGAAAGCTTCCTTGATCATCCTAACCTTGCTTTCCTCCATTCAAAATTTCTAAAATCTCAAGTATAGAGAGAGAGGAGGGCCACGGTTTGGGAGGAACATAGAGGGAGTGTATGTCATCAATATTCATCAATTATTTTGGCTTGAGGAGGAAGAGATCAAGCAAAACAAAAAGGTTTAAAAGTTTTCTTCAAACCCTAGTTCTATCTTTTGTTCATTTATTACTTTAAATATTTATGCCATGGTTAGTTGTGGAAGATATATGTGTATTGTAGCCATGGAGGGCTAGAAGATATAAGGTTGAAGATTTTGATGGAGTTTTTGTGATTTATTGTTCATGAGATACTCTCTTGAGAATTTAAGTATTTTTACATACTAGTTTATGTGATATTTTGGGTAAAAATATTTTCTAAAACCCTTGTATGCTAAGTTGATGAGATGATCAACTCTTGTTGTTTAAAAATGTTCTATGAGCTTAAATCTATGGTTGATCATCATAAGTTTTGTAGAAAAATTGTTTAAGTTGAAAACTAGTTAAGAAACCTTAAGCTATGCTTTCGGTTTTGAGTTTTAAAATCTTATGTGTTTATTTGGTATGCTCAGTTTTATGATCTATTATGTTAAAGGTATAAGTTTTGAACAACACCTAGTTGGTATCACGTCAAAATGATTTAAAACGGGCGCGATACGATTTTTCGAACGAAACTACGCAAAGCTGAAAATGGCCACTGTCGGCAGCCCGCTTTGCGCAGTTTCTGTGTTCATTCCGTAGCTCATTTTTAAAATCCGTACACGTAGGGACCTAGATTTTCGAGTTCTGGAATTAACCCAACTGGATTGACTAAATTCCGAGTTACAAGTGATTTTATATGATTTTTCCCATAAAACTGGCCAAAACTGTTTTCAGTCGAAATGCAATCTGCCCAGACTTTCTGAGGGGTATTTAGGTCATTTAACTTACTGTAAAAATTCTGGGTTTCTGGATTTTGAAAATATATGTTGTTGTGTAGCCTCTGTCCAAAATTGAGCTCAATCGGAGTTCGTATGAGTGATTTATGGCCAAACAAGTTTTTGCATTACAAATTGTTAAACTGTTATAACTCACTGTTGGTAACTCGGATTACTCTGAATTTTTTACTGTGTGCTATATGATATAACAAGAGGCTACAGTTTAAATTTCAGAATTTTATGTTGAGTTTTAGATTTTTAATAAATATTGCAAATTTGGTCGGATTTGGCTCCATTAAAAATAGTAAACTGACTTGAAAAATTAAACGAAAATTAATTCGTGCGTATTATATCATATACTAATGATTTCCAGAAAATATTAAAAATAACGAGTCAGTTTGATATTTTTGAAAAATATATTTGTGTATTGAATAATTAAAGCTGTATTTATGTATAACTCGAATAAATTATATAACTTGATTTATTCGATCAAGAGGCACTAAAATGACATAATAAAGGTATTATGAGATACATATATGCAATATGTGGTGAGTATGTGAATTAAGTGTTAGCTAGATTGTTCAAGGTTAGCACTAACTAGTGGGTAACCTATTAATGATAGGTTTTCAGAAATGATTAATAATATTGATGTCTATTTAAAGTGTTATTTATCAATTAAATAACATTAGAAGTTGATTGAGGTGTTACTAGGTAATAGCTCAATATATTATCCGAGGCGGATAATATTATGACAAATTGTTGAGTTTTGTGGTGTAATTAAGTTAAACCCAGAGTAGGGTTCGTTAGCGACTAATTAGTGGTTCGAACTAGACGAATATAAGATTAAGCATTTAGTCAAACTTTGACTGATTCTGTGCACCGTTGATCTCACATACCGTGTAAGTGTTACAAGGAACATGAAAGGTTAGCTTAAGCTGGTTTTGCAATCCAGGCAAGTTTTTCAGATATTGTTGCTATGTGTATAACTGTTGTGTGTGCACTTGAAGTATGTGAGAATTTGAATTAAATATGCTTTTGTGAACTCATATGATGTGTGTTGATTCTATATGATAGAAAGCTTGAGTTAATTGAATAAGTTGAACTGTATGCCATGTATTCATTCTAATGCATGATCAGTATGTTGCATAAATAAATGCAAAGCATGAGAAGCATGATGCATTCATATAATGTAATGAATGAAGTATGAGAAGCATGTATAAACATGAACTATGTGTTATGTGCTATCTGTTAGACTTGCTGAGCCGTCGTGCTCATTCTTGCTTAATCAACATTTTCAGTTGAAGCTCGAGAAATTTAGACGATGTCGATAAAGACAAAGATTGATACGGGAATGTCATACATGTGCGAATGGTATTAGGCATGGTAATGAAATCTCTACGTACAGAGAGTTAGATGCTTTTGCGATAAATCTGTTAAGGTAGTTTGTTTGTATAAATCAAAGTTAGAAAACTTAAATAGTTAGTATAACTTGCGATTTGGAACAGATGTGAGATATATTATCGTACCGTTGTGTACAAAAGAATATTTGTATAAATAAAAATTTGAATGTGGTATTTAGTGAGTTTATTGTACTCATATTTTTGTAACACACTAGAACATATTATATTCGATCTAAGATGTCATTAAGTAAAGATTTCGATTCTGAGGCAGGATCATGTTATAGATTTAAATAAACTCTGTTTTAAATAACTACAATATAGTTGTAGATTGTGAATGGATTGTAATAGTTTTAAAATAAACTAGTTTCATCAATTAT
This sequence comes from Hedera helix, assembly GCA_947179155.2. Lineage (NCBI taxonomy): Eukaryota > Viridiplantae > Streptophyta > Magnoliopsida > Apiales > Araliaceae > Hedera > Hedera helix. The sequence goes on from OX359281.1 coordinate 16,213,455, forward strand.
ATTATTGAGGTATATTGTGGATTTAAGTACAAGGTTGTACGTCTAACGAGCGGGATTCGGCGTGGCCAACATGCGGATTTTCGGGTCGTTACAGTTGGTATCAGAGCTGATAGGTTATAGTTCTTAGGTAGCAGTACCTTAGGCTATAATCGTAGATATATATTGAAAGCAGTGAAAGGATAAATTCATATAGAGTTTAAGCGATAAGAGCTGAATATATGAAATTCATAAAAAAAAAAGAAAATAAGTGTATATTTGAGGAGATTTAAGAAGGATCTTCAAGGATATGATCAAAATAAATGGAAAAGAATCAGGGAACACTTGATTTAAGAATTTAAAGGGAAGGATCGTAAAGTGAAAATAATCAAAGATAAGTGAGAAGATTGTGGAATTAAACGATCCAATGGTAAGTAAGAAATCATATAGTGAATTCAATTGTGAATTAAGATCACATGGTGATCATAGTAAAATCATGGAATGACAAATGGTATGTTAAATGATGAAGATGTTGTGTTGATAGCATAGTGCTATATCAATGAAGATACTGTGGAATAGTAATAATTGAACTCGTAAAGCGTTGAATGTGATACGGTATAAATTGAGAAAATTCATATCAAGTTAAGAACAAGTTAAGAAGAAGTTAGAGGTTGGTGGGATTTTCATTGAGGACTCATGGTAGTGGCTGAGTGTGCACTTCCTTGGTATGGGACAAAGATTTGTACTTACTTAGCTTCCTATCGTGATAATTAGTGGAGATCCAGCGTCATGGTATCGGTTATGTATGTTGAGAAGGTAATTCTTTTCTTCTATATGTGCCTGATACATAGGAAGAGAGAAAGAGTAAGATTAGCTGCGTGTTCTGATAACCGACACGTATGGTAAGTTCGTGACTCATAGTCATGTGGTGGAGCCCCTCAGCGAATGGGCGACGTTAGCCTGACTAGGACAAGCTTCTCAAACCATATGATTGTGGTAAGTTCCTGGGCCCAAATACGTGGTAAGTTTGATGAACAATGAGTATGGGTAGAGTTAAGTAGCAAGATTTAAGCTATAATAGATATAGTTATTAAGCTGGAAAAAATGAGGAGAAAAATTGGTGAATATTTGAGGTTTTAGGATATTCCAAATCTTCTAGCTATGCTAGATTTTGAAAATCTTAAAATCGTGCTTACGTGCTTTTAAAAATACAAAAGTTTTTCGGTTATCATCAACACAGTAATTTGAGGTGTGAAATGTCATATCTTTCTTATTGTGGTATGATAAAAACAAAAGTAATTTTTCAAATGTTTTGAAACATTCAAATGAGAGTCTATGCTACTTGATTTAGCTAGACAAAATTGATGATTTTTTTTTTTTTTTTTTTAAAATATCAAAATGTATTTACAAAACCATCTTACGCCATTGAAGCCATGGTGTGGAGATGATGTATGACGGAATCCTCAACGTATCTTCTGTGAAGGTGCGGTATCATGAAGTCATAGTAATGACGGAATCCTCAACGCACTGTGCCAAAGATGCAGTATCATGAAGTCATAAAATGATTTTTTATTTTCACTTAAAATAATTTAAAAAAAAAAAAAGTTCTAGAGTTCATGGTTCATGAACAGTTTATTATGGTAGTCTAGGTCATTTGATTCGGCTAGACAACTTTTAATGTGCTTTTGAAAGAATTTTAAAGTTTTGATTGATATCCGAACTATTGTTGTAAGTCTATGCCAATTGTTTCGGCTAGACATTTGCATGTTGAACATTTAGAAGCTATCCAAACTTCTTGTTGGTACGGATTCTAAAGCTGAGAGAACAACCCATGATGGGGAGTAACCTAAGTATCAGATAAATGATACATGGAATAACCTAAGAGGGTCAATCAAGAGACTGATGCCTCAAGTGTGGTCTGGACATGTAACCTAAGAGGGTCAATCAAGAGACTGATGCCTCACCAGACGTTCATAGTCAAGGTGACCACTCAGCATTTAAAATCAATTGTCACTTATCAAATTGTGAATTGATTATATCGAGCTCATATTATTGAATCATTTTGTGAATTTGAAAGGTTCAGTCGAATGATTGATTCCTTGCCATTTGTTTATGGTCTTTATGACCATTCAGACATATTTGAAATTATTTTAAAGGAATTCTTTTTACTTCTTAGTTTTTCAAGCTCCTTCACAATTATTGAAAAATTATTGAAGATTTCTGGGGAAATATTCCGATATTCTGGGAATTGAATGGGTAGAGGTGTAAAGTTGAGAGAAGATGGGTCATAGATTTAAATGATCAACAAAGAATCCTCAGAGACTGGAAATTTGATAGGTTTGGTTGATAACTTAATGGTTAAAATGAGTAGAAATAGGTATGCTGTAATTTCGAGGACGAAATTCTTAGAAGAATGGGTGAATGTAATATCCCGGATATTTGAAAGAATTAGAAATAAGATATTTTGTGTATGCTATTTAATTAATTATTTTAGCTAGCCCATTTGACTGAAATAAATTCCTTGTGTGCTAGTGAGATTTTTTTTAAGATCAATAATATATTTAATTTGGAATCTAGAAGAATGTAATAACCGTAGTTATTATCACACCTTGTAAATTAAATTGGAAAATTAAGTTTCAACAAGTTGAATTTTGGGGATTAATTTAAATCTTGGTGAGCACGTGATTAATTGGTAAATAATTAAAGGGAAGTCCATGCGATATGAGTATATTAATTAATGGACTAACCTATGAATTTAATGTCAGTGACTCGTCGAAGCGAGAAATTAAATATTCAAGTGTACTTGAATATAGCAAACCCTAAAACGGGATAAATAATTAAATAAATATTTAATTTTTGTGAGTCATCGTTGTAATTTAAATTAAAAAGTTTAATTATTTAATTATGTGCGGGACGGGTAATTATTTACGATACGAAACATAATTAAATTAAACTAGTTACTAATTAATTTATGTAACTAGTATGCTAGTGGATATTTTGGGTGATTAAACTTATCCTAATTTAAGGTGTTTGGGTGTATTTAAATTGAAACCCCTTTATTAAATTATTTTATGGAATTAAAAATGAGCAAAATTACCCCGTTTATGCATTTAAATATATATATATATATATATACACACACATATACATGGGTGGCCGGATATTTGGCCATGGAGCCCCCACTTGATGCCACTTGGTTGCTTTTTATTGGTGGACTCCAAATTTATTTCCAATATAGTTCATTAGTGCATGGAAAAGGGAGGTTAAGTTGGAATTAAATTAGATTACAAGTCCATGAGCACTTGCTAATATTCTATTGGTGGACTCCAAAATTGTTTCAAATTAATTTATTTGTGCATTGAAAGGAGAGATTAGGATGGAGTTGATATTATTTCAATTCCATATTATCTATAATCTTCGAAGGGTATCCATCCTCCAACTATTCATCATCTTCTCCATGAATTTGCTTCAAACCCTAGCTTACTATACTAAGAGAAACCCTTGATTTTGTGGGAGAGATTGGAAGAAAGCTTCCTTGATCATCCTAACCTTGCTTTCCTCCATTCAAAATTTCTAAAATCTCAAGTATAGAGAGAGAGGAGGGCCACGGTTTGGGAGGAACATAGAGGGAGTGTATGTCATCAATATTCATCAATTATTTTGGCTTGAGGAGGAAGAGATCAAGCAAAACAAAAAGGTTTAAAAGTTTTCTTCAAACCCTAGTTCTATCTTTTGTTCATTTATTACTTTAAATATTTATGTCATGGTTAGTTGTGGAAGATATATGTGTATTGTAGCCATGGAGGGCTAGAAGATATAAGGTTGAAGATTTTGATGGAGTTTTTGTGATTTATTGTTCATGAGATACTCTCTTGAGAATTTAAGTATTTTTACATACTAGTTTATGTGATATTTTGGGTAAAAATATTTTCTAAAACCCTTGTATGCTAAGTTGATGAGATGATCAACTCTTGTTGTTTAAAAATGTTCTATGAGCTTAAATCTATGGTTGATCATCATAAGTTTTGTAGAAAAATTGTTTAAGTTGAAAACTAGTTAAGAAACCTTAAGCTATGCTTTCGGTTTTGAGTTTTACAATCTTATGTGTTTATTTGGTATGCTCAGTTTTATGATCTATTATGTTAAAGGTATAAGTTTTGAACAACACCTAGTTGGTATCATGTCAAAATGATTTAAAACGGGCGCGATACGATTTTTCGAACGAAACTACGCAAAGCTGAAAATGGCCACTGTCGGCAGCCCGCTTTGCGCAGTTTCTGTGTTCATTCCGTAGCTCATTTTAAAAATCCGTACACGTAGGGACCTAGATTTTCGAGTTCTGGAATTAACCCAACTGGATTGACTAAATTCCGAGTTACAAGTGATTTTATATGATTTTTCCCATAAAACTGGCCAAAACTGTTTTCAGTCGAAATGCAATCTGCCCAGACTTTCTGAGGGGTATTTAGGTCATTTAACTTACTGTAAAAATTCTGGGTTTCTGGATTTTGAAAATATATGTTGTTGTGTAGCCTCTGTCCAAAATTGAGCTCAATCGGAGTTCGTATGAGTGATTTATGGCCAAACAAGTTTTTGCATTACAAATTGTTAAACTGTTATAACTCACTGTTGGTAACTCGGATTACTCTGAATTTTTTACTGTGTGCTATCTGATATAACAAGAGGCTACAGTTTAAATTTCAGAATTTTATGTTGAGTTTTAGATTTTTAATAAATATTGCAAATTTGGTCGGATTTGGCTCCATTAAAAATAGTAAACTGACTTGAAAAATTAAACGAAAATTAATTCGTGCGTATTATATCATATACTAATGATTTCCAGAAAATATTAAAAATAACGAGTCAGTTTGATATTTTTGAAAAATATATTTGTGTATTGAATAATTAAAGCTGTATTTATGTATAACTCGAATAAATTATATAACTTGATTTATTCGATCAAGAGGCACTAAAATGACATAATAAAGGTATTATGAGATACATATATGCAATATGTGGTGAGTATGTGAATTAAGTGTTAGCTAGATTGTTCAAGGTTAGCACTAACTAGTGGGTAACCTATTAATGATAGGTTTTCAGAAATGATTAATAATATTGATGTCTATTTAAAGTGTTATTTATCAATTAAATAACATTAGAAGTTGATTGAGGTGTTACTAGGTAATAGCTCAATATATTATCCGAGGCGGATAATATTATGACAAATTGTTGAGTTTTGTGGTGTAATTAAGTTAAACCCAGAGTAGGGTTCGTTAGCGACTAATTAGTGGTTCGAACTAGACGAATATAAGATTAAGCATTTAGTCAAACTTTGACTGATTCTGTGCACCGTTGATCTCACATACCGTGTAGGTGTTACAAGGAACATGAAAGGTTAGCTTAAGCTGGTTTTGCAATCCAGGCAAGTTTTTCAGATATTGTTGCTATGTGTATAACTGTTGTGTGTGCACTTGAAGTATGTGAGAATTTGAATTAAATATGCTTTTGTGAACTCATATGATGTGTGTTGATTCTATATGATAGAAAGCTTGAGTTAATTGAATAAGTTGAACTGTATGCCATGTATTCATTCTAATGCATGATCAGTATGTTGCATAAATAAATGCAAAGCATGAGAAGCATGATGCATTCATATAATGTAATGAATGAAGTATGAGAAGCATGTATAAACATGAACTATGTGTTATGTGCTATCTGTTAGACTTGCTGAGCCGTCGTGCTCATTCTTGCTTAATCAACATTTTCAGTTGAAGCTCGAGAAATTTAGACGATGTCGATAAAGACAAAGATTGATACGGGAATGTCATACATGTGCGAATGGTATTAGGCATGGTAATGAAATCTCTACGTACAGAGAGTTAGATGCTTTTGCGATAAATCTGTTAAGGTAGTTTGTTTGTATAAATCAAAGTTAGAAAACTTAAATAGTTAGTATAACTTGCGATTTGGAACAGATGTGAGATATATTATCGTACCGTTGTGTACAAAAGAATATTTGTATAAATAAAAATTTGAATGTGGTAATTAGTGAGTTTATTGTACTCATATTTTTGTAACACACTAGAACATATTATATTCGATCTAAGATGTCATTAAGTAAAGATTTCGATTCTGAGGCAGGATCATGTTATAGATTTAAATAAACTCTGTTTTAAATAACTACAATATAGTTGTAGATTGTGAATGGATTGTAATAGTTTTAAAATAAACTAGTTTCATCAATTATATTATTGAGGTATATTGTGGATTTAAGTACAAGGTTGTACGTCTAACGAGCGGGATTCGGCGTGGCCAACATGCGGATTTTCGGGTCGTTACAATCACCCTAATAATATCCTACATTACGCACAACATACACTACATTGACTACTCATGACAATGTTTAAATGGTTTTCATCTCAGTTTACTTTACATGCAGAGGTCGACCCAAAATAAGTTGGTTTGATTAAAAAGCTCAAGTAAATATTTCACTAATAAATATGTTCATTTCTCAAGTTATGCCGAATCAAATAGCAATAACTTTCATGACAAAGATTTATAACACGTTGTTGCACAAAGTGCATAAATTAAATATAAAGCTTATAAACAAATAAGCTTAATAGAAGAAAACCTAACTTGTTTGATTACTACGGTTTAAGGACTCAGAGTTTTTGATATTTCCTATACATTATTATTATATAAACTAGTTAGAGAAGAATTTAATCTTTTTAGTTTTAAGTCGGACATTATAACCGCTTATAAATAAGATTTATTCTAATTTATATAAAATAAATTTGAGTATTATAACTACTTGTAACATGAATATTTGAATAAATATTTTAAGAAAATTTCAACATTATAACTACTTATAAAATGAGTATTACTTTAAGAAAATTGGATAGAATAACTGCTTGTAAAATGGATATGTACTACTTTATACTTGAAATAAAACGAGCATTATAACTGCTTATAAAAATAACTTTTTGTACTATATATTTAAAATAATTTGAGAATTATAACTGGTTGTAAAAGTATATATTTACTAACTAATATATGAAAGTAAATAAAAATAACTATGAAAGTATACATCTTGTAGCTTATTTGTTTTTCTTCCAATTCGTTAGAATTTCGTTACTCGAATAGTATTTTTCGCTCACTATAACTCTCAAAATATTTGTATAGAGTGTTTGCTTTGAAAGTGCTCTTGAATTAGTAAGAAAAAATGAATGGTGGAGTTTTGCTATTTATAGACTTTTGAAGTTTCAATAATTGCACACTAAAGACTCGGTTAATTACACTTTAGTACATGGTTTATTACATGTTAATAACGTAAAGTTTCCCACCTTTTCATCATAAAAAACCGCCCACTTTGGGTGTGTTTCTTGGTGATGTTATGCCTTAGGTCATCTCTCACACGATTGGTCGAAACATGTGTACTTGGATAGCTAGTTAACTTTGCTTGGTTTAGATTGTTCCATTTTGATTTAGTTAGCTTTGTAGTTATTGTAACTTATTACTCGTTTACTAGTTTAGTTAATCAAACTTATATTTGTCTAACTTGACTATGATTGGTTAATAAAGATGGCCATGGATTGCAATTCTCACATGCAATTGGTCGAAATTGATTTAGTTGGATTCATAGTTACATATTTACTAGATTTCAACTAATTAGTTAATTAGTATTAATATTAAGTATTTATACGTATTTCATTCGTATAATACTTCGTATAATTCATTGTATTTGTACACCACACTTCGTATTAATCTCGTATAATGTGTCGTATAATTCTCGTAATATACATTACTGTATACTTGTATTATTCTTTCCGTATTCGCTTCGTACTCATCCCATATTCTTGAAAAATAATCTCCGAAAATTATTTTGAGTAAAAAATTTATTAGTCAAAATACATCTACTGTTAATAAAAACTTTATTCAGGAATATGAATTTTCAAAATTCGAATAACTGTATCCAAATGAATAGTATTTTTCATCTTATTTACAGAAAAAATATTATTAGTTCATTGGTCTCTAAACCACGTATATTAAAATATCGTGAAATGCAAAAAGTCAAAACAACGAATAAAACTGTCAAAAAGACAAAAAGTGTCTAATCGAGAATCGTGTTTTTTGTCTTTTTCTCTAAAAAAAAATTATTGGCTCCCTTGGTTTTATGACTCATATAAACACTATTTCGTAAAAATGTGAAAAGTCCCAAATGGATGTAAGACGAATTTCACAGGCATAACTGATTTCTGAGTTTTAACCCTAGCTAAATTGTAACCCTAATAATTCTTCTATTCTTACAAATGTTACAGTCGTATACAAAATCAAAACACATAATCATACACATAGATGTATCGCATAACACATCCTTGAAGCAAAACATAATCTTTATTATTTATATAAAGTTGGACTACAAGATTCTCAAAAGTTTGAAACATTACAGTTTAGGAATAAAAAAAAAATCATTTTATTCTTTCAATTCCTAAACTACGTAAGACCTGATCTCCATTCCTAGGAGTATGTATGCAGCCATTTATGGTGCGGTCTAATTCTTTCAAAAATTTCTAAAAACCTTCAGCAATTCGACAATCGTGAATTACGATCTTTCAGCAAACTCATTAATCATCAAAATCATTCAACAACATCAACTACTCGACATCTTTGAACTATGTAGGCAGCCATCATGGCGCAGTCTACCTCATACCCGACAACCTGTTTCCCCAAAACAAAAACTACAAATCAAACCTTATAAATTGAACCAGGCCCAATTGAAATCATCACATCATAAACTAAACTGAGCTTTTAGTTCCAATTCATTGGGATCCGATGGCATCTAAACATCAATCATTGAAGCCAAAGAAATGACATGAAATGAGAAATATAGAAATATATCAAGCATAATCATTAACAAGGACAGATACAACCCAAGATGATAAGAAATATCGACTCAGCGATGCAAAGTAATTATCCAATGATCGCTTTCATAACCCTTAAAGAGTTGACTCCCCTTGATCATAAGCCTTCCTCAAATTATAAGAAAAATATTATTGAAGTCGAATGCATATACAAGCCAAAAATGATTACGGACACCCAAACATCAGTTCTCGTACCCATTATCTCATCACCAGGTGGGTCATAAATTCTTGAGATCTCGGTGTTTTTGTAATGCCCCGAGAATCCATGTACTTGCTTTAGGCGACCTCGTGTGTCGAGGTACACTCCTATGAATATTTTCCATTTTTATCATCAGTATAATTGATAATAACTCATTTATTTAAAACTTTCAGCATTCTTTTATTTTCAAAATCGCAATCTTTAAATATTCCTAGTATGTCTCAATGTCATATTCGATATAAGTCCATTCTATTACAATCATTTTGAGTATTTAAATACGCATAATATATACTAACTATTTGTGTAATACACAGTCACCTCTACTTGTCCAAACCGAACTCATAACTACCGCAATCATTTATACTAGCTAAATGATTTACTAACTTTATAATTTTGTAATACAAATAATAAAGATAATAAATTATGTCTTTTAACATTATTCCATTATCCTTCTTCTATTAATCCAGTAACTGTTGAGATTTTTTCATTATCTGCAAAATTTTAGTTTGTAAGAATGAGCATGACGGCTCAGCAAGTCTTACAATTTAACACGTAGCACATAATTTATGCATCATGCATGCTTAAAACAATGTATCCATGTACGACATTTTTATACATGCGTCTTAATTCATATTCCTCACATTCAAATCATGCTTCATAACTTATATAAATTCATGCTTCACAGTTTGTACATACTTTACATGTAATCATACTTCATGTTTTTCACATACTTCACATATAATCAAACTCATTGATTTCACATAGCACCAATAACATCAATATAACTTCATATCAATTATTTAATATCACATTGTAGCATAACAATGCACATAATAACAAGTCCTAAAAAACTTGCTTGATTCGCTTATACCGTTTACACTAATTTTACGTCTTTCATTCAACCTACAATTTTGTATGAGATTGACACAATCATTAGTAACAATAACTCATACTTAGTGTCAATTTAAGACCCTAAGTTCATTTTATTAACTTTTAAGATATCCGACAAATAAACCCTTGAGTTTTGGACAAAATCCTAGCCCAAAATCTAGTTTGGACATGTCGGGTGCACTTATCTAACTTACGCCAATACTTTACGTTCTTTGTACGACTTTCATTTACAATATTATTCTACTAATTAGACATTAATGAACCTTATATATTGGTTTACTATACAAACATATTCATTTTACACTTAATTTAACTTATATTTTCAAAGAAAACCCGACTTGGACCGACACGACTAGACTCGACACGACCCAGACAACAAAACCCAAATCAGGGCAGGATGTTTGACTACTGCGATGGTGCTTTCCACCATTGCGGCGCTAGGCCAAAATTCCAAAACCCTAATTTTTGGACTGCTCGATCCTCCTTCACTTAATCTGTCATAACTTTCTCATTTTTTAACCTTTGTAAGTGATTCAAGCTCTCATGCGACTGTAAATTCTTCCTCTATAACTTCTCTTTAGATTAAACCACCTATATCCAAACATAAATGGACTAAAAATTAAATAAAATGACATAATCTAAACTAAATTCATGATTTCTTACTTTCTATGGTCAAATCTTAACACCACATGTATTATTTGGCTAGTTTATTATGTTATATGACTCACTAACTTTGTAATACATAACATTCCACTACAACATACCCCATTAACAACTAGATCTAGTGTAATAATAAGGAAAATTCTGAACCTAATTTTTTTTTATAATTATATTCATTATGAAATATGATGTGTGATGTTATGTTACGTATGTGTTTATAGGAGAATAAGTGAGTTAGTTAATTTAATTAACTAAAGAAGTAAAAAGAATGCAAGAGGAACTTATGTGTTGAGATCACAAAGCTTGAATATTAGGAATGCCGCCTTACGAATCGTTATATGGGAGAAAATGTAGAACACCTCTATATTGGGATGAGTAAGAGAACGTCGACTGTTGGGACGGGAATTGGTTCAACAGACTGTAAAAATTATCAGAGTAATAAGAACTTGAATAGTAGCAGCTCAAGACCATCTGAAGAAATATGCAGATCTACATCGACAGAAGCGAGATTCCGAAGTAGGGAGTTTTGTGTTTATGAAGGTATCTCCTTGGAAAGGGAAGATCCAATTTGAAAAGAAATGGAAGCTGAGTCCAAGGTTCATAGGACCGTTCGAAATACTGAAGAAAGTGGGTGAAGTGGCGTACGAGGTAGCTCTACCTCCTGAGCTGGAGCATATCCACAATGTGTTTCACGTGTCAGTGTTGCCACTATACAAGCCTGATTACAAGCACGTCATAGCCTATGAAACAATACAAGTTGAAAAAGACTTATCTTATGAAGAGATTCCTATCCGGATATTAGATAGGAAAGAGCAAAAATTACGAAATAAAGATATACATCATGTCAAAGTCATTTGGAGGAACCACAACGTTGAGAAAGCTACTTGAGAACTTGAAGAAAAGATGAAAATTAACTAACCGAATCTTTTTGAGTAGTTTAAATTGTAATTCCGGGGATGGAATTCTTATAAGGGGAGAGAATGTAATGACCACGAATTCTATTAGACTTCGTAATTATATTTATTAAATAATTAGCAATGAATTAAAAATTTTGTACTAATTGATTGTGCATTAGATAATTGAATGAATATACTTGTGTATATATATATTTATTTAAAGCAATAAAGTAAGGTGTTATAATTAATTAAAGCAAGTCTAATTGGATTATATTTTAAATCCAAATGAGGTATTAAACTAGGTCAAATTAATTTACCTAGTAGTCCATGTAATTAATTAAACCTTAGTCCATGTAATTAATTAAACTAGCCCAATACTTGATTTAATTAAATGTATCATAGGTTATTTAATGTTAGCCCAATGTAATAAATAAATTAAGCCCAAACAAATTAAATGAATGGGCCCAACTTATTTAATTCCTAAGTCCAAAGTGGAGCCCAATAGAAAGTCAAAATGTTGGTCAATGGTTATATATATATATATATATATATATATATATATATATATATATATATATGTATATATATATATATATATATGTATGTATATATAAGCTATAAAAATAAAGCAAAAGTGAGGGATTTAATCCTATTTTGCTGGCAATGAAGGGGCCCCCACATGGGGGTGGTTTGTTTGTTCATGTTACTTAAATTACACTCATTTCCATAATTAGCCAACAACCCTAGTCATTCCACTCGTCTATCAACTAGTCATTCAAGTAAATAGTAATCCAAATTAGCTATTAATTCACCAGCACTAATGGATTAGGAGAGTTGATGATGGATTAGCAAAGTCCTATAAATATAGTGCTCTACACTTTAGTTATGTTGGTTGGTCATTTGTAAGCAATTCTAGAGAGAAAAATGAAGAGTTTCTTGAAAGAAATATAGAGCATACAATTGTGAGTTTAAGAAAATAGCTAGAGAAAGAGCTTGGTGATTATCACAAAACTTCACAACATATTATGGAAGGAGAAGAAGAAGAGCACACAAGTCCTTAAGGTTAAAAAGTGCTCTAACCAAGCTCGTTTTTATAGCTTATATGTGTTTTAAACGGTTAAAATATATTTTTAATCGATAAAAAGTTGTTTTGATGGTCTAGAAGTCTTAAACTATGTTATATATGTATATTCATGATTTGATATGTTTAAATCATATTTTTTGTATGAGTGGTATGCATAAAAATGGTAGAAATGTCCATATTGAACTTTACCGGTAAAGCCTTAGTTAATCATGTGATATTTAATGTGGTAGTTTGAAATGTACAAGTTGAAAAATGAATTTCTATGACTAAGAAGTCACATATATGAGTTTTAAAGAAAATCCAACTTGAAGATTTCAAAAATATGGAAAATCAAAAAAGTTATGACTTTTACTGCAAAGTAGGTTGTTTTGAAACCTAAGTGGTTCGATCGTTAATTTTGTGTCAAAACATTTTCAAAAATGTGATCGAACCATGAAATGTTGCAAAACAAGAAGTTCAGAAGACAACAACACTGAGTTGGTGTCATTTGAATGTGTAGATTTTATTTTATTCAAGTTTGAACCAATAAAATCAAGGATTTGTGAAGTTAGTTTTCACTTTGTCCTTGTGAGCAGTTTTGAGTCTGGTTCCGTTTTGAATTTGAATTTGTGATCTAAAAAAAAGTTATAGATCATGAAATTCTAATGAATTTAGACTCAAGAATCACCTCTAAATATTTTCGTATGACAAAGTTATGGCCAAATTACTGAGAGAGGTTCCGATAGCCAAAGTTAAAATTAAAATACGAACACTGGCGTCTAGACGCCCAAGAGTACGCCCTAGCCATTTTTTTGATTCTATCCATGGGCATAGATACGTCCTAGAAATGCCTTGGGACGGCGTCTTTATGCCCATGCTAGTAAAAAAATTAGGTTTTTGATCCAGACTTGTCGAAACTGAAAGTTTCGCTTGTTGGGCATTGTAAAACTTAACAAAAGGTAATTTCACTATTGAAATAAAGATTAACTATTGCAAGAGAGTCTATTAGTGATTAAATGGTAGCTAAACAATTAAAATAAAGACTAAGGTTAATACAAGTAAAAAGCTAACTATTGGTATTGTTTGAAATAAAATATTATTAAATGGTGAATATTATTAATATGTAATTAAAAGGTTGTAAAATGATTAATAACATTGGTAAATTATTAAATACTGCTACATGATTAATAATATTAATAAAATAATAAAATATTATTAAATTATTAATAATATTAGATAATGAATAAAATATTGTTAAATGATTAATATAAATATTATTAAATAATTAATAATATTAATAAGATAATAAAATATTATTAAATGATTAATAATATTAGATAACAAATAAAGTATTATTAAATAATTAATAATATTAGATAATAATTAAAATATTATTAAATAATTAATAATATTAATGAGATAATAAAATATTATTAAATAATTAATAATATTAGATAACAAATAAAGTATTATTAAATGATTAGTAATATTAGAAGATTAATAAAATATTATTAAGGGATTAATAATATTAGAAGGATAATAAAATATTATTAAATGATTAATAATATTATAAGACTAATTAAATATTATTAAATTTTTAATAATATTAGATAAGAGTTTGAACTATATTAAGTAATTAATATAGATTTTATGTGATTAAAATATTATCAATAAAATGATAATATTTTCTAAGTGTTTATATACCTGTAATTATATAATTATGTGGTTAAGTAAGAGTTATAAAGGTTATCATATGAGTGTGTTTATGATACTAATTTAAGATCAAACTGATTAATTGTTAGGTTTATTCAAATGATAGTAAATTGAATTGGTTAGCAGTAGACTACGCACAAAGTAAGTTTTCTTTATCCTTACTCAAATTTATATTGAGCAATTTCTTTAAACCTATTCAATTATTGTTGAGCAAGTCTCTACACTTGTATTTACTTGCCAGAACTTTAAGTGGTTTAATTCTTTAAAATTATTCCACATCATTAATGTTATTGTATTCGCACATAGTGCATTTGTAAATGTATAGTTCATTAATTCCAGAACTGTTTAAGAAAGTCTAAGCTAATTGTTTCAGCTAGACAATGCATGCTAAATTCATCACATTGAATATTTTAAAAGCTTATCCAAACCATTGGTTGGTGTAGATTCTTATAGTAAGACTAAGAATGAACAACTCTAAATAAGGGGGATTTTTATCTGTCGGGAAACCGAATTTGTGCAAGATGTCTGAATGTTATGCATATACATAGGGTACAAGAGATTGATCCCCTCGCGTACCATGTTTTTCGAGGTGTCAAATATATACGTCTGTTCAACCTTAGTAGTAGTTCATGGTCCTTAAAGACCACTCAGCAGTAAAGAGTCAATTCATTCTTATATTGAAAAATTAATTCTTGATTTCTTTCACGGTTGTTATCTATTGTTGAAAACCCTGATGTTAATTTCCCTTTCATCATGATATATCTTATGCTATTTATTCTTAAACTTGCTGAGCTATTTAGTTGCTCATTCTTGCTAAATCATGACTTATTTCAGCTAAGCCAAAATGTTTTAAATAAGACAAATGCAAGGAAAAAGCCAAAGCTTAGATTAGCTTGATGTATGCTAGATTAATTACTTATATGTACTTTCTTTTATAAATCTTTTGTATTCCCTTAAGATATGTAATGTTTATGTTAAGGTTAATTGACATTGGGAAGTGTAGCATTTCATAAAGAACATTTTGTATTATTCCGCGAAGTTTATATGCAAATTATGTATTTAATTGTTATTAATTATTGTTTAGTGAGAACCAAACTCGAGGTTATGAAATTCGAATTTGGGGTCGTCACTTCGAGGGGTGCCTAACACCTTCCCCTAGCTTAAGCAAGCCTGTAAGACCCCGAATTTTATGAAATATAAAATTTATTTTTTCTTCATATATATTTTCATGAAACAGTAAGTGGTTAAATTGATAAAGTTAAAAGTTAAGGATGTTTTGTGTAAATTATATTATGTCGGACAATATTCTTTTGGTCGGGGAATATTCGTTCTGTCAGGGAATATTCGTACGACGGCGCCGTACGAACCAATCATTGGTGGACCCCACAAAGAATAATTGTCGGATATAGAAAATGACATAAACAATTTTTAAAATGGTCAATGGTACTATTACTTTTAATTGTTAAAATATCCGGTGGTAAAAGAATAGTAATATACGGTATTACAAGTAACACACGGTATTGCACAGTAGCACACGGCATTGCATAGTGTTTCGTATTATTAAACTGATAAAGTAGTTATCGTACAATATTTGACTTTATTGTCACATGCACAATAATTCATGTTATTAAATTGATAATTGTCACAGTAGCATATGCACAGTAATTCACATTATTGAATCAATAATTGTCATGACATAGTAACGTAATCTTTCTTTTGCATACTTTCTGCATTATTGTTATCTCTATTATGGTGTTATTTAAACAGTTGTATTTCATTAATTAATTGACTTGATATTTAACTCAGAAAGCCAACTACACTGTATTTATAACAATTAGTCATAATAATGAAAAGTGTGAATTATTGTTGAATAATTAAATTGATAAAGTTATTTGTTTATAATATAAAGTTAGGTGATATAAAATGAATGGTATAGATTAAAGATAATATAGAATTTAAAATGGATGGTGTAGATTAAAAGATGATCTTTAAATGAATGGTTTAGATTAAGGAAATCTTAAAAGATGAAATGAATGGTATAGATTAAAGATAATATAGAATTTGAAATGGATGATGTAGATTAAAAGATGATCTTTAAATGAATGGTTTATCTTAAAAGATGAAATGAATGGTATGGATTAAACATTATCTTGAAATGAACGGTTTGGATTAAATTAGGAAATCTTGGTTATGATAAGATTTTTGGCTATAAATAGAGGCCTTAACTTAAGGATTTTTCATAAACTTCCTTACTTGTTCTTTCTTTCTCTCTCTAAATACTTCTTGTGAAAGTTTTCTCTAAGTGTGCTTAAGTCATCTTGAGTATTTGTGAAGATTTATAAGTGTACGTGTACTGTTCAAGTTAATCAACCTCATTTAAATCAATATCCAGTCACGTGTTAAGGTAAAGGATTATCATTATTTGATTCTCGAAAATAATATCGTTTCTTTCTTACTCATAAGATATGTCATTTATTTCCATGTATTAATTTGTGGGAATAACCTTACGGCGCGGATTACCGCCTGTTGGTGAATAACCTTTCGTATTCATTCCTTATTAATCTCTGAGAATAACCTTACGGTGCGGATTATCGCCTGTTTGGTGAATGACTCTTCGTATTCAATTTTTATTAAATTGTGGGAATAACCTTACGGTGCGGATTATCGCCTGTTGGTGAATAACCTTTCGTATTCATTCCTTATTAATCTCTGAGAATAACCTGACTACGCGGATTACCGCATGTTTGGTGAATTACTCTTTGTATTCATTTCTTATTTGTCTCTTGTGGAAATAATTTGTTTTCACGAATTATCACGTGACACTTTTATTGCATATTCGTTTATAATATCATTTTCTTTCATATTCGTAAGTGATATTATTTTCCTTTATACTCATTAGGGATACCATCTTTTTCATCTTCCATTATTCAAACTTACTATGGTAAGGGATATTAATTTCCTTCACCTTTTGTTAATCAAACCTGCTACGGTAAGGGATATTATTTTTTTTCATACACCTAAATCGAAACTTATTATGGAACTATTGCTTCTATAATTCCTGAAAAATATTATATGTTCCATAATAGTTGCACTTCATCATTTCAATTGAACCATCCTATTTACGTGAACCTTTCTATTGAACTGTAACCGTTATTCTGAACTGTGGATCTTGAATATCATTTTTAAATTTCACTCCACATCATGTTGACAATTTGGACATTATTTGAATCTGTACAAAGTAAACTTCTGATACTTATTGTTTATTCTGTTTCTTCTGTTCATCATTTATATCATTCTAATCATCCAAATTCAAGTTGTTGTGAATATCTGTGGCCGGGGGCACAGATGCGATATAATTGTTGAACAGATAATAGGTTAAAGGCGATACATCTGTTCGATGTCTTTTATGGCACGTGGTGAATGTTCTCTTTGGCCCGTAGTGCAAAGATGAACTGTTGTTTGGTATGATTATGACCAAATGCTGAATCTGGTATAATCATGACCGTTGGTGTTATATTGAATGTTTTTGGCCCGTAGTGCAAAGATGAACTGTTGATCTGCATGATTATGATCAGGAACTGTGAAATTGTATTATCTTGACTAATGGTATTTCAGATGATAAAAGTTGATGATATTTTTACTAAAAAGAGAAGCGAGTGGACATTATAGTCTGCATTATTCTTCTAATAGATTGCTCATTCCGCTGTTATTATTGATCTGAACATTGTTTAAGAATTTAACTGCAGTTTTTGATATAAACCTTGTAGTCTATTGTATTCTATCAAGAACTCAACTGTTGAAGGCTAACGATAATTTACTTGTCATTATCTTAGTCATGATATTCTTTACTGGGCTATTTGAGCTCACCATTTCTTTTGTTCCATTGTTTTTCAAAAAATGAGAGAGTAGTCAGGTCTAGCAGGGGAATGGAGTGACGGTCCGAGTGATAGCTATTGTAGTCTTCACATGTCGTATATAGTGTGACAATAATTATGAAGACTTAGTTGTGTATTATTATACACTGTATTGTTGAACGTTATTCTATCTTGTAATAATTTTGTTGTAGTCTTTTGACGACTCAAGTTTGGGTCAACAGATGTATCGTCTTTAACCTATTATACCAGATTCAGCCTTTGGTCATAATCATACCAAACAATAGTTCATCTTTGCACTACGGGCCAAAGAGAACATTCACCACGTACCATAAAAGACACCGAACAGATGTATCGCCTTTAACCTATTATCTGTTCAACAATTATATCGCATATGTGCCCCCGGCCACAGATATTCACAACAACTTGAATTTGGATGATTAAAATGATATAAATGATGAACAGAAGAAACAGAATAAACAATAAGTATCAGAAGTTTACTTTGTACAGATTCAAATAATGTCCAAATTGTCAACATGATGTGGAGTGAAATTTAAAAATGATATTCAAGATCCACAGTTCAGAATAACGGTTACAGTTCAATAGAAAGATTCACGTAAATAGGATGGTTCAATTGAAATGATGAAGTGCAACTATTATGGAACATATAATATTTTCAGGAATTATAGAAGCAATAGTTCCATAATAAGTTTCGATTTAGGTGTATGAAAGAAAATAATATCCCTTACCGTAGCAGGTTTGATTAACAAAAGGTGAAGGAAATTAATATCCCTTACCATAGTAAGTTTGAATAATAGAAGATGAAAAAGATGGTATCCCTAATGAGTATAAAGGAAAATAATATCACTTACGAATATGAAAGAAAATGATATTATAAACGAATATGCAATAAGAGTGTCATGTGATAATTCGTGTAAACAAATTATTTCCACAAGAGACAAATAAAAAATGAATACAAAGAGTAATTCACCAAAAATGCAGTAATCCGCGTAGTCAGGTTATTCTCAGAGATTAATAAGGAATGAATACGAAAGGTTATTCACCAACAAGCGATAATCCGCACCGTAAGGTTATTCCCACAATTTAATAAAAATTGAATACGAAGAGTCATTCATCAAACAGGCGATAATCCGCACCGTAAGGTTATTCTCAGAGATTAATAAGGAATGAATACGAAAGGTTATTCACCAACAGGCGGTAATCCGCACCGTAAGGTTATTCCCACAAATTAATACATGGAAATAAATGACATATCTTATGAGTAAGAAAGAAACGATATTATTTTCGAGAATCAAATAATGATAATCCTTTACCTTAACACGTGACTGGATATTGATTTAAATGAGGTTGATTAACTTGAACAGTACACGTACACTTATAAATCTTCACAAATACTCAAGATGGCTTAAGCACACTCAGAGAAAACTTTCACAAGAAGTATTTAGAGAGAGAAAGAAAGAACAAGTAAGGAAGTTTATGAAAAATCCTTAAGTTAAGGCCTCTATTTATAGCCAAAAATCTTATCATAACCAAGATTTCCTAATTTAATCCAAACCGTTCATTTCAAGATAATGTTTAATCCATACCATTCATTTCATCTTTTAAGATAAACCATTCATTTAAAGATCATCTTTTAATCTACATCATCTATTTCAAATTCTATATTATCTTTAATCTATACCATTCATTTCATCTTTTAAGATTTCCTTAATCTAAACCATTCATTTAAAGATCATCTTTTAATCTACACCATCCATTTTAAATTCTATATTATCTTTAATCTATACCATTCATTTTATATCACCTAACTTTATATTATAAACAAATAACTTTATCAATTCAATTATTCAACAATAATTCACACTTTTCATTATTATGACTAATTGTTATAAATACAGTGTAGTTGGCTTTCTGAGTTAGATATCAAGTCAATTAATTAATGAAATACAACTGTTTAAATAACACCATAATAGAGATAACAATAATGCAGAAAGTATGCAAAAGAAAGATTACGTTACTATGTCATGACAATTATTGATTCAATAATGTGAATTACTGTGCATATGCTACTGTGACAATTATCAATTTAATAACATGAATTATTGTGCATGTGACAATAAAGTCAAATATTGTACGATAACTACTTTATCAGTTTAATAATACGAAACACTATGCAATGCCGTGTGCTACTGTGCAATACCGTGTGCTACTGTGCAATACCGTATGTTACTTGTAATACCGTATATTACTATTCTTTTACCACCGGATATTTTAACAATTAAAAGTAATAGTACCATTGACCATTTTAAAAATTGTTTATGTCATTTTCTATATCCGACAATTATTCTTTGTGGGGTCCACCAATGATTGGTTCGTACGGCGCCGTCGTACGAATATTCCCCGACAGAACGAATATTCCCCGACCAAAAGAATATTGTCCGACATAATATAATTTACACAAAACATCCTTAACTTTTAACTTTATTAATTTAACCACTTACTGTTTCATGAAAATATATATGAAGAAAAAATAAATTTTATATTTCATAAAATTCGGGGTCTTACAAGCTAGCTTGGATAAGATAAGATAAGATAAGGAATAAGTAGTGTATGATAAAATTGGGAGTTCTATAAATAAAGTACTCCCCCAAGCTTTAAAGGCGTTTGTTCATTTTATTTCATTTAAAAAGTTTAGAGAGAGAAAGTTATGTAGAGAGAAGAGATAGCTCTTAAAAGTTTCTTTGAGAGCCTTTGTGAGATTGAGAGCTTAAATACTAAAGAATGTTGTCATTTTTGGGAGGAGCTAGCAAAGATTCAAGGAGAATCATCCTATTCTAATCAATTATATCTTAAAAGAAAAAGATCAAGAAGGTTTAAAATTTTTCTAACTTGAAACCCTAGTTATTATTATATGTTGTTATGCCATTTTTGTATTGTGGGTGGATCTTTGTGTTGTGAAACCACGAAGGGTTTAAAGATATAAGAGAGGTCATTTGATGAAGTATATATGGATCTATGTGTTATATATGTGGTATATGTGTTTTTTATGGTTAAAAATCTATTTTGAAGTACACAATGTATTTGGATGGTTTAAAAACATATTTTCAAGCTCAATGTTGTTAGATCTAGATTATATATTTAGATCCATGGTTAAATATATTCATTCAATATGTGTGTTAGTGTGCTTAGAATGTAAAAAGAAGCAAGAAAAATTATATGAAATCAAGTTTCAAAAACCCTAAAAAATTTGTCCATTATGGACGGTTATTGTTCACGTTCCATACCTCATTTTTATGATTCGTCAACTCCGTTCGATAGATCTATTAGTTTTATAAAGAGCCCACATGGAATGACTAAAAAATAATATAATGGCTAATTATAGTTAATTTTCTCTTAAAACAGTCAACTGCTGAAAAATATAAAAAACCCCATGTCTAGAATTTTTAATCACCTGTTTTGGCCAGTTAATGTGATTTAAAAATTATGGTCTTCTGGGAGATGAAACTATATGGTGTTCTTAAGCCGTTGTCAGAAAACGAGCTCATTTCGACTCCAGATGAGTGAGTTGCGGCTCGGTAAAGATTTTGATTTTTTTTTTAAAGAAACTATAATAATTTGAGATCCATAACTCAGAACATTATAAAAATTTTACTGGAATTGTTTTTTAATGAAAGGAATCTATTGCATAAATTTTGGAATTTTTGGATAAAAGGATAATTTTTAATAAATAATGCAATTATGGAGAGAAATGGCCTATTTATAAATAGGAAATGAAGTTAAAAAGTTAAAAGAAAATTATTTTGTGTGTAAAATGAAATATAATAAATATTTTCAGATGATATAAAAATAATTAGTCAAGTAGGTATTTTTAATTAATTCAACTGAGTTAAGAAAAGTTAAAGAATTTAATTTAAAGTAAGTCAGAAAATTATATAATATGATTCTACTGATCGATATGTGTTAAAATGATTTAATAAGACTAAATAAGGATAATTTAATCTTTTTTATAAAAATATTATAATAAGGGCACGATGTGGTGGTTAAATAAATGAATTAAGGTAATTATTATTATTTAAAGGATATTAAATAATAAATCAAGTAATTACACAATTAAAATTAAATTATTTTGTGATGTATTATGTGATTGGTTAAAGGAAATTAAAGGATAATTAAATTTAACTAAATGTGGTGTTATGTGTAATTAAGTGTTAAATACTTAAATGAAGTATAGAAAATTATTAATGTAGGTTGAACCAATTATGCGTGATACTAATTGGTAGATTAAATTATTAATTGTATAGGTTTTTCAAAATTACGATAAGTAAGAATTAGTTGTAGTCGACTCAACATGCAAGTTCCTAAACCCTAAACTTATTTTATTTTGCAAGTTCTCTAACTTTACTCAAGTTTTTTTTGAACGAGTATCTTAAATTAAATTTGTTTTATTGTGCAAAATTATTGAACCTAGACTGTTTTATTGAGAAAACTAGAATAATTATTGTACATTATTCCATATCGTGTTGATTATTGTTTGTTCGCACTTATGTGAATTTTGTATGAACTGTTTAAAGAATAAGTCTATGCCAATTATTTCGGCTGGACACTACATGTATTTATTTTTAGTATAAATTGTTTAAAGCACATGTATATGCTACTCGATCCATCTATACACATCATTTATGGATACATTCATTTGAATAATTGTTTAAAGTTTTTTCAACCTATATTGTTGTGGCAAGGAATCTAAATGTTGATTTGAATAACCCTTATAATAGGGAAAAACTTTATACGTTTGGGACATGATTCCTATAAACTGGTTAAACACTTGGGACGTGATTCCTATAAACTAATTACTACAGGTGGTTATGTTATGCACAATATATATGTGCGATAAACTGATCACTTAGAGTACCCATCTTTACTTTTACAGTCATTGTGATTGTAATTACTAAACTGAAACTTATAGTCTTTTGACTTTAGGTATTAATAATTCTTGTGATTGTTAATACTATAAACTGTGTTCATGGCCTTGTGGCGCTTCAACAAACTCTCAAGTAAATTGAACATTATCATTCTTACTTATTCAAGATATTTCACAATCAATGTATATCGTTAAAGTTTTTACGAGCTACATCTTTTTTATTCATGATAAACCCTTTATTGTTTACTTAAACTTGTTGAACAAAGTATTTGCTCACCCATTGCTATATCATGAACATTTTTCAGATAAGCTCGAGAGATCTAAACGAATAATGGCAAAGAAGAAGCGAACGTGTAGAACTCTTAGCATATAATTGTTTTATGTTTTGCGTAGCTGTATATCTTTATTGTAAGGGTAGTTGAGATGTATTTAAAGGTTAGAATAACCTGGGTGATGGTACACTTTGTAAGAATAAATTATGTATTTTTCGCTAGTTTATTAGATCGTAAGCACTGAATTCGAGGTTCTAAGAACCTGGATTTGGGGGTGTCACATATGGACCATCCTGATTGTGAAAATCAAAATTCGGATGAGTTGGTACACCCATTTAAAACTTTATCAACTGGTGGCTCTGGTCAATTGACCCATTATTAAAATCAATCTTTCAAAATGCTTCTGACATTCGTGCCGACCTTTTCCTAAGAACACCCTTTTAACGAAGTAGATTACAAAATAAATAAAATGGGCACTTTAGGAAAATCAAATCCCTGGCATCGACATGTGTCTTTCTTCATGAAATCCAACAATAGCTTAAGGGACAAAGTCTACATATACAACATACAAACACAACACCAAATACTACATTCATCTTAACTATTAAAAAGTGGGATATAATACGAATTTCAATATCATACCCTACTTTTTAATGATGTAGATGAACGTAGTGTTTGGTGTTGTGCACTTATACTTATTCTAACTTGAGGGAGAGAGATGATAGAGATAAAGGGGGAGAGAGGAGGATAGAGAGGGAGGGAGAGAGAGGAAGAGGAGTAGGAGGTAGGGAGTAGGAGGTAGGAGGGAGGAGGGAGGCAAATATATAAAGAGAGATGTTATATATAAATTATGAAAAAATGGGTAAAATAGTCACTATATTTGATCAAACTATTTTTTTTAAATTGACTTATAAGTCATTTTCTTAAAAGTAAAAATTTTGTTACTTTTAAAAAAGAACTTAATCAAATATAAAGTTAAAAATTAAGTGACAAACTAACACTTAATAATAAAAACTAACTTTAGTTCGTCAAACTTATAAGCTCTAATCTGTAGACTAGGGGTGCACACTAAACCTAAAAAATTGACCGACAATAAACAAAACCAAAAATTACAAAACCAATGAACTGAAAATTTTAAAAACAAAAAAACTGAAGTTGATCGGTCGACTTCGGTTTTGTTAAAAAAAATCCGAAACCGACCGAATACTTAAAATTATAATATAAGTATATAATTTATATATTTTACTAATAATTATTTATTTTATATAATTATATATTATAAAATATAAATAAATTATTTTACTAGTTTACTTTGTAATTAACAGTTATAGATTACTTTGTACTGCTTACTGCCTTCGTGTGTTAAATATCAAAGTGCAGTTGCCCTACCTTTCATTAGCAATTTAAAACCATGAAGAAGCCCTAGTCATATGAGGGAGGGGTAGACAAGTGTAAGGTTATTTTATTGCTTAAAGATTAATGCTTGGTGGTAGGTACTACTAAGTAACTAATCATGCTTAAAGATGATTTACATATTACAGAGAATCTGAGACTCAATTATGTAGTTTGAAACATATTTTATTTTGGGATTCTGTAAAAGTTCATTGCTATCTGATTTTGATTCCAAGCTACGAAAACCCTTAAAATATTTATTTTCATGTCCAAAAGACTGTAAGACAACTTTATTTGCATGTCAAAGTTTACCTTATCCTGTTCCTGTACTCTCCCTTATCTCTATCTCTCTCTCTTTGTAGGCGGCAAAGTCAAATAATTTTTTCTTAATGTTGTTTCCTTTTTTTGAGTGTTTTATCATTTATTTTTATAAATTTTGTAACTGACAAAACCGTTTAAACGGATAACCGAATAAATGAATAAACAATTTAAATAATTTTTGGACAATTATAATTTAAAATTTTTAATAACCGTTTTAAATAATTTAATTATTTTTTTTTAGTGTATCTCTACTGTAGACTATAAGAACAAGAAATTTGACTTTCATTATCTGACACTTTTTTTTATCGTATAAGGTCGCTAATTGCAACTTTCAAAAGTTTCTGGCATAAATAAAGTTGTCCATAAGGGGGCAGTTCTACCATAATTTCCTTCCGATTACCGCAAGAGGGGAGAGAGTCCTGAGAGCTTTGGGTCACCATCTTCTTTCAAATATGTCGAAGCGAGTAGGTTTGGGTCGAAGAAGGGAGGATGAGTCGCTGTTGTCTCGGGCGGTGAACTCAGTTTTTGCATTCGTCCGTTTTGCTGAGTTCGAGATCCTCTTTGTCCTTTTCTTCGTAATCGCTTTCCTCATCTTCAAGGATCTGGTTAGATTTCTTCTTATTCGTCCCTTAAAAATTACTTCTTTTGGGTATAGTTTCTTATTCCATCATCTACTTTTGGTTGGATTATATTACTTTATGCAAATTTAAGGTTTCTTGCAATTAGCCTCGTTCCAAACTTAAGAGTTAACTTGTTATTAAAATCTATAACATGATGATCGGTAGTTAAACTTTTGTTTTATATAGTAATTTTTTTATTCAAATTGAGGCAGGAGTTTGAATTATGGAAGTGATAACTTTGCTTAAAATACATATCTTTCTAAGTAGGAGACTCAATTTGGGATGGATGGAGTATATTTCTTTACATTTCTGCATTGCAACTCATAAGCCGTGAGAAGATTTTCTGTTGACATGTTTTTCTTGTTAAAATTTTGCCTTGGCATGTTTTTCTAATTTGGGAGGGATTGGCTAGGCCTTTCGTGTTCATGTTTATATAGTGATCTTTCAGAAGATTGGCAAGTGAGGAAGTGGTCTTCTATTTGGCAGCCACGGACGCAGGATTTTTTGTCCAGATAAAAGTCCTCTATTGGCCTTTGAGATCAAATTGACTATTTTTTAAATTAAAAATTAAACATATATATTTAGATTTCTGAAAAAATAAACATTGAGATTAGTACTTTGTTGGATATAGTTTATTATGTTCATAGGCTTTCTGCACATATATAAAAGAATAATAAGATCTATTGATTTGAAAAATGATCAATTTGACCATAAAAGTCAGTAAATGACTTTTATCTTGGGACGGGACGGAGGGGATTATTAAACAATAATTATAGAATAAGAAAAAACAAACCATAAAATAAATTGAATTAAATGGCAATATGTACAATTAAAATTACAAAAATATATAGATTTCCACCTTGTTACAAGCAAGTAAACGAAATTCCACAACCATCCAAGTACCATGTGACATAAATAATTAAACAAAATAGTCAAGAATTTCAACCAACCAAGTGATATAAACAATTAAATAAAAATTCTCGGTTTAATAAAAATCAACTTTAAGTTCTCAGTTAATTTTACTGGAAAAAAAAACTTTTAAGTCCTCAGTCCAGTAAAACAAAAATTCTCACAAGTCACAATATTTACACAAACAACAATTAACTTATTTGGGGTGCTAGTCAAGTTTCCAATAGTATTTGCATCTAATTCAATTGATTTTATGTTACTTGCAGCAACATATTCATCTGAAATAGCATCAGGTGTTGTATTGTCAATGACAAAGAACTCTAGCTTATTGCAATTGTTCTCTTTCTTATGATTTCATCACCATTTGCACTTTAAAGTCCTCTATAAGAAAAAATATGGTATTTTTAGCAAACTATAGGCGAGGCAGTCTAATAGTCTGACTCCCTACAACCTCCCCACTCTTCAAACAACCTACTCAATACGTCTTCCACTAAGATTCTGTCTATGGTGGGAAATTTATCATCGCACTTCCCTTAAGAATTCAACTTCTTTGGCATCAGATAAGAAGAAGCAAGTATGGATTTCAACGGAATAGGTGAATTATCTCCTAAAAGATCTTTAATGCCAAGATTTGTGGGTGAGATCCTTTGATAAGAAAAAGTATGATCCCTTTAATTTTTTGCTCAGATTGGAATAGGAGATGGGGTGTATAGTCATTTTTGGGAGGATAACTAGTCTGGGATGCTACTCTCTCTTTTTACCTTTCTATCATTTTTCAATAGGTAATTTTTTGTCCCCAGTATAGGGATTGGAATCACTGACCTTGAGGTTATTTCTCAAAGCCCTGGTCATTTCTCTCATCCCTAGGGCTTCTTTTCCATTGTCTTTATTACCTCTCTCCATACACAATTCTCCAATTTTTGACTTCTATATTTGTGAAGGTGAGACATTTTCTTATGGAATTCCATTTATATCGCAATAGGGAGGCATATCAATGTCCTTCATATGTTCAGATCCTTAATTCAATTTCTATTTCTCTGTCAATTTGATATGCATGTCCAAGACTGATCCTTTGACTATCATCTAGTTTTTTATTCTCCTTTAACTTCTCTTATATTTGGAAGGAAAAAGTTCCCTAAAAAATGAAGGTTTTTGGGTGGTCTTTGACCCTTGGTTGACTAAAACTAATGACTCGCATCAAAGGCATACCCTTGATCAACTCAAACTAATGACTTGTGTCAGACGCGTTTGTCATACAAATCTTTATCTCCATATATGTGTTGTGTATGTAGAAAGTGAGACTTGTTCTCATTTGTTTGTGACAATTGTGGTGTTTTTTGTTGTGTGTTGGGCACATGTTGGATTTGTTCCTCTTCAGTGTGAGATCTTCTTCTTTGCTGATTCAGAGGTTTTCGTCGTGTGATAGGAGAATTCTTGAGAGATGCACTTGTTTCCCCATTTTGTGGGGAAGTTTGAAACTTTGGATTGATATGGACACTAGGATTTTTTGTGCTCGGCCAATGAATAGCGATTTACTTTGGGACGCTGTATTTGTCTCCGAACTTATGATCCTTTGCTTGTGGTCCCAATCTAAATCACCATTCACACGAGTAGGTGAAAGAGTCGGCCAATGAGTCAATTTTGAAAGTACATATATCTAGAGCATCGTGACAACGTGCATTAAATATTATTAAAATATATATTTTGGTACTTTGTAATATGTAGCTGAGTTATATATGTATTGTTAGCATATGTATATGCTTATAGTATGTAGACACTGCGTGAAAATGTTCAGAAAACAGGATGTAGTAAATAAGGAATAATCAGTTCCATTATACAAGTTAAAGTGTATTGTGCAACTGTACCAGGTTGGGTGCTGCTTACATATCTATGAGGTCTATGATTCTAACAACGTTGGTGCCCATTCAAAATATTATTATTAGTGACAGCAATTTCCTTACATACCAGAATGCTGTTACCAAGTGAATTCATGCTCTGTTTAAAACTAGTTCACGAAACACTTCGAATTTGCAAATTAAATCGGGAATGGTGACTATTTCCAACAGGCTTGAAGACTAAGGTACTAATCTCTTACTATTTGATTTTATACTCCCTCTGTCCCACTTGTTATCCATTCGTTTTTGGAGATGTCCCAAAACAAAGCTTCTCTAGTTTTGTCTGTCTTAGATATATTTGTTAGTTAAGGTGACGTCCACTAAGAACAGTTATTTGGAAACTGTTTTTAACTTTTAAACAAGATTCTCTCTTTCTAAATATGCGTGCTAAGAAAAGGATAGTAAGTAAATTGGACAGAGTGAGTCTATGGCAACAGTAGTTTCATCCTTGGTGGTTTTTTTGCTATGTGACTGTCAAGCACAAGTCAATTTTAGCCACTAAGGGTCATATACAAGGAAATGAACAGTTTCTTATGACTTATAGTTGTGAATTGTGTAAAAGTAATTCATATGTGCTTATATCAAAGTCTAGTAAAATGGCAACATGTTTATTGTTAGAATAGGTAGAATATAATCTAGTTAAATTGTTGGGCTGTGCTGATATCAAGCCAGTTTTCAGATTGGTAGCATTCAACATGTAGTTGGAGGGAACTTTGAAATTATTTTTTTTTTGGGAAAAAATGTCCAACCTTGCTTCTTATCTTTCTCTTCCCCCTTAGCTAGAAGGGTTTTGTTTCAACTCCCCTTCTCAAGATATAGGACAAAAATTAGGCTGAAAAGCCACAAGCACAAGGCTTAAAATTGAATAATATCAATATTAATATTCAAAATGATGTGTTAAATCACTTTATATAGGAAAATAAGAAAATCTTAAGCTTAACGAAGAAAAAACTAATTTTAAAAGGAATCAAAATCTCTATTGATTAGCTACTATGTACTCTAGAATAATCTACTTGGTATAACATAATCTGTAACGATTAGCTACTAAATAGTCTAGAATAATCTACTTGGTACATAATATAATAACATTTACTATTACTTTTATCTCTAAAAAACAATATTTAATACACCATCCGTTTCAAAATATAACATAATTATTAACTTTTTGAAGTCGATTGGAGATATTTTCAAACTCAAAATTGACATAGATTCATTTAATTTTAGTCAATATAATGATGAATATTGTAGATTATTTAGAAAATGCTAATGTTTATATTATTTAGTTTTTGTAATTTTTAATGAATCTTATTGATTTTGAGTTGGAAAATATTTTAAATTGATATTTAAAAGTCAATAATGATCTTATAATTTGGAATGGAGAAAGTATTTAACATTAATAGTTATCCTTAATTTTCCTTCTCATCATTATCCCCTCCATTGAAATAACTCATTCCTTCTCTGGCCCATGGAGATGGTGGATCAGTTCAGCCCTTTTAAGTAAGGACCTCATCCATAGCCCTATCGAATCGGACCAAAAAGGGCATGAGCAGCAAGGGCAGAGCATCTCATTGTTTCGAACTAGGACACTGGCGAATCTGTTTGGCCTAGGCCAAAGTTAGTTTTTTTTTTTTGTCAAAGAGCCTAATGTTTCTCGAGTTAAAATCTCAGGTCTTGCATGTATATGACTGATGAAGGTCCTCAAGACAATCTCTATAGGTGGTACATTCCATCAGGAGCGTCCCCTGGTTAACTTGATAGGTCAAAATCACCTTTTTTGTTTTGATTTAAAGTCGGATATGATATTTCTATCTTTTTACACTATATATAATAATTATCGTAACTATACTAAAATATACTACTTAGATACATAGATAGAATTAGATGTTCATGGATAGACAGACATTCCATTGATTCTTAATTTTTGGGTTGAAAAAACTCGTCGATCCAAATGAATCATTCTTCTAGTCACTCTATGCTCCCCGCCCCGAAACTAACAAAGCCCATTTGCTACGCTCGTGGGAAGGCAACAAAGTTCAATTCATGAGACTGGAGTGGAGTGGAGCAGACGCGCAGCATAATTAATCCTCAAAAGTTTTTCAAGTTGAACAGTAGTGACCACTATAGTAAATAAATGAACATTAACTTCGTTTTTAGAAACTGGCGTGAACAGTGCTCACTCTACATTGTGGTAAACAATATCCAGCAATGAACATTGCTCTCTAGTGTTGAGCATTTGTGTTTCTGCAAGAATTTTTTGGATAGATTTGAGACCTACTTTGTTGTCTCAGACATTGTTGCCGACACCCTAGTGAACTACACAAAAATGATGAATGCTAGAAAATTTGGGTAGGAAGGAAATAGATTTGGCTTTGATACCAAATGATATAGGACAAGGATGGACGAAGGAATAAAGGGGATCGAAAGAAGATAGTTATGCTAAAAAGCTATAAGCGCAAGGCTTATAGTTCAGTAATATCAATCATTCAATATATCAAAATGATGGGTTTACGCCACTTTATATTGGAGAATAAGAAAACCCTAAAGTTAACGACCAAGTAAAATTTAATTTTATATGAAAACAAAATCTCTAATTAGCTACTAAATATTCTAGAATAATCTACTTACTATGACATAATATAATAATATCTACAATTACTTTTATCCCTAAATAGTAATATATAAAACTTAATAATAACAGTTAATCTCTTCTTTTTCCTCTGCATCACTTCTTCTCTTTCAATCCCGCTTCTCAAGAAGGGTTGCTTCTTCACTTTCCAATCCCCTCAATTCGAAAAGTTTCTATTCAGTTTTATCATGTCTTGCATAAATTTGTAGCTGAGCTAAAGATTTCCCATATACTTTTAAAAGGGGAGATCCTGAAGTTGAAACTTTTTTGTAGAAAAAAGAAAAAAGTAAAAAAAGATGCAGCAGATTACCTCCTAATTGTCTTCCGCTACTTCAATTGAAGCAGCATCCATGTAGCAATCATAATCACTGGAGTTTGTTGGTATTATCTAGTGTGCCCAGATCCTTACTCTCAAAAAAGTGTTTTTTCTCCGCAAAAGAGAATGATGGGAATTAGCAAGTGATATTGTCAAAAATAAGTCACTTTTTGGCCACTAAGTGTCTATATATGCGGCAATGAATATTGATTATTGGCATGAGTTATAGTTCTGAATTTTGTAAAAGTAATTCACATTTACTTTTATCAATGTCTACGAAAGCATCTAGTGAAATTGTTGAGCTATATGCATATATCATGCTAGCACTCACATTGGTCATGTTTTGCCTTTATAATGGCGTTCTCCGAGTAGGAGGGAAACTTTGTAATGAATTGAAAAAAGAAAAAACTAATCGACTATCCCTCATCTCTTTCTCTCTCTTCTCCCTGTTCTATTCCAATCCCCTTTTGTTAGGAAGAGTTTTTCTTCTTTTTCCCTACCCTCGTCAAGGGTTTCTTGTCTGTTCTATCGTGTCCTGGATCAATATCGTTATGTTTATTTAGTAAAAATTATTTACGTTTCTCAGTTTAATGTATTTAAAATGAACATATACTACATTCCATCATATGGTAGTGTATCCTGGGGTAATCAGTGAATGCATCGTGGTCACTGGTTTTAAAGACGCAAATGCATAAGGCAAGGCATTTATGGTTTATGAGGCTGAGGTCAGCCTTGAGGCTTTGACATGTTTCTAGTTTTCTTTTAATATGTATGAAAAATTATTCAAAATCATCTTAACAAGTAAAAGGAAATGAATGATATCAGTGAATAAGAGCCATATGTTAAGAAAAAGGGGCTCTCTACATCTCAAATTGACCATTCCAGCTTGAATAACATAAAGTTTAAATATTTTTGTTTGCGCTTAAACCAATATTATCCCTTGTATAAGTTGATTTCTTTTATTATTGTAATGCAATTAAATTTTATGCTGAGGGTAATGTGTGAAATGGTTGACTTTAAAGTACTATGATATTTTCATTATGTACTTTGATCATGAGTCTCTCCTAAAATGGAAAGAAGGTCAAATAATCTATATAATAAAGTAGAATTATTTTTGAATTCTTAAGTTGACAAACCACGAACATCTCAGATTAATTTACCCAAATTTAATGGTCCAGATTGATTCTTCCATACTAAATTTTCCCTCAAAACTCATACTAAATTTCCCCCCATAACTCACACTAAATTTTCCTTCAAAACTCATACTAAATAATAATATTAATAATACTAATAATAATAGTAATAATAATAGTTATTATATTTTATAATTTTCTTAATAATAATACAGATAATAATAATATTTTTATTTTTTAAATTTTAATTTAATTTTTTGTTATGTCGTGCCTCCAGGCACGGGCAATTACTAGTATCTCCTATAACAAGTTTGTCAACTTATAAGGCACACATTAGGTACTTGTTCATGTATTTATAAAAAAATACTCCTTAAATCTCAGTAACTATAAAGATAAAATAAAAGACCTTGTGACAGATGAGTTTGGAATTAGCATTTATGTGGGCTGCTGGAGAGAGTTGGGAACATTGGTATTTGAGAAGGGCGACCATTTTCTTGAGGCTCAAAAGAGGCTCAGCTTTGGCAGCTATGATAGTCCTGGCCATTCAGATAAACAATTGTTTAATTTTTCAAAGCACGTTTATGTATTCCTCACCTTGGGGACCTCATGGTGTACTCCAAGAGTTTCTTTCAGAAGATTGGTGTCTCACATGAATATTTCAAGGCATGTTGGCTCAAACCTATCTGAGCTTTGGTTTAGCTGAAGTGCAGTTCCTCTTTTTCCTAATATTGAGTCTGTACAATCCCAATTCTCAATTTCATGGTCAGGAAGTTCTAATTGAAGCTTAAGCTTCCTTTGATCTACAGGAACAGTTCTTAGTTAGTTTACTTGTCAGAGATTTTGCAGTTGTTGGATCACTGTTCAAGTAAGGGGTGCTTATCAGCTGGTGTATCGACTGGGTTAAGAATAGAAACACAATAGAGAATAGCTGATGATATGTAGCTCTGTCCAAATCCTTAACTGAGCTCCAAGTCATCCTAATTGCTGATGAAAAAGAATGTTCTGTTTTAGCAGAATCATATAGTTTTTGAAGTCATTGCTTGTATATTTTCTCCTACGTCATCCTAGCAGATATTTAGATATTTTGGTATTGCTTTCTGAACTACTTTTAGTTGTCTTTTTATCTTTTGTCCCTCGGCATGTGGTTGTATTGCTTGGCTAACAGATAGGCTATATTGATAACCAACCTTGCAGTTACAGTATCGAAGAACTTAATAGTCAGTTCAGTATGTCTGAGTTTTCCTTCTGTGCTCCATTCTATTGTGTTATGAGGTTTAATATGTCTTTTGGTTGGTTCTATCTTTTGGATTTGTTCTGCAAACATCAATTATGCAGAATTGCAGTTGTATTTAAGGACCCAGGATACATATCGTGTCTAACTGTTAGTTTTTTGACTTCATATTTAAGTATACTAGTAAATCATGTTTCTTAGAGTTTGAAGATATCTGGAAGCTTTATTAAGTACTTTTTTGTTTTGTTTTTGTAATTGAGTCCATGAACTATGGTCAACAAATAGTGCGTGGATTATTTTGTTTGTTTGTTTTTTTTGTTTTTTTTTTGTTTTTCTTGTTTTTTTTTGTTTTTTTTTTGTTTTTCATACTTCCTAATGATATAACCCGTAACATCTGTTCTGGGTCATTAGTTTTGTATTGCATAGTTGTATATTAACATTTTTAATATCCCTCGAGTCTTGACGTCATGTTAGACTTTAAAGTTTGGCCTAATTTTATTTTCTTTTGAAAAGTTTGTATATGTTCTTCCTCTTATCTATTTGGAAGGTTCTTCCCTCTTCTTTTTCAATATGATTTCCTTCTGTCAAAATAAGCTAGGCTGGTAGCAGTTTATGAGAAACATGTGAATTTATTAGTCAAGGGAGAAGTCAAAATCAATTTTCCTAATATTCGTGGAACTAGAGCTAGATGGATGAGTTGGGATCTGAGCTGCAGTGTTTGGTGGTCTACAGATACTTCATAATCTTGTCAGACTCTAAAAAGGGCCTGTCATGCTTTATGCTCCAGATATTGGTTGGAAAAACAAAAATGAGAGTGGCCTGAATGAAGCTTAAGATGCTCAATTATGGTTTGCATAACCTCCATGACATGCTTGCATGAGGTGGTCGTCGTCCGGCTCGTTCATGCTTTATGCTTCAGATATTGGTTGGAAAAACAAAACTGAGAGTGGCCTGAATAAAGCTTAAGATGCTCAGGTATGGTCCGCATAACTATTGATAGACTCCATGGCACGTTTACGTGAAGTGGTCGTCGCCTGGATCGTTATAGCAATGATTGTAGTTTGTCGATTACACCAATGACATCTTAACCCTTCGCTTATATTGAAGCGAGAACCTTTGTACAATCAACGCTTGATGTAGGGTAGAATAATACCACAATCATGGGTTATTGATTGATAAGTCGTTTTGAATGCCATGGATTACTCCGATAAGGTTGTTAGTTCTTAAAGAACCAAAAGAGATAACTCTCTCAAGAAACAATATAATTAGGAAACTGATATTTTCACACGGTGATCCCTACAAAAAGTGTCGCTATAGATGTATAACGACGATTAACCGTCGCTATAGGCTATACATGTGGGGTCTACCGTGTGCAAATATCAAAAAACAGTGTGAAAATATCAATTCCCTATAATTATTGATGAAAAACTTCCATTACAATGTTCAGCTATGATGCATATTTATAGTATTACATAGAATATTCTAGAAACCCTAGTTACTTTAAAATTTCTAAATCCAATAGGAAAACTAATTATATGAATAATAAAAAGAATTAAGGAAATTGAATCTTTACTGACTAGTTTTTTTAATTACAATAAAAAATTATCCTTGCTATTCCTCTTTGTAGTTGTTGTTAATTAGAACATCCCAAACAGCTATAGGATTGCCGTGTAATGTCTTATAATCAGAATTGATTTGCCGCAAGTCTTGCAAATCAGAATTCCATATAAATAACCAACGAGGTTGCCTCTTTCTTAATGCAAAGTAGACTTTGAATTGGATTGGTATCCTGCCTCAATTTGAATTTGTTTCCTGCTGGTTTGCCGTGATTTGGAAAGGCTTGAATGCCGAGTTTAGGAAATTTTAAATTGCTGTTTTTGCTTGATTCCCTTCCGTGCCTTGTAAATTAAATCTACTTAGAATTATTATCAAGTTTGAATTGGGCTACTATTTGGAACCTTGATTGCTGCAGTTTTGGGCCTCTTCACTTGGGCTTCTAAGCTGCTTTCTAGGATGCTGAAATTTAGAGTTAGATGGGCCTTAACTTTGGACTCCTAAACTTCTAACCAAGCTGCTGAACTTTTCTGGAAACAAGGCTTGTTTGGGCTAGTTTAGTAGTGCTGAATTGCTTAGTTAAAGCCTCTCTTAAGCTGCTGAAAATTAGCTCACTTGAACTAGCCTCGTTTAATGTAGACATGATCGAGATCGTGTCAACTACGAATTCGAGAAGAAAATTTTCATGGTATGAGCATCCTGCAACTAGGTCATTGACCAGGGAATCATTGACCTGGGAAAGAAGATTAAGGAGTTGTTGGAGTAATTAGTGCAAGATGAGAATTCTCCCTCATGTAGAGTCTGAGTTTTGTAGTGCGAGTGTGAGTCTGAGACAGAAACGAGTTCCTAGTACTGTTTCAGTCCCGTCGTCCCATCTGAATGTGTCTGTATACATATAACTTGGAGATTAGAAGAGGAACTACGACACATAATGGAACTTCCTGTTACATGATGCAATTTTTTTTCGGAAAATAAAAAAATATCAAGTATTAAAAACTGTACTTAATAAAGGAATGGAAGCTGGATTGAGCAAGCTTTTGCGTGAATTAGACTTGTTACAGAAAAGGGATGAGGATGACAAAGTAACTCACTGGGTTACAAAAATTTTAATTCTTACTAAGCCATTTTCTTTTCCCTTCTCTTTTTTCTTTTATTTTTTTCTCCTATTTAACTGTTACCCAGAGTGAACAATACAAACTCACTTTAGAAGAGACTATATTAAACTGTACTTAAGTTTTCTTTGTTGGACAATAAGAACAAAGAGAGGTAAATTACATGAGCAGAGAGTCTTTAAAGGATTGTAGCTAGAATGTCCTTTAAGTTGTTGGAAAGAATCCACTTTAATCTTATCCTCTTGATTTCAGCTTATAACCTGTCCATCTTTGTAATTCTATTTGTTCTTTTTTCCAAAAAGGTAGAAATTATAACTATACTCTCCTACTCTTATTCCCCCTCAGCTTTTACATTTTTATGTGAAAAGTAGTGATAGATACCAAGGCTACGTTTATTTGTAAAAATGATTTGTGAGGGAGGACTATATGTATTAATTTATTATCACTTTGGACTATTTTATTCCAGAATTAATTTTGTTATTTAATCTCATATACTATGTTTTGTCATTTATAAGGTCGTTTAGTGATGGATTATAATCCCAAGAAGAAATGCGGTATTATAGAATTCTTCTTTTGAATAATCAAATGACCTTAGAAGGATAATAAGTAATCATGAATACCGGACTAATCACAGGATAAAATAGTTTGAAGTGATAATAAATTAGTATAAATAGTTCTATCCTACCCATTATTTTTGTAGACAAACGTAGCCCAAATACTCTCTCCCTTGAAATGGGAGTTCATTTCAAATGTCAAAGTTTCTAAGAGAAATTTGGCTTTTACATAATCAGTTGGTAAGATAACTTTTTTTAATATAGTGATATTTTCTAGTGATATTTTCTTTTGGTATAATGATTTTAGAAGGAGACTTATTTCGGGATGGTAAGAAAATGGGGAAGTTATTTGTGCTTCTCCTTTTGCCTTTTCATCTTGTCCTGTGAAATTATTACCTGAACATGTTTAAAGACCCTATGGATGAATCCACTTTTGCAGACTGCAAGACCAGAATACAACCAGATCCTTGTAAAGAAGCCTGGAGGACCTGATTGGTGGAATTTTTAGGAAGTGTTGAGGATAGTCAGAGGATTAACAGGTTTCTCTATCAATTTCATGTATCATGTATGTACTGAATTTCATGTATCACATATATACAATGGATGCTTTATATGAATGTTGGCCCTCCATTTGTTTTCTTACCAATTGTGTTTGTAATTGATGAGATGTCCACTCTTCACTCTTCGAGGACCATATTTGTATGTTGAAAATATCGTGATGGACCGTATTTTAATCGATTGACAATTTTTTGGTGGTTCAAAGTTATTACAACACAATGTTGCTACTGTCTTGCCAATAATTACTGTTTTCGTGAAAGTAATAGCCTTATGTTATAGCCACCCCGTTAGATGGTTGAAAAAGTGGTTATTGCAACGGTGCAAGAAGTATGACCATATAAACCCCCATACCCATTATTTGCTATGGATTGATACGCAAAGTTGGCTATGGAGTTTTATATATCCAACTCATCTTATATCGTCTATTAAAATATCTGTAGACACGATTTAAAAATGATTATGTTGTGGACGGTAACTTACCCTCAACACATTATGCTGTGGAGCATAGGTTGCATCATGTAGTCGAGGGTCCAATTTTTCTGAAGTCTTACTCATTAGATGTTTGGGGTTTGCTTTTGAACAGTTTTCAACCATTTTTGGTTATCGGCCACTCACATGCGCGTGCGTTCTGTTTCAAATTATAAAATTATTATTGATTTTTAGAAGTCAATTT
Source organism: Hedera helix (assembly GCA_947179155.2). Taxonomy (NCBI): domain Eukaryota; kingdom Viridiplantae; phylum Streptophyta; class Magnoliopsida; order Apiales; family Araliaceae; genus Hedera; species Hedera helix. The sequence continues at coordinate 16,251,754 of OX359281.1, forward strand.
GAGAAAATTTTAAACTCAAAGTTGAAAATTTCGATTACTCATTAAAATTTATGAAATAATAAAGTTTACAATGAGTAATACTTTTTAGATTTTTTATAATATCCATCAGTAATGATTAAAACTAAAAAAAATTACGTTAATTTTGAGTTTAAAAATATTTTAAATTAACTTAAAAAAATCAATAATGATCTTAATATGGAACGTAGGGTGTATAGGGCATGTCTTATCAATTAATGTGATGACCACTCTTTTAGTCTTCAAGGACCATATTTGTATGTTGAAAATATTGTGGAGCACTATATTTTAATTGATTGACAATTTTTTAGTGGTACAAAGTTATCACAAGACAATGTTGTTACTGTCTTGCAAATGGTTTGTTCCTTTCTTTGACTTCTGGGTTCAAACATTGGGGTTAACACTAAGGAGAAAATTTCTTGAATACACCCGACTAATGTGGGCAGTTCGCCTAGTCCCTTCCTTGCTAATGTGGTTAAGGAGGTATACTCATTTCCTTGACTTCTTGGGTTCAAATCTTGGGGTCAGCACTCAGGAGAAAATCTCCTGAATGCACCAGGCCGATGTAGGGGTGCGCCCTTAAGATTGCTCGGAGATGGATTTAGTCTACAAATGTGATCGATGAGGTTTGGTCACTTCCTCGACTTTTTAGGTTCAAACATTGGGGTCAGTACTCGGGAAAAAATCTCATGAATACATTTGGGCGATGTAAGGGATGTACTCTTAAGATCGTTCGGGGAGAGATGTTGTGACGTCCTCAAATTCGGGTCTCAGATACCTGGATTCGGTTATCACGATCTAATATAAACATCCACATCTAAACAACATACAATAACTAAATGCAGAATAATAAACATATGTTGTTCATTCAAAAGGTGATAGTAGTCCCAAGATACGATAACCTTACACAAAAATACACAAATATCCTTAATAAAGTACTTAGGGTTTACATCACAAAACAAGTAATTTTAGCTAGATGAATACACTAAAGACTGTCTCTTGAAGTCTATCACTTCATATTTCCCTTACCCTTGTTTTTTCCAGAAGTCTCGGGTTTCACTACAATAAGGTTCATGGTATAGCAAGGGTGAACAACTAGTTTGCTCAACAAGTTTAAATAACAAGAGACAATATATATCATGAATGAAAGGGAATAGTTAAAACAATTCAACAATATGAATAACATAAGCAGGAATAATGATTTGCTTTCAGAATCAAGATAGTTAAGTAGACTATGAACTATAAACTTCCACAGGAGTCAATAGCTGGTTGACCTAATAGTTACTACCAGAAATATGTACTTGAGGGGATCAGCCTCTCGTACAATGTGTATGCATAACATTTAATTGCCGTGTTTTGTACCTGATATTAGATACAGTGTACTCCCCTATAATAGGGAGGTGTTCATAATAGTCCAAAAATTCGCATCTTCAATGATTTAGATAATTTTTAAAATCTTTAAAATAAATGTCTAGCCGAACAATGGCTTAAACCAACTTTGAACAGTTCTTTAAACAATAGAACATTAAATAATATATAAGTCAAAAACTGTACAAGATCAAGTGTACCAAGTGCGAATAACAACAACATCGATGTGGAATAATTGTAAAGTAATTAAACCACCCAAATCATACTTGGAATTACAGTTCAAGCTTAAATAAATAATCTGCTCAATGAAATGAGTTTAGAGATAAGGAACTTATCTGTCTGCTCAGCTACAACAAACTAGCTTTAATTAAATAGTTTTGAAGGATCTAACATTAATCAAGTCGGTCTAACAATTAGCACGACGTATGTCGGCACGTTTGTATGCTTACTACGAACTTATCTAACAAATAAGTCTAACACAATTCACATCATTTGACATGCTAACATTAACCCTATAGACGTGTAATCACACTCAGGTTAATGATTTAATAATGTAGGAGTATTCATCATAGGTATTAAACACTTAAGGAATCTTTAAACAATTTTAATATAATTGTTTAATTGGTGAATATTAAATAATTTATATTTAATTAAATTTTTCTTTAATTAATTACTATTTTTATTAGTTAAATAATAATTAATTAACTGCCTTTAGTTATTATTTAATTATAAATAATAACTAATTAATCTTACTTAATAATTAGTTTATCTATTTTAATGCTTCTTAATTATTACAAAAGATTAATTAGATAATAATTAATTATTTAACTTTATTATAATCTTATGTAATTATTATTTAATCTTAATTAAATATTAATTAATTAATTAATTAATTAATTAACCTTACATTTCTTTAATTATTATTTAATAATAATTAATTACTTAATTATCCTTATTTATTATTTAATATAAATAATTAAATTATTAACTTTATTTATCTTTAATTATTATTTATTAATTAAATAATAATTAATGACTTCTAAAATCTTATTAGTTAATATAAATCAACTAATAATTAACTAAGTAATTATCCTCACTTATTATTTAATTTAAAGAAATTAAATAATAGTTTATTAATTTTAATTCTCTTTAATTATTATTTAATGTCAATTAAATTAATAATTAATTATTTATCTAATTTAATTATTATTTAATGTCAAATAATAATCAATTTATTTATCCTTATTTATTATTAAATTTTTAATTAAATGATAAATAATTAATGAAATTTGTATTTATGTAACTTAACCATAAATTTAGCTAACTAGATTAATATTTAAAATATTTAAATATTAATCATAATAAAAAAATATAAACCCAAATATTATTTTTGTATTATTATTATTTTTGTTATAATTTTAAATTAATTTTTAAACATTTAAAATTAATTTAAAATATACAGAATGACAATCCTGTAATTATTCTGAAAAACGAACGGAGGGACAATTTTGTAATTTCACCATAAATTTACTCCCGCACATTGCGCGTGCTTAGTAAAATCAGGCCCCAAAACGGTACCGTTTTGGGAGAACCAGAGACGGCTTCCGCGCATAACGCGCGGGTTACAGATTTATCACTCCAAACGACGTCGTTTTCTTTCCGCGTCCAACAGAATCTGCTGGCGCGCAATGCGTGGCCAGCCTTATTTTTTTTTCCTTAACAGATTAGCTACAGTAACGACAATACACCACCCAAATGAAAATTATACCTTCAAGTAAGCTTTTAATCTCCCAATAAAAATCCAAAATAATACCCATCACTTAATATCAATTTATAACATAAAAATACCAATAAAACAAATTAGACAAATGTAAAAGTTTAAACTAAGATTATATTGATAAAGCTTAATAATGCAAGGAAATTAGATAAATAACTCCCCGGCAACGGCGCCAAAAACTTGTTGAGCGGAATCGGCACCTATAAAAAGCACGCGATTCCGGATTCTTTTGAATGAATGTACGCGCAAGTATACGCGGTCAACAAGTAATATAATGTAAGTAAGTTGTCGATCCCACGAGGAGTTATACTAACGTTATCTGCATAGCAAACTTAATGCAATCTAATCCGATTTAAACTATGATTAAGATGGTGAGTTTTTGTTAACACAATAACCTAAATTAATAAAAACGTAGCAACAAAGATTCGATTAAAACAAGCTAAGATCACAACTTCACTCACTACCTCATTTAACCCTCACACCCCTCTTTTCAATGCTAAGATCGCTCGAGTGATAACCAGAGAAAATAAACAACCATAAACCTCTTTCGATAGCGAAATGATTCACACCCAACCAATTAGTTCACTATATTCCTATGTGACCTAACTTAGCAAGATGGCGATAAAAGCCCTTCTCAACAAGGCTACACAAGGTACACCGGTATATTCCTATCCGAGATACAAATAAGGCACTCATCCGAAGATAAAGCAACCTACAAGTGCTATCATGCTTTTGGTCGAGTTATTTAATCCATTTTTCAATATCATAAACAACTACACATTACATACAAAGTACATAATCCATACATGAAGAACAAAGCATGATAATCATTCATTAGCAATCCATTCGCAGCAAAAAGAGAGATATTCCATTAAAATCTAGTAGTGAGATCCATTGTGATCCTAGAAATGAAGTTAGTTCATATCTAAATGACTAAGAATCATTAACAAGTGGCTCATTAGGCTTAAATACATAGAATGAAGATAACTAAAATGAATGAAACTTCCTAGAACACAAGTTTCAAACACTAAAACTCCCTTCACAATATAGCAATCCAAGCTTGATGAATCTTCTTGTTCTTGAGCTTAACCCCAATCCGAGTGGCTTTGAAGGCTGGAAGAAATGAAGAAAAACAGCTCCAAGGCGTGAAAATCTGATTTTCTAGGGTTAGCCAACGTTTTACTTAAGTAGGAAAAACTCGCCAGAAATCAGCATGGCTGACCGTCGCGGCGGTCGAATCCACCGCTGCGGCGGTGGTCTTTTGTGAAAATTACCATTTTGCCCTTTCAGCTCAAAAATCCTACAAAACACCAACGAGACATTAGGGATCAAAAAATTCATAAATATAAGCAATAATAACTCTCAAAAACTCACAAAATATTAAGCTAGACGTACTAATTCGCAGGTATAAAACCCGCTCATCAAATACCCCCAAACTTAAACATTTGCTCGTCCTCGAGCAAAACAATAAAACAAAAAATTAAATAACTTCTAAAATTACTAATCCAGACAAGAATTGGAATCATAGCCTCAGGGATAACTGCAACAGCTAAGATAAATCATAAAGCAGAACAAAGTCTAAAATTTCAACAAAATACTCAAGCTCACGACTGCCTATGATCTGTTTTGCGTGCGTGTATACAAATCCCTATGATAAATTAGTTAGAGATTAGATGAACTTAAACAAGCAACTGCCATGGGCGATTTTTCAAATACCGACAAACCCAACAAGCACAACCAAACAAGACTATTATATAAGGACAAGGAACCTCGGATTTAAACAAGAAAAGCTAATGACTATTAATCACACAGGCGAGTGCGTTTTACGCTCCGTCTCACCTGGACTTGCAAACTTGACTGTGCAGTGTCTAATTTTATTAGGTTATTCAGAGCTACCCACGTATTGAGTTTTTGATCAGTGACTCCCAAACCAGTCGGCTTTAGGGCACTAGGTGGAAAAACACCCCAACGGATTTAATCACTCGAGTAGCAAAGGCCACAAAACTCGACTAGTCAAGCAATTCATTATTATCATTTACTATTTTTTATTTTTTTTTATTTTTATATATACAAACATCCGAGGTCCCCCCAAACTTATATACAAGCCTAGAATTAGCGTTCAAGAAGGTCATTTAGAACATTTCAAGCTTACCCCACAAGCAGCTAACTATACCAGTTCTCTAATGAAAAACTAATCAACAAAAGGGATCATAATTGTGTATGACGAAATAAAGCAAGATCAATGACATTGTTAACTTGAATCAATCGTTGAAATAAAGACTACGCATGCTAAATTTTTAAATTTAAACTGGCAGCATGACAAACACTTCATATCATTGGCATCAAATTCACAATCACAACTACAGTCTGGATAACTACTTAATAACTACTAATAAGCAAAACATCTACGAAACTACCCAGACACTGATTAAAGACAAGAACAAATAGAAACATAGAAACAACCCCCAAACTTAACATGACAATGCCCTCATTGGAAAGATAGAGAATTTAAAATTGAGGACTCCCCTGAATTGGATTAGGCATTTGAATCTTCGTCAGGAGAATCCTGAGGGTAGTCAGGAATCACTGGCGGGCTCGGAAACTGCAGAGGGTTTGGACCAGAATTCAACCCCGTCCTCTCGAACATCTCAGCAAGGGTTGCAGTGAAATTGGCATTGAACTGCATCATAGTGTTAACCTGCTGAGCGACATAAGTAATTTGGCGAGATTGGCGGCGTGAGTCCCTTCGCAAGCGTTGTACCTCCGTCGCAATGGATGCTAGAGATGGCTGATTGGCGGCGTCATCCTCCTCCTGCTGATCATCTGCAAAGAGTTCCTCCGTATCGGGAGACTAAGCCTCAAAAATAAAACCGGCTCCAGTCGGATTAGCTGGGGCCCCATCCCACTGATTGTAGCTACGAATCAACCGAGAGTCGATCGGGATTTTGGGCCGCTGCAGAGGCTCATCCGCAGACCATTCAACTCCAGCAAATTGGCACAAGCCACAAATCAAAGAAGGATGCGGCAAACCGCCCGGAGTACCCCCGTGGAGAGTGTGTTTGATAGAGCCAAGAATAACACGTCCCACGTTGATGCTCATCCGGTTGACCAAGCAATATAAAAGCACCGCCCTAGATATGATCACATCGCTGACGTGCGTGGTAGGGAGCAATTTGGCACAAATGAAATAATACCAGGCCTTGCCAATCCTGCTCAAGAATCGATGCGAAAATAACCGGGGCGCCCCATCCTTTAGAGTCCATTCGGCATCCGGCTGACACAAGCCCCGAAGCACGTCGGTTAGATTGAGGTGCTCGGTCTTGTAGGAGGTATATTGGTCCATCTCCTCTATGTGGGGAATGTGATAGAAGTCGTTAATCTGCTCAGCCCCAAAATGCACATCCACACCACGAATGCGCACCACATTGACATTCTCCTTTGCATTGGCGTAAAATTCTTTGACAATTGCAATGCATGTCGGCTCAGGTTGTTCGGTGAAATTATTCCAATGCTTCTCAGTAATCATACGGCACAAGCGTCCATCATTGTTATTCGGAAGGAGGCCACGCTCTGGGATAATCGTTTTCCCTTCTAACACCTCATAATATTTCTTCTCCGCCTCTTCGCTAACAAAACGATGCATGTCATATGTGGCGCGAGATGCCCACGTTGTCGTTTAGGAGCCATAGTTGATCAATGAAGTGCTAAGAAGCGGAAACGATGGCAAACGACAACCCAAACCACTGATTTTGAAGATAAACTTGGTTGAGGCAATTTATCGAGCGGTTGGCGTGCACCCTTGCTTTGAACAATGAACAAGACCTCCCCAAACCAATTTTAGCCACCCAAAGTTAGGGTATATCACCAACACACCACACTACTAATCCTTAATCACAGAATTCAAACGAAATTTGCACAAAAAAGGAAGAGATTGCTTTACCCAAGTCGACCGAGAGAACCCCCAAACTGAACAGTTGGCTAGGAGAGAGAGAGAGTGCAATCCTTTGTGATTTGAATCCTCCGTGTGGCTTGGAATCGGAAGGCAAAGCAATTGAGTGCAAGAATCGGATGGGAGTGTTGGTTGGGAGAGTTTAGGAGTCACGGTTTGTGAGAGGGAAAGCCAAGCAACTTCAGTTTGAAATAACCCTCGATGGGGGTTATATTTTTTTTTTTTTTCTGAAAACCCGACCTACCGCTGCGGCGGCCAGATTCACCGCTGCGGCGGTGAAACATTATGCTAACAAGTTCGGAAGACTACCGCTGCGGCGGTTAAACTTTCTGTTTAAAAAAAATAAGACCACCGCTGCGGCGGTAGCAGGGCATCGCTGCGGCGGTGAAAGCTGCTGCCCGAATTTTTTTTTCTCTTTTCTCTTTTTTTTTTTATGCTCAACTGATTCGCATTGAAGCCTTGCCTTGATAGTACCTGAAATTTTAACATAGATGCATCAAAAACTTAATAACTAATCACAATTTTAACTCAAAAACATAGAAATTGCAATTAGTTATAAAGCAAATTTTTACTTATAATACATAATAGACTAATATACTATATCAAAAGAATATAGCCAATCAAATTAACGCAAAAAAATGGCTAAATATAAAATGAAATGCAAATAAACTATAATGACAATAAAAATGGGTTGCCTCCCATATAGCGCTTCATTTAAAGTCTTGGGCTTGACTACTTCCTGAATCACTGCGGGTCGGTGAGAACGATAGAGACTTTTTGCCGATCCACTTCACCCCCCATGTATTGCTTAAGACGCTGGCCGTTAACCTTGAATGTGTTCGACGTTGTGGCATCTTCCAACTCAACCGCACCGTGCGGGAATACATTTTTGACAGTGAAGGGACCCGACCATCTGGATTTCAGCTTTCCCGGGAAGAGTCTCAACCGGGAATTATATAGAAGCACTTTCTGGCCAATGTCGAACTTCCTCTCCACAATTTTCTGATCATGCCATCGTTTGGTCTTTTCCTTGTAAATTTTCGCGTTCTCATATGCTTGGAGACGGAATTCATCCATTTCGTTCAATTGAAGCATCATTTTCTCACCGGCCGCATGTAATTCAAAATTGAGCTTTTTGATGGCCCAATATGCATTATGCTCAAGTTCAACCGGCAAGTGGCAAGCTTTTCCGAAAACCAAGCGATATGGCGACATTCCAATTGGCGATTTAAAAGCTGTTCGGTATGCCCATAACGCTTCGTCCAATTTCCTAGACCAATCCTTCCTGTTGGGGTTCACCGTCTTTTCTAGAATCCGCTTTATTTCTCGGTTGGAGACTTCTGCTTGCCCACTGGTTTGCGGATGATAGGTCGTAGCAATTTTATGGGTAACCCCATATTTAGCAAGGAGGGCAGCGAAATACTTGTTGCAAAAATGTGAACCTCCATCACTGATAATAGCCCGTGGAGTGCCAAAGCGCGAAAAGATGTTCTTCCGCAAGAAGTTCAGAACGACTTTGGAATCATTGGTCGGCAGCGCAACAGCTTCAACCCATTTTGATACATAGTCCACAGCGACTAGTATGTATTGGTTGTTATACGATGACGGGAATGGTCCCATGAAATCTATGCCCCAGACGTCAAAAATTTCAATTTCTTGAATACTATTCAGGGGTATCTCATGTCTCTTAGAAATATTACCCGTTCTTTGGCACTTGTCGCATCTTGATACAAAGGAATAAGCGTCCTTAAACAAAGATGGCCAATAGAACCCCGATTGTAGGACCTTTGCCGCTGTTCTCACCCCACCGAAATGTCCTCCATACTCAGATGAATGACAGTGATGAAGAATATCACTCATTTCTTCTTGAGGCACACACCTCCTCAGTAATTGATCTGCGCATTGCTTGAACAGGAACGGATCATCCCATACAAAGAATCGGACGTCACTTAAGAACTTTTTCCGTTGCTGATAGCTTAAATCCGGAGGAGTCACATTACTCACAATGAAGTTTGCGAAATCCGCATACCAGGGTAATTCGCTATGCACAGCAAACAGCTGCTCATCCGGAAAATTCTCATTAATCACCCTGTCATCCTTCCTTTCTTGCTTCGGATTCTCCAATCTAGAAAGATGATCTGCCACTTGGTTCTCTGAACCCTTCTTGTTGCGGATTTCCAAATCAAACTCTTGGAGAAGAAGAATCCACCTTATAAGTCGGGGCTTCGCATCTTTCTTGGAAATCAGATATCTTATAGCAGCGTGATCCGTATACACCACAACTTTTGTTCCCACGAGATATGACCTAAATTTGTCAAAAGCGTATACAACCGCTAATAGCTCTTTCTCGGTGGTGGTGTAATTAAGTTGAGCATCTGTTAAGGTCTTGCTGGCATAATAGATGGCATGAAAGATCTTTTCCTTGCGCTGACCCAACACTGCCCCAACTGCAAAATCACTCGCATCACACATCAATTCGAAGGGTATAGACCAATCCGGTGCTACTATTACGGGAGCAGATGTTAGCTTTGTTTTCAATAGCTCAAAGGCCTGTAAGCAGTCTTCATCGAAATTGAATTGGACCTCCTTTTCTAATAGGCTACACAAAGGCTTGGAGATCTTGGAGAAGTCCTTGATAAAGCGTCTATAAAAGCCCGCATGACCCAAAAAACTACGCACCCCTTTAACAGTTGTAGGCGGTGGTAATTTCTCAATTGTCTCCAGCTTTGCCTTGTCAACCTCCAACCCTTGTTCTGAGACCTTGTGGCCAAGGATTATTCCTTCCTGTACCATGAAATGGCATTTTTCCCAGTTTAGAATTAGATTCGTCTCCACACAGCGTTTCAGCACAAGAACCAAATTCTCTAGGCACAGCTCAAAAAAGTCCCCGAATACAGAGAAATCGTCCATGAAGACTTCCACATTATGCTCCACCATGCCAGAAAAGATGGCCATCATGCACCGTTGAAATGTTGTCGGTGCATTGCAAAGCCCAAAGGACATTCGTCTGAATGCAAACGTCCCGTAGGGGCAGGTGAAGGTTGTCTTTTCCTGGTCCTCAGGTGCAATAGCGATCTGATTATAACCCGAGTAGCCATCCAGGAGACAGTAGGTCCAACATTTGGTCAATGAATGGCAATGGAAAGTGATCTTTTCTTGTAGCTTTGTTTAGCTTTCTGTAGTCCATGCACACCCTCCAACCAGTCACCGTCCTTGTTGGTATCAACTCATTCTGCTCATTCCTCACGACTGTCATCCCTCCTTTCTCGGGCACACACTGGACAGGACTCACCCATGCACTGTCGGAGATAGGATATATTATCCCAGCATCTAGCAATTTCAAAATCTCCTTCTTAACAACCTCTTTCATGATAGGGTTGAGCCTTCTCTGATGTTCCACAGTCGGTCTGCTGTCCTCCTCCATTAGAATCTTGTGCATACAGAAGGATGGACTAATGCCCTTGATGTCTGATATAGTCCACCCTAAAGCCGTTTTATACTTCCTCAGCACACTTAAAAGTTTACTCTCCTGTTCCTCATTTAAAGCTGCAGATATTACAATAGGATAAGTAGATTCTTTTTCCAGAAATGCATATCTCAAATGATTTGGCAATGGCTTGAGCTCCAATATTGGTGCTTCCTCTTTAGACAAACTTGGAACAGACGTTCTTGGATGTTCCAAAGCTTCATAGTGTGGTTTGAATTTGGCAAATCGAGGAGCTGAATCCAAATATTTCATGCATTCTGTATGAGTAGGATCTTCTGCAGTCGTGGTTCCAATGATCGAAGCCTCCAACGGATCAGGAACACAAGTTTTCATGAAAACTTCCTGGACAAACTTGTCAACCACATCGACTCTAAAGCATTCTTCTGAATCACTTGGAAACTTCATAGATTTGAAGACATTGAACTTTATTTCTTGATCTTGTACCCTCATAGTGAGCTCGCCCTTCTGAACATCGATAATAGTTCTCCCCGTGGCTAGAAATGGACGCCCTAATATAATAGGGACTTCCCTGTCCTCCTCAAAGTCCAGAACTATAAAGTCAGCTGGAAAGATAAACTTGTCAACCTTTACCAGCACGTCTTCCACGATTCCCTTCGGGTAAGTCAGAGATCTATCAGCAAGTTGTAGAGTCACACTGGTAGGCTTTGCTTCGTTCAATCCCAACTTCCTATAGATAGACAAGGGCATCAGATTGATGCTTGCTCCAAGATCACATAAAGCTTTTCCAGTGAATTCACTTCCAATAGAGCACGGAATATTGAAACTTCCCGGATCCTTTAGCTTGGGAGGAAGCTTATTCTGTAGAATTGCACTACATTCCTCCGTCAGAGCAACTGTCTCATAATCACCAAGCTTCCTCTTCTTGGACAGTATATCCTTCATAAATTTCATATAGCTCGGCATTTGCTCCAAAGCTTCAGCAAATGGAATGTTGATGTGAAGCTTTTTCAATACCTCCAAGAATTTCGAAAACTGCTTATCCAGTTTCTGCTTTTGCTGCCTTTGAGGAAATGGCATGGGTTGAACTCTTGGAAGGTTTTTGTTGACTCTGGAACTTGGCTCTTGGACTTCTTCCACAATTTCAGGAGTTCCAGTTGTTGTGTTTTCTATCTCAACAACCACTTCCTCTTCCGTTAGACTTGGTGACACAGTAGTAGTTTCTCCAGTGGTATTCATTAAGGGTCTACCACTGCGCAGTGTGACTGCTTTGCATTGCTCCTTGCCATCCCTTTTTGGATTGACCTCAGTGTCACTAGGCAAAGTTCCTTGCGGACGATTGTTCATAGCATTAGCAAGTTGCCCCACTTGGGTTGCAAGGTTCCTTATAGCAATGTCTTGGTTGTTGCTCCTTGCTTCACTCTGTGAAATGTATCTAGTCAGAAGTTCCTCCAAGTTAACTTTCTTTTCCGTAGGAGGAGGAGGAGGAGCTTGTTGATGTTGTGGAGGAGCTTGTTGTTGTTGTTGAGTTGGTTGTAGCTGTTGTGGTTGATGCTGCTGTGGATTGTAATTTTGATATCCTGGAGGATATGGCTGCCTCGAGGATGAAGATTGTCCTTGATTACTGTTATTACTCCACGAGAAATTAGGATGATTCCTCACTCCAGGATAATAATGTGACGGCACATTAGTGTTTTGCTGCCGATTGTAATTACTGACATACTGCACTGATTCTGCCTTGATGGCACATTGCTCACTGGGATGTTCTCCAGCACATATGTCACATATCTCTGCTATGCTCTGCACAGGTTTTGTTCCCATATTGTCAATTTTTCGAGCAAGCGCGGCCACTTGTGCAGATAGAGATGTAACTGCATCCACTTCATGCATTCCCGCTACCTTCCTTGGAGTGAACCTTTCAGCAGGCCACTGATAGTTATTTGCTGCCATGATTTCCAACAGTTCAAGCGCTTCATCATAACTTTTTCCCATTAAAGCTCCGCCAGCTGCAGCATCTACACTTTGTCTGGTAGAATTAGATAAACCGTTATAGAATGTCTGGACTTGTAACCATTTAGGAATACCATGGTGGGGGCATCTTCTGAGAAGATCCTTAAAACGCTCCCACGTTTCATATAGAGACTCCGCATCCTGTTGGCTAAAGGCTGTGATGTCATTTCGCATTCTTGCTGTTCTGGCAGGCGGAAAGAATTTAGCCAAGAATTTCTGAGCTAGATCAGTCCAGGTACTAATGGAGCCTGCTGGTAGAGAATGCAACCAACTCTTTGCCTTATCATGCAATGTGAAAGGGAACAGACGGAGTCTGAGAGCGTCTTCAGAAACCCCTTGATATCTGAACGTGTCACAGATTTCCAGAAATTTTACCAGATGATCATTCGGGTCCTCATTAGGCAACCCACCGAACTGCACATGATTTTGAATCATTTGGAAAGTGCCCGGCCTGATCTCAAAGTTAGCAGCAACAATGGCTGGCCTATTGATGCTTGTATGAAGATCGGTAACTTGCGGCATAGCATATTCCCGCAAAGTCTTATAATCTTCTTCCGCCATTGTATCTTGATGGTGAATAACTTGACTTCTCTTTTCTTTTCTCAATATACGCAGAGTTCTTTCAATCTCAGGATCGAAAAGTACGAGATTAGGATCTTGAAAAGGAAGCATGCACAGTCAAGAGTACCTGGAAGAAAAATAAAAAACAAAAATACCAATAAAACAAATTAGACAAATGTAAAAGTTTAAACTAAGATTATATTGATAAAGCTTAATAATGCAAGGAAATTAGATAAATAACTCCCCGGCAACGGCGCCAAAAACTTGTTGAGCGGAATCGACACCTATAAAAAGCACGCGATTCCGGATTCTTTTGAATGAATGTACGCGCAAGTATACGCGGTCAACAAGTAATATAATGTAAGTAAGTTGTCGATCCCACGAGGAGTTATACTAACGTTATCTGCATAGCAAACTTAATGCAATCTAATCCGATTTAAACTATGATTAAGATGGTGAGTTTTTGTTAACACAATAACCTAAATTAATAAAAACGTAGCAACAAAGATTCGATTAAAACAAGCTAAGATCACAACTTCACTCACTACCTCATTTAACCCTCACACCCCTCTTTTCAATGCTAAGATCGCTCGAGTGATAACCAGAGAAAATAAACAACCATAAACCTCTTTCGATAGCGAAATGATTCACACCCAACCAATTAGTTCACTATATTCCTATGTGACCTAACTTAGCAAGATGGCGATAAAAGCCCTTCTCAACAAGGCTACACAAGGTACACCGGTATATTCCTATCCGAGATACAAATAAGGCACTCATCCGAAGATAAAGCAACCTACAAGTGCTATCATGCTTTTGGTCGAGTTATTTAATCCATTTTTCAATATCATAAACAACTACACATTACATACAAAGTACATAATCCATACATGAAGAACAAAGCATGATAATCATTCATTAGCAATCCATTCGCATCAAAAAGAGAGATATTCCATTAAAATCTAGTAGTGAGATCCATTGTGATCCTAGAAATGAAGTTAGTTCATAGCTAAATGACTAAGAATCATTAACAAGTGGCTCATTAGGCTTAAATACATAGAATGAAGATAACTAAAATGAATGAAACTTCCTAGAACACAAGTTTCAAACACTAAAACTCCCTTCACAATATAGCAATCCAAGCTTGATGAATCTTCTTGTTCTTGAGCTTAACCCCAATCCGAGTGGCTTTGAAGGCTGGAAGAAATGAAGAAAAACAGCTCCAAGGCGTGAAAATCTGATTTTCTAGGGTTAGCCAACGTTTTACTTAAGTAGGAAAAACTCGCCAGAAATCAGCATGGCTGACCGCCGCGGCGGTCGAATCCACCGCTGCGGCGGTGGTCTTTTGTGAAAATTACCATTTTGCCCTTTCAGCTCAAAAATCCTACAAAACACCAACGAGACATTAGGGATCAAAAAATTCATAAATATAAGCAATAATAACTCTCAAAAACTCACAAAATATTAAGCTAGACGTACTAATTCGCAGGTATAAAACCCACTCATCATCCCTCACTAGCCACGGGCGACCCCCTCGTCATTAAGGAATATCCTTATCCTTATCCACCACAACATTATATAATAATATGTTGCTAAAAACTCAATAAATTTAAATTTTTATAACATTTCCTTAAACTGTCTCAAAATCAAAATCTTTACACTGATCTTATAATCTCAGATCATTTATAAATCATGACATAGTGTATTACAATTATTGTGAGTATACGAAAGCTCACACTCCAACAATGAGTCGTTATGACTATTTGCCGACTCCTCTTAACTAACCGAGTTCACAATTATTAGCACTCGTCTTTATGTACAACTTCTTTTCCCAACCATTACAAGGTCTTAATTCAAGAATAATACAAAACTGTAATTATCCCAACCTATTACATCAAGAGATTTAGATAATTATAACAAGGTTTTATAACTCAAAAATAACTTTAATCATTTTCTTTGTGTTTACCGGGATCTTTAAATTCCGCGCACCTTGCTAAAAATGTTTGATTATAGCAAGGGTGAACACGATGACTCAGTAAGTCTAACAGTTATCACATAACACGTAGTTCATATTTAAATCATGTTCCATGCTTCACATTTTATAAATGCATCATGCTTCTTATGCTTTGCATTTATTCAATTACATCAAGCTTACAATGCCAATATTTACAAGTTATACAATTCATATAACACACCGAATTTCATTGTATATCAACTATTCACATCATATGCCTGTACAAAGGTATATTTAAAATCAATTTGCACATACAATAGTGCACACATAACAGTTTATACATATAGCAACAGGTTTGCAAGAATATCACATAGTACTGAAAAATTTGTCTGATATGCGTATTGACTTAAGCTATTACTTTGCACTTGCGTCCATTATCAATGCTCACACAATTCACATTATTTTCTTTGAAAAGACCTAATTTTAAATAAGTTTATCTTTCAACTAGTAAAACACATAGGGATTCCTATATCAATCTCAGATAAGTTGATACTTAAGCACATAATTGCCTATTTACAAACATATAACTTATAATACAATATTATCACACATGGATAATATTTTCGTTACCAACCCGTATTATTAGGATGTTTATGAGGAGCCGAATTTTCAAGATTTCTTTAATAATATTAATTGGTAAATTAAATATGTACCAAGATGGTGATGAATTGGGTGGATTTAAAATAATTGAAAAAGTAAATAAATTGTTTCGAAATAATTTATGAAGAATAAGAGAAATTCCATGTAAAGGTACAATAAATTGTACAATTAAATTGTTATGAAAATGTAGAAATTATGATTTGATTGAGGTTATGTGTTAATGTGAAATATATGAAATTAGATATGTATATATATAAATTTGTATATATATATAAATGTGTATATATATATAAATGTATACGTTTGAGTGATAATTATAAATGTTATTAATTATGAGAATTAATGGATTAATAATTAAATTAATCCAAAGTTAAATACAAATGAATGAGAAAGTTAGTAAAATTAGAAATATTGATTATTTAATTAATCAATAACTATGGTGAAGGTTTAGAAATTAATTAAGAGGAGGAAATAATTTTATAAATTATATACTAATAAAGTATATAATTTATATAAGAAAATTAAAGTAAATGAGTAATGGAAAAATAATTATATAAGAATTATTATATAATTTATATAAGAGAATTAAATTAATGAAAGGAATAATAAATGTATAATTATTGATTATGCAATTAATTGATGATTATGGAGGAAGTTAAGAAATTATTTAAGAAAGGAGAATGTAAATATATAAATTATATAATATTAAATTATATAATTTATATATAAAGAAATTAATGTTAAATGATAAAGAAATGAGAAATAAATGAGGAAAAAGAAAGGTTTTAAATTATTAAAAATTATGTTTATGGATAATGAAATTATTATGACTTTTATGAAGAATAATATTTTGGAAACGTGAACATGTTAGTGTAACATGTTGTCCAAGTAACGATGTGAAAAATTATGAAAAATAATTTTTATATGTTATATAAATTATTTTGGGATTTTTGGAGGTATAAATTACCTCATATAATTACATGCATGTTATTATGCGTGTACAAAATTTGTCAAAAAAAAGTATCCAAAAGAGGTATTAAAATTAATTATAAATCATGTTATGATTTTTAGTGAATTAAAATAAATATTTTATATACATTATATAAAATATTTATTATATGAAATAATTACGTAATGTATTAAAAAGTAAAATTTGCATGTTAGTTTTGAAAAATTCCGGAAATTTCACAGTGGTTGGGCAAAGTTGGTGGATGTGAGTGGTTGTTAAAATTAATTTATGCATGCAAGCTTTTAAAAAGGGAGGACAAGAATTAAGGAAACACAAAAGAAAAGAAAGAAAGAAGAAAACAAAACCAAACAAATAAAATTTTCTCTCTCTCTCTCTCTATATATATATATATATATGTGTGTGTGTGTTGCACCACCGTGAGCCACCAACCACCGGCAACCACCATAGCCACCACCAAGAAGAAGAGGAAAATGGGTGCCAACAAGGGAAGAAAAGCTTCAAGGAAGGTAAAATAATTAAATTATTTAGTTTATTTTGTATTATGAGTGACAAATAAAATTTGTAAAAAAATAGAAAATAATTAGAATAATTATTCCAAATAATTTTTGGGTATATATGTGTAAAGTATGTGATTTGTAGAGTTATTATGTTGGAAAAATTTGATCAAAATGGTATTATTTTGGCTTGGGTTAGCTACTGTTTGGAAGAAAAAAAATAATAAAAAAAAAAAAAAAAATTTAGGTTGTCCGCGCATTGCGCGGCAGCCATGGGCGAAAATGACGAATATACCCTTGGCCATTTCCGTTAATACCGAGCGTGTCTCTGACCCTCGATAAAGTACGATTTTACCCCTGAGCTTTCTGGAAAATACCTAATGTCTCCCTAAGGGCGCGAAAATTATCAAAATACCCCCAGAATCCGTTTTTAATTAAATAAATATTTAAAAATTGTTTAAAAATTATAGAAAATTATATAAAAATACTAAAAATATAGAAATGATGTTTGGGTATTAAATTTAATATTTTGTAAAAATATTAAATATTGGGGATTAATATTTAAATGCTTAAATATTAATCTAATAAAGTTACAAGTTAAAAAAATGATGAAATAAAATTTTTGGGACAACCAGATATGTTAAATTTTATCCGATGAGTCGGGTTGTCCGTATTGAAGATATTTGAGATTAAGTTAAATTAATATATTAAGGAACGATGTTAATATAATTAACCATAATATGTGAAAATTGGCCCGAAGATGATATTAATTAATTAAATTAATATCATAAGAGGATAAATAATTAGTATTTGATTGTTTTATGATCATAGGTTAATCGAGTAAAAGGTTTGAGCTATCAATTAAATTAATTGGACATACAGGCAAGTTCTTCAGTCCTTTAATGTTAATTCTTGCCTGTTATGATATGTAAATACTTGTTTAAATGCATATAAATTATGTGTTATGTGATCTGTGGTTAACCTGACAACTATGTGTACTTTGTGCAATGATGTGGGATATACTGCTATAATAGAAGCACAAACATATGATGTATGACACATGTAGACACCCAAATTTTGCGCCTATCTACTAACCCTAGCAGGAGGGCAAAGTCGTCACTTGACCCGACATGCGAAAAGGAAGGTGGACCCAACACGAAGCCACCCCAACGACTTACGGTCAAAGCCGCCACAACAAACAACTAGCATCAGGTTACTTGAGGCAAGACAAACAGTTGATCCAGAAGAACCTGATTTGATCACAAAAGGCGACTAATGGCCCCTGGAAGCCAAGCACAACGAGCGATTTATACACCAAGGAACACCCTTCCGAAATAATGCAGCAAAAAATGAGGAGTTAAGACTGCGTGACACGAAAATCGAGAAAAAGAAGCCAGACAGCCGCGGATGCATCTGCGACCAACGACACGTGGTGCTTTTCGTGGCTCGAGGGGGGCGCACGGCAGCCGAGGCGGCGGCTCAGACGGCCACAGCAGGCAGCCGTGGATGCACCTGCGGCTGCTTGTAGATCAGCTATACATCGCCATTGTTGCATCCGAGAGAAAAAAGAAGAAAGGAAATGGCGGAAATGTAGAGAGAGAAGGGAGATTTTAGAGAGAGAAACCTTCGGGTTTGGTAAAAAATGTGAGGAATCTTCATCGTTTGTTCAATCTTTACATTATATTGTGTCCTATTTCGATTTCCAAGTGTCAAAGCGGGTCTTTCATCATTTGAAATGTGAAGAAATCCAAGTTTATAGCATTTGGGGTTTTATATAGTTAGATCTAGTTCTCATTTCATCTTATCGTTTAAGTTGTTATAGATCTAATATTTGTGCATTTGTTGGGTAGATCTACTGTTAGATCCGAAATATTTGGTGCATTGCGATTTACATATTTTGATTTTGTGTATGTTGAAGTTATATCCGATGTAGTCGATATGTGTTTTGGATCTATGGATTAGGGACGGTTAGAGAGGATTTATTGCGGATGGAATCTCCTCCTAACCTCCCGATGATATCCTTTTAGTTTATTTTCTAGCTTCTACGTATGTAGCGATGGCGATGCATTTGTATTGTAAATATGTAATTTTTGGGCCTTAAAGCGATGTCGGATCGAAAATCGGGTTTAAAGCCCCGTGATAGTGAAAAATGTGATTGGAGGTGTTTGGGGCTATTTCGACGGCTCACATCCCCATGGATAGCCCTGACACGTTTTGAATGCTTGTTTTGATTTACGACACAAAAAACGGTTTTCCAAAATAAGGCAAACGATGAAGATTTTCTAAAAGGGATCAAATTAGGATATTAGATGCACGAGGTTGAAAATTAAGAGTTTTGACGAACTTTGATTTAGATTTGATGAAAAGGCTCCAATGGATTTTGAAATATCATACAAAACGATTTCGTAAATATAAATAAACGTTTTCATTAAACTTTGTGCATAGGGTTAAAGAGTTCTAGAAGTTGCCTTCGTTTTATTTAAATTTACTGTTAAAAGGCAATGTATAGTCTTGATTCCTATTTGACAAAAGTTTAAAAGTTCTTGTTTTCTATAAACGACACCTAATAAAAATCCTCATCGCTTTCAAAGTAAAAATCAACCTTTATTATGAAACAAAGCCTTGTCATTTGGGTCAAAGGACGTCTAAAACGCTTTCAAGATAAAGCACATTTGCCATATAAAATCCAAGCAAAATTCACCACAAACATTCACCTAGGCACGCACGCACACACCCGCAGCTCACACATTTTCGGATTTAAAATGATAGGAAAACATTGAGACTGCGGTAACCGTGTTTCACGGAAGTCGGGGGGTGCCTAACACCTTCCCCTCGCTTAAGCAAGCCCCTGAACTCTATGAATCTCGGTTTGCGGACCAATTAACTTGGAGTCACACATGAGCCAGCGATTACGAAAACAAAATTCGGATGAGTTGGTACATCCAATTAAAATATACCAACTGGCGACTCTGGTCAATTGGTTCATTATAAAATCAACCTTGCGAAACCCCGTCGACACTTAAGCCGACCCTTTTCAAAAAATCACATCTTAATCTAAAGGTTAAAATTGGAAAGGGCTTTTAATATTAAAAAACGAAACGACTAAAATCCCGGCGTCGACAACACACACTGAGTATGTTAAGGTATGTGCTACGTGAAATATAAACTGTTGAACTTGCTGAGCCGTTGTGCTCATTACTTGCTTAAAATAAACTTTTGCAGGTTAAAAAATGAATTTCAGGAATATCAAATTATGTAGAGACGGATTTTCCTAAAAGGTTGTGAATGTTATTATTATATGTTTATATGGTGATTCAATATGGATATATTTGCAAAGTTTGTATTGATATATGCATGTATAAATAAGATCCAAACAGGACGAATAGATTTATATTATGAACTATAATTGTTCAAGATGATTATTATGATAGAGACGATTATATATCTATGTTTAAATGATGAATCATGGGACAGAATATTGGATGAATATAAACAACATTGAATTTGAATGTTGAACTTTATTAAGTTTCACGATAATGATGATAAAAAGAATAAGTAAAAGTTGCGATCCAGGGACTAGGATCGAGATATAAGGATTTTACATATTCAAATATTTTAATACAATGATTGTGAAAAAGAAAAATTTATACCAAAAAATTTCGTAATTGATGTTTGTAATGTCAATTAATGGATTAAAGAAGGTGATTAAAGATTGATTAACGAACCAAAATTTGGACGTTAAGGAAATAATGTTTCATAAATATGAAAATTAAGGTAATAAAGTTGGTCGAATTTCGGGGTCGTTACAATTGGTATCAGAGCTAGATAAACCTTAGGTAAATGATACCTTAGGCTATAACCTAAAGTAAGAAAGAGTACGGTTAGTTGAGTGTTCTGAAAACTCAAGCGCATGGTAAACTCTTGACTCATGATTATATGGTGGAACCCCTTTAGCGAATGGGCGACTATGGCCTGACTAGGACAAGCTCCTCAACCATATGATTATGGTAAGTTCCTGATTCTAAATACGTGATAAGTTTGATGAACATGAGAAAATTAAAAATAGAAAGATATAAGTTAAGAGATACAGTTCTCTAATATGGGTTAAAGTGAAGGAAATATGAAATATATAAGATTATAAGGAAGAGATAGAGATGTTAAGAAAGAATTAAAAACATATCTGAAAGAATATTAGAAATGATTCAAAGATGAATCTCAAAGATAATCAGGGGACACCTGATTTAAACAATAAAGATGACGAGGTAATCCAAAACGTATAAGAAGAGATTATAATAATATGATCAGGAACAGTGAGAGGATCGTACTACTATACGATCACGAGATAAGGGAAACGAGTAAGAAGTAGGTTGTGAAACAAAATCATGATGGGATCAAGTGAAAATGTAAAAGAACAGAGAGACCTGTTAATGGTCCAAAAGGTATAGCTTGATGCTATAAAGAGAAATGGCACTATGAAATAGTACAAGAAGAATTTAGAAAATGATAAAGCATGAATGACAGAAATGTAATGATAAGGGGACAGAAAGCTTGAGTACAAAATTTCAATTGAAGACTCATGCGGTGACTGAATTTCACAATCCTTTTGTATGGGCGGAGGATTTGTGTTTACTCAGTTACTATGTGATAATCATTGAAATGTTAGAGTCGCGCTAGCGGTTTTGATAGATAGATAATATTAAGTTAGGCACGAGTTCTTAAAACTCATGCATATGGTAAGTCCATGACTCGTAATTGTATGATATGTTTTGAGCCCTTCAGCATATGGATAGTCTTTGACTTGTTCTTAGACTACGTATTGCTAGGACAAGCTTCTAAACTCATATTCTTGTGGTAAGTTCCTGGACTCATAATGTGTGACAAGTTTGATGAACTATACGGGGGTATAGAAATGTTGGAGTATATAGAAAATTTTAATATGATATGTAATAATAGTCCTAGCAATAAATTAATAATTAAGTGAAGAAGTAGAAGGTGAATATTAGGGAATTTAGGATATTCCCACTCTTCTAGCTTTGCTAGACTTCAAAATTTTTGATCTCAAGCTAATATGACACGAATGTGCTTTTGAAAATACAAATGAATTTTAAGCGATTTAAAAAGTGTCTATGCTACTTGTTTCGGCTAGACAAAAATATTTTTAACATCAAAATGTGTTTCAAAAGAATCATCCATGCACCTTTTAGTCCGGTGTGGATGTGATGAATGACAGAATGCTCAACGTGTTATTGAGACGGTGCGGTACTATTTCGTCATAAGGTGATTTGACACCATAAAGTATGGTGTAGGAATTATTAACGACGGGATTCTCAACGTACTGTCAAAATGATGCGGTAACATGAAGTCATAAATGATTTTGATTTATGAAGATATGTCAAAGCTAATAGTCAATGCCATTTGACTCGGCTAGACGTTTTAAAAAAAAAGTTTTGACATGATGAATGTTTTAAAAATTTCTGCGGATTATAAATAGTTAAAAGAACGACTATGCTAATTGATCTGACTACACAAGCTTTGAAGAAATTTAAGTCTAAGCTATTGATTCAGCTAGACAAATTTTGTAGAGTATTGAATTCATATTCTTTGAAAGTTATACCCAACTAAATTACTTTTGAATGAATTCTAATGCTGAGATGAACAAAGAGATTAAGAATATTGCAGGTTGATTAAATGGTCACCTGACATAAGGAAACACTGGCATTATAGATTGTTCTACTGGCGTGCCAAATTACGGATTAAATATACACCACTTTAATGGCAGACTGATCCACTGTCAGGGTTTGCAGTATGAAGTACTCGGGGAGCGAAGTACTGTAAACCGGGATAATTGCTCATTCAACATATCATGAAAGTTTTCCAAAATAAAAATTTTGAATTCTTCTACTCTTATGAAGATTGGATGGTAGGATGGGGTAGTATTTTAATTGTGAGTGATAAGGAAAGTAATAATTGCGAAGTAAATGAACTATGAAATGTGATGGATCAGAAATGACAATGTGTATTGACCACGAGGACGAAATGAAAGAAAGATATGTGGAATAAATGCAAAGGAAATGTGTAAGTTACAAATGAATGAGATATTAGTGCATAGAAATTTCGAGGACGAAATTTATGAAAGAGGGGTGAATGTGACACCCAGGATTTTTGGAATAATTTTAAATAAAGATTATGACGAATTAAGTAAAGGTTAACGTATAGAATCTAGTGTTGAATGATGGAGATATTAAGGAATGATTTATGAAATGTGAAGAAAATTTATATGAATTAAGAAAAAAAAGATAAATGTGCAGAGTATAAAGGATGTGCAACAGAGGGTGTGAAATAAGTGAATGGAGTAAGGAGATGTGCGATTAAAGAAATGAAATATTTCAGAGAATGAGAAATCAAAGAAATTGTAGAGTAAGTTATGAATTGAATATTTTGACAGTAATGACCATTATGAGGTTATCCATGTAAGTTATGGATATTAAAGAGGTAAAATATAATTATTATAGATTAAATTGTTATAGTAATGTGCTATAAATAAAATACATATGATTATTACGGCAATTATGATTCCGAGGACGGAATCCTGTTAAGGGGGGAAGAATGTGAGGACCCGAATTTTCAAGATTTCTTTAATAATATTAATTGGTAAATTAAATATGTACCAAGATGGTGATGAATTTGGTGGATTTAAAATAATTGAAAAAGTAAATAAATTATTTCGAAACAATTTATGAAGAATAAGAGAAATTCCATGTAAAGGTACAATAAATTGTACAATTAAATTGTTATGGAAATGTAGAAATTATGATTTGATTGCGGTTATGTGTTAATGTGAAATATATGAAATTAGATATGTATATATATAAATTTGTATATATATATATATATATATATATATATATATATATATATATATATATATATATATATATATATATGTATATGTTTAAGTGATAATTATAAATATTATTAATTATGAGAATTAATGGATTAATAATTAAATTAATCCAAAGTTAAATAAAAATGAATGAGAAAGTTAGTAAAATTAGAAATATTGATTATTTAATTAATCAATAATTATGGTGAAGGTTTAGAAATTAATTAAGAGGAGGAAATAATTTTATAAATTATATACTAATAAAGTATATAATTTATATAAGAAAATTAAAGTAAATGAGTAATGAAAAAATAATTATATAAGAATTATTATATAATTTATATAAGAGAATTAAATTAATGAAAGGAATAATAAATGTATAATTATTGATTATGCAATTAATTGATGATTATGGAGGAAGTTAAGAAATTATTTAAGAAAGGAGAATGTAAATATATAAATTATATAATATTAAATTATATAATTTATATATAAAGAAATTAATGTTAAATGATAAAGAAATGAGAAATAAATGAGGAAAAAGAAAGGTTTTAAATTATTAAAAATTATGTTTATGGATAATGAAATTATTATGACTTTTATGAAGAATAATATTTCGGAAACGTGAACATGTTAGTGTAACATGTTGTCCAAGTAACGAAGTGAAAAATTACGAAAAATAATTTTTATATGTTATATGAATTATTTTGGGATTTTTGGAGGTATAAATTACCTCATATAATTACATGCATGTTATTATGCGTGTACAAAATTTGTCAAAAAAAAGTACCCAAAAGAGGTATTAAAATTAATTATAAATCATGTTATGAGTTTTAGTGAATTAAAATAAATATTTTATATATATTATATAAAATATTTATTATATAAAATAATTATGTAATGTATTAAAAAGTAAAATTTGCATGTTAGTTTTGGAAAATTCCGGAAATTTCACAGTGGTTGGGCAAAGTCGGTGGATGTGAGTGGTTGTTAAAATTAATTTATGCATGCAAGCTTTTAAAAAGGGAGGAAAAGAATTAAGGAAAAACAAAAGAAAAGAAAGAAAGAAGAAAACAAAACCAAACAAATAAAATTCTCTCTCTCTCTCTCTCTCTCTCTGTATATATATATATATATATATATATATATATATATATATATATATATGTTGCACCACCGTGAGCCACCAACCATCGGCAACCACCATAGCCACCACCAAGAAGAAGAGGAAAATGGGTGCCAACAAGGGAAGAAAAGCTTCAAGGAAGGTAAAATAATTAAATTATTTAGTTTATTTTGTATTATGAGTGATAATTAGAATAATTATTCCAAATAATTTTTGGGTATATATGTGTAAAGTATGTGATTTGTAGAGTTACTATGTTGGAAAAATTTGATCAAAATGGTATTATTTTGGCTTGGTTTAGCTACTGTTTGGAAGAAAAAAAAATAATAACAAAAAAAAAAAAAAATTAGGTTGTCCGCGTATTGCGCGGCAGCCATTACTTGCGCAAGCTGGGGACAAAACGACGTCGTTTTGGGCGTGTAGGCAGGCCGCGCCATGCGCCTTTTGGGTCGCGCGTCATGCGCGGCCGACGCAATGGGCGAAAATGACGAATATACTCCTGGCCATTTCCGTTAATACCTGTAAGAACCCAAATTTTCAGAATTTATTTAATAAAATTAAATAAGAATTTAATTGATAAAAATTATCAAGGTTGTTAAATTAATTATTGTTTTATGTGATTTAAGGTATGTGATGAGAATTAATTAGTAAATTAAATTTGTACAGAGATCATAATGAATTGTGTTGAGTTAGAATAATTAAAAAGTAAATAAATTGTTTAAAAATAATTTATGAAGAATAAGAGAAATTACATGTAAAAATACAATAAATTGTACAATTAAATTGTGTTAGTTCCCAGAGACGCACAAGTGATCTAGAAGGGGGGGGGGTTGAATAGATCTTATTAAAAAACTTTTTCTTTTAATATTAAGTTCAAAGATTTAATAGCAATTAACAAACTTAATTAAGATTTGTTTGCACAGCGGAATATTAGTTTGAAAACACCCCTTAAAGATTTGTAAAACTTCTCCGTTAAGTTTGAGATCATTTTGAAGAAAGTCACTTGTTAAGTAAACTAATTCACAGTCATATGTAAACATATATATATATATATATATATGTATATATATAAGACAAAATGTAAATGACTGAATGTAAATGACACCAGAGAGTTTTAAGTGGTTCGGAGACTGAATAACTCCTACTCCACTCTTCTACTACAACGAGTAGGAAATCCACTAAGGATGGTTCATACGGAACCCTTCAAGCTCATTAGCCTGGAAACTCTGGTTCACTAAGAACCCTTGAAACCCAGCAGGTTTGGTTAGTTTAGTCACAAAGACAAGGACATTACTGTCCTCTTCAAGTCCAGCAGACTTGGCTCCTTTAGTCACTATGACAAGGACAACTGCTCTCTTCAAGTCCAACAGACTTGGCTCCCTGATCATTTGAAAGAGGTTGGAGTTGCTACTGAGTTGTACTTTAAGTCCTATTGTCTTTAAACACTCAGTAGCAGGATGTGATCATTCCTGGGATAATATTGAGTTCGACAATGATGCTTGACTTCTTTATATGCTCAATATCATCTTGTGATCATCCATTGTGCTGCTAGGCTTTTGTACTTCAGCTCCTTTGGTACTTGATAACTTCTCGAGACGAACTCCTGAGATGACTGTGATGCTCCTTTCTTTTGGTACTCAGTTGCTACCATGTATGTATCAAGTTGGCGTTTAAGCTTCTCTCTTCCATGTGCCTAGCAGCTCTGAACACTTCTCTTGTAATAGAGTTATACATCTCTATGTCTTTCTTAATTCAGTGTTAGTGTTCTGATGGATCGTAGAGTTCTTTAGCATAACCATTCTCTGTTTTACTCTACGATCGGTTGTTGTCTACCATCATCTCTCTCGTGTATATTTTTCAACAATCGCAACAACCACACACTTTTATGTTTGTTATGTATGCCTTTATATCTCTGAGCATATTTTACCGTTGAGATAAATCCCGTTGGTTTCCTTTGGCTTTGTGCAGATCTTAAATATCTTCGATGTTTGACTTTCTTGCCACTTGTGTCAGTGCTTTTCCCTTTTCTGACATGTTCTGATATATTGACCTGTAGCTCAGCTTTCTCTGACTTTATAGCCGTTGCACTCCCAGAGTTGTTCAGCAAGGAGTATTATTTCCTTTGTTAATCAATCTTCTGATTTATCAATAAATACCTTCCTTGACTTTTAGAACCAACTGTTCTGATGCATTCAGAGATGTCCCATTGGTCTGACTTTATTCACCATTTTCCTGAGCAGTGGGTCCTGACTTATAGTCGTTTAGGCACAACGTCTACTACAACTCTGACATGCATCTGTATCTCAACAACATCTAATTTTTCCTTAATCTGGGCGAGGAGTATTCCCTTTTCTCTTGCACCATATAGCCGTTCTGTTAGTCTACTTGCCTTGACCTGCTTAATGAATTCTTTGAGTGATAGACTGTCTGCTTTGTTTATGCGAATTCAGCTTCATGAATGTTACTTGAGGTATGTCAAGTGAAACGTTGAGTTAGAACGATCTTTTCTCTAACTCTGCGACCTTGTTGCTCTGGTCAGATCGTAGAGTTTGTGCTTGCAATGCTTTGCTTTGATTTCGTTCTACGATCTTGTAGGTTTGATCAAATCGTAGAGTTAGTTAACTGTAGTGCTTCTTAGTGGAATCGTTGAGTTGCAGTCTGTGTTGCTTCATCCTTTAATTCTACTCAACGATTGTTCCATGTGTATAGCAATCTTCTGTTATTGCCTTGTCATTTTGTTCCACTCTACGATCTCTTCTATCAGCAGACACTCCAATCCTTGTAAGCTTGCTCAACGATTTTGCTAGAGAGTGTGTATCGTAGAGTACATTTCTTCTCTGGTTCAGCGTTATTTGCAGGCTAGCTTGGCTGTCTGTTCGACGATCGTAGAATTCAGCTCTACGATTTGTATTTGAACAGTTCTTTAACTTTACTCGTATATCCTGTAGACTTCTTGCATATCTGTCTCTCTTTGATGATCGTAGAGTTATCCTGATAAGGAGTCGTAGAGTTAACTCTACGATTTATACAAAATCGTTGAGTCTTCTTTGAAAGAAATCGCAGTGTCCGTTCTACGATCGTATAGACTGATCAACCTAACAGATTTGATCTTTTCTAACCAAGTCCTTTCTTACATTATTACATCATTACATATTGAAAGGACTTTTACAGATTTTGACATACACAAATACATCAATGATTCATTCTTATGCTACTCTGCTTATATCATACATCTTTTATGCAGAGTGACTTCTATTGAAAGATCAACCTAACATTTCTGATCTTTAAAATCTAAGTCCTTTGTACACATATAACTAAAAAAAAGGACTTTACAACATTTTAATCCGATAACTTTCATTCTCTTTAATAAGCAGCAAATAGTTTATAACAAGATCATATTTGTGCTATACTAGTGTGTGCACATTACAGTATTTAAGATAGGTAATATATATCATACACCCACAACAATGTAATCACATAATTAGATTAACATATAATCACTTTGTCAAATAACCTTTTAAACACTTTTAGTCAAGCTGTGCACATAAACAAGTAAGCACATAATTACATTTAGAACATCTACGCACTTTTTCAGATACACATTATATATCAATCACGACAATCAATCATGTAAGCACATAAACACTTTCAGAGTATCTAAGCACATAATCAATTGAGCACATAAGCACATTAACACATATAATCAATCATGTAAGCACATAAACACTTTCAGAGTATCTAAGCACATAATCAATTAAGCACATTATAAAATCACTTTGTCAAATGACCACATAAGCACATTTAGCCCAGTCCTTTTTGCACAACAGTCATCATCATCAAATCAAACAACATTCAACAATCTCCCCCTATTTGATGATGACAAAACTAATAGACTTATTTATAAGACATTCATATAATGCATCTACTTGACAGGCAAATTATGTCTTACAATACAGTGAAATACTGTATGGCTAGTGCAAAAGGATGATTTTATTAAATGAGCATTTTTACAAAAGGTTATACATACTTACAGCTGCTCTTCATGTTTTAACTTTTCTCCCACTCAGTTTTGCTAGCTGTCTTCCTCTTAGCTGGTTGAATCTGATCTACATGGCTCCCCCTAAGCTGTCTCCCCCTTAGTTGGTTACTCCTCCTTCTTCATAGCTCCCCCTGTATTCTCTCCCCCTTTTTGACATCATCAATTATGAAATGTATGGAACTTGCAGAGTTACTGCGGATTTTAGAAGGATATTTTGAAGTCTATCACAGAGTTTTGAGACTCTACGAGACTAAGAGTAAGTAAATTTTCATGGTCCATAGAGTGTTGGGACTCTATGACTGGAGAATTGGTATTTTGAGAGATGTTTGCAAAGTTTTGGGACTTTACGAACAGGGAGGTGGTGCAGGGTGATTAAGAGTTTAGTAAGTCACAGCCGAGGACTTTCTGATTTATGCATTTTGATTTTCCACAGAGCTGGACAGATTCCAGATGGATATTTCCTGGCAACTTTGGTAGTGAGAATAGAAAGGTTCGCTGCTTATTAGTGTGGTTGCAAAGGTCATTGCCTTTGTGAAATGTTGAGCTACTAATGAAAGATTTGGAAAGGTTGAGTAGCTCCAGCTGATAGAACTTTGATCATTCATGACTATTGGCCTTAGAAGTGGTAAAATGGGAATGAAACTCAACAGATGATTATGATCCCAAGCAATAGAGCATCTTTCTATCTGCCTGGCATGCTTCCTTCTTTCTCTACATCTCCTTTTGATCTGCTTCGATCGATATGCTGCAAATTTCTATTTTTCCAGTTTTCTTAGCAGTCTTACTTTCTTCAGCTTCTTTTCAGCTTTAATCCTTATTTGCCTCTCCTTGTGATTTGATTTGAAACTCCTGCCTATGTTCTTCATAAAACCACTTAATCCTTTTCTTGACCTTCTTGACCCGTCTTTTGATTTATCCACATCATGAGTGCTGGTCTCTTCTTGACGGTGTTTATCTTCTTTCACCACAATTTCTTGACAGTCTCCTTCCTCATCTGATTCAGTCTTTCCAGCTTCAGAATTTTCAGAGCATTGTTCCCTTGGTACATCATCTTCTTCAGCTACATCATCATCATTGTTGAACTCAGGTGTTGAGTCTTTTTCAACTGGTTCAATTTCCTGATCAGAACCCAAAGAGACTTCCTTTTCAGACAGGCTATTTTTATGACATTCTGATCTTTCCTCTGAAGAGCCTGTAGATGTTTCCTCTTTTGAACTGTCAGAAGTTCTTTCTTCAGAATCAGAACTTGCTTCATCATCAATTTCTATCACCTGAGGTGGTCCTGCAGTGATTGAGCTTCTCCACTGTTCTCTGATTCTCCAACTTCTTCTTGGAGCAATGTGAGGAACTTTCTTTTCTGTTTTTTTCTTCTTCTTCTTTACTTCAGATACTTTGGGATTCATCTTTTCCTTCTTAGCTTTCCCTGAACAGACATCTTTCTCTTCTTCAGCCTTCTGTAATATCCCAGATAATTTCAAGATTTTAAATAATATCTTAATTGATTTTATTAAAGGTTAAGGTTTAAACCTAGAAGGTGAGAAGGAAGATGTGTTGAAAATGGGTAAACATTTTTTTTTTTAACATAAATTATTTGTTATAAATTAAATGTGAGAATATTTTAATGATGCAGGTAGATAATTTATTTAAGAAAGAAATTCAATTGAGAAGTGAAGGTGAATATATTAATATTTATATATATAGACCTATAGTTGAGTTTGTTAGTCAAACAAGATGATGTGTGAAGTAAATTAAATACTTAATAAAACTAATAAATTAATTAGTTTTAGTATGGATTAAAAAGAAAAGTCATGTAATATAATTAATTGAATTAATTATATAAGTTATGAATTAAGGTTATGAGTAACAAGTAGGGAAGTGGAATATTACCTAGAAGGACAATATTAAGAAGTTAATTAATTAAGTAATTTACTTAATTAATAAGTTGTTATAGATGTAAGCCCAATATGGAGATATTTGCATGAAATGAGTAATTAAATAAGAGAGCCAATAAAAAATAAGTTATGTAGCCCAAACCATTAAAAGTCAAATGATGGTCAATGGTTGGGAGAAGCATTTCAAGTATTGATTGAGTGTAGAGAATTAACTAGTGTCTAGTTAATTGAATAACCCTAGTTGGTTGACAAGAGAGATAGCATTAACCAATCATTGGTTAATTGCTAGATAAATAAATGTGGGGTTAAGGATTAACCGTGGATGTGTTAATTAAGTAACCCAATGTGGTAGAATTAATTATAGCAAATCTAATTGGATTATATTATAAGTCCAATTGAGGTATTAAACTAGGTCAAATTAATTTAACCTAGTAGTCCATATAATTTAATTTGAACATGGATTTATGTAATAATTAACCAAGCCCAATGCTTGTTTAATTAAACGTAACATAGGATATTTAATATTAGCCCAATATAGTAAATAAATTGAGCCCAAATCAATTAGTTGAATGAGCCAAATATATTAAATCCTAGGGTCCAATGTGGAGCCCAAATGGTAGTCAAAGTGGTGGTCAATATATATACATTGGTGTATATATATATGGATACTTATATAATGATATATGATATAAAAATAAAGCTAAAATGGTGTAGTAAATTGATAAATCCCGAATTTTGGGGGGGGGGCCCCACATGTGGATGTTGTGTGTGGCTTTATTTTTGCTTATTTTACACTCCAAAAGTTGCTTACAAGCAACCTTGATGGATGTCAATCAAGTTGTCAATCAATCCATGCTATAGTAATCTCAATTAAGCTCTAAATTGACTATGTTGGTGAATTAGGAGAGTTAATAAAGTATTAGCATTTGGCTATATATAGAGTGCTTCCCACACTTGTGATATGGTTGTTAGTCTTTTTACTAGAAAAGCTAGAGAGAAAGAAAATAGAGAAAAACTCTAGAGAAAAAGAAAAAGAAAGTTAGATCTTGTGAGCATTGATGGTTGGATGATCTTGGAGTAAGGTTTAAAGATGGAGGTCTCCTCAAGAGGAAGTTATCTATGTAAGAAAATTGATCATCCAAGTCTTTTCAAAGTTCTAACAAAGAGGATAATCAACAAAAGGTATAAAACCTTCTAGCTTGATATTGTTTTTTGGGTATTATGTAATTTCTATGGTAGAAATATAATTTTCAAAGTCTAAATGGATAGATCCATGCTATATTGGTATATCTAGGGTTACATGGGTTTAACATGGGTTTTTAAATGTGTTTATGATGAAAAATTTCATCAAACTCATTGAATAAATTTTTACCGACGAAAACAAATTAATCTAATACGTAGCAGCCCATTCACGAAATTACTGTTCATGATCCGTATGTCGGATTTATGATCCGTTAATTTTGGGTGATAGATCCATGAAATATGAAGATTCTCCAAGTTGAATGACTAAAATCCGATTTAAAATGAGCAAGATTTGGATTTTCTACCAAAACACTCCATTGTTTTAGGGCTGTGCACAATAGTCCGGTTTGGAGCCAATTTCCGTGACCAAAACAAATCCAAATTTGATGTTTGATGACATAAAAATGTAGTTCGGGAAGTTACGAATCCATCGATACTAAATAGGCCTCAATCGGACTTGTGGATTTCATTTTATTCAAGTTCCCGTCGAAGACCCCAAGTCTGAAAAAGCATAAAAGTAATCTGCCTATTTTTTTAAAAAAAAAACGGCCGGTTCGGTTTTTTTCGGTTTTTCATGATTTCTAGGTAGGGCCGGTTCGGGCATTTTTAGGCCGGTTCTTGGGTTGGTTCCAAAAGAGAAAATGCTTATAATTTTATAAAGAAAATTATCAAAATTTAAAATCCGAATTGTTTTGTAATTTGGTATTTATTAGAATTAATAGTGGATTAAAGCTTACTAAATGGCTAATAATTATGGAAAAATTATTTTTAATTTCAGAAAAATAATATTTGACCTATTGGCATGCTAGTTAAGTGTTATAAAATAAAATTTGAAATTATTGGAGTGATTCACTATATATTAGCTATTTATTAGTGTATAAATAGGCTAATAATCTAATTAAATATTATTTAATAAATATTAAATAATATATGAAGTTATGTAATTAATTAATTATGATTTAATGAATATTAAATAATAATTAAAGGATGTTAAGATGAATAAGTTAGTTATTTATTATTTAATTGCACTTAAATAATAAGTAAAGTTAAATAAATAATTAATTATTATTTAAATTAATATTAAATAATAATTAAAGAATATTAAAGTTAGAAAGCTAATTATTTATTATTTAATTAATATTAAATAATAAGTAAGGTTAATTAAGTAATTAATTATTATTTAATTAATATTAAATAATAATTAAAGGATAATTAAGGTTAATAAACTAATTATTTATTATTTAATTAATATTAAATAATAAGTAAGGTTAATTAATTAATTAATTATTATTTAATTAATATTAAATAATGAGTTCGGATAATTAGTTAATTAATTATTATTTAATTCATATTAAATAATAATTAAATGGTAATTAAGTGGAATAAATTATTACTTAATCGAAAGAAGATTATTAAGTAATTAAAATATATTGATAATATTATTGACTAACTATTAAATGATAATAGTTAAGAATTAAATCATTATTCAATAATTAATAATGATATGTAATTAATTTAAAATATTATTAAAGGATTAATAATATTATTTAGCATTTAATTAACAATTAAATAATAATAGTTAAGAGTTAAATCATTATTAAATAAATAATAATGATAAATAAAGATTTAGAATATTATTAAAGAATTAATAATATTGTTTAACAAGTAATTAACTATTGGGTAATAATAGTTAAGGGTTGAATCGTTATTAAATAATTACTAATGATAAGTGAGGATTTCAAATATTATTAAATGATTGATAATATTGATGAACAATTAAATTATTATTAAAATGATTGATAATAATGAGAAGTCAATTAAAATATTATTAAAGGGTAATAATATTAGCAAACAATTAAATTATTATTAAAAGATTAATAATAATGATTAAGGTAAACTATTATTAAAAATAAATTAATAATAGTAATGATTATTTAAAATGTTATTTAACAATTAAATAACATTATAAGTTATTACTAATTGATAGTAAAATTTAAAATATTATCTAAGGTGGGTAATATTATGATAAGTATCGAGATAAATGATGTGATTAAGTTAAACCAAGGGTATGGTCCATTAGTGATTAATTGGTGGATCGACCTAAATAAATATAGGGTCCAAGTTTTAATGCAGTGACATTAATAAATGTCAGAATTGCATAGTTTCGAACAAAAGATTTATGGTGTTGAATATAAAACACTGAGTCAAGTCAAAGAGAGACTAAAATATGAAATTAACCTTATTAAATAAAGGGGATGATAAGAAGAAATAAATATCTTTAAAATAAGATTTAGTATTGAGTCAAACTTTGACTGATATTGTGCACCGTTGATCTCACATACCGTGTAGGTGGTGCAAGGAACGTCAAAGATTAACGTAAGCTGGTTATACAAGTCCAGACAAGTTTTTCAGAACGTGTTGTATTATGTGCATGAATTATAAGTTTGTTATTAAACTGAGATGTGCTCATACGTGGTTATGTGCAAAGATGTTTTAATGTGCCTTTGTGCAATAAGTTGATTTGAACTGTTGATATGCGGTAGTTGATTTAAGACAATTGTTCTGCATTGAACTATATGTCATGATAGAGGTTAGACATGAAGCATAGATTAAATGCGAGGCATGATATGCATGAGCAGTATGTCATAAACTGAAATGCATGAAAAACATGATGTTAGTATAAATTGTAAATTTTATGTGAAGCGTGTAATGTGTTATGTATAGCTGTTGAACTTGCTGAGCCGTCGTGCTCACTCTTGCCTAAACTAACATTTTCAGATAAGGCTAGTTACTTGAAGTTCTCGATAAAGAACAAGGAACAGGAAAATATATTACTTCCATTGAAGATCTAAATATCTATTGTAGATATCAGTCCGAATTGGACAGGTAAATGATTATGTAGCATAAGACTTAGTTGGTATGTTATATGAGTATTAAATACTCAAATTGATTGTAATAGAATGTCGTATCATGTATGATATTGAGACATATTAGGAATGTATAAAGATTTCGATTCTGGAATAGAAGGAGATGTTATATAATTGTAAATAAATGATTATTTAGCAATTATAATATTGTTAAAATTCACGAAAGATAAGGAAAAGGATGTACTCGTGTTGAACCGGATCCGAGGGTCGAGAATCCCGGATTCGGGGTCGTCACACCTTCTCTATTTCAACGAATTTTTTTTTCTTCTCTGATTCCTGACTATCATAGATCACAAGAGTTTTGTTTCTTGATTGTTCATTTTCCTCCTGTAATATCTCCTCAGATATTTCTTTCATTTCCCTTTTTCCTTTTCCCTTTGATTTCACTCCCATCTTACTGTTGAAGCTCATAGAACCTCGTGACTTTTTACCCTTATTGGCATGAGGATTCTTTTTCCAATCTTCAAACAGCCTTGGAGTAATTCTTTTGTTGCAGTTTAGAACTTCTCCTTCATCTTCCCCAATTTCATTTGCCAGCAATTTCTTCAAAATGATGCTTATGAATCTCCCATAAGGCATCTCGGGAGTTGGCTTTCCAGCTTCAGCTCTTGTCTTTGTATCATCTATCCATCTCTTTATCCACCCTAAGAGAACTGCTCCGAAGTTGATTTTCTTTCTTTGAGCAATAGCAGTCATCAGCCTCAGTTGATCTTCACTGATAGTATCATATGCGGTGTCTTTGCATATAATACTCTTTCCAACAATATCAGCCAGAAACTCATACTGCTGAGGGAAATCTTTCTTCTTGATTCCTTTGAGAGGAGACTTCTTTTCATAGCCCATCAATTCCAATCCAAGTTCAATGTTAATCTTATCAAGAGAAACAATTCCTCCGCTTGGAATACCTAGACTGAGATTGATTTCAGAAACCCCAAATTGCAATGTGATTTCCTTAACCTTTGAGATGAGGGTGTTTCCTCGATAATCAGCATTTGAATAGAATTCTTTCACAAGCGAAGAGAAAATCCTGGTGCTAGTTTTCAAACACATGGTGAAGCCAGCATTCTTGACCAGATGTAAAATATCCTTGT
Source organism: Hedera helix (assembly GCA_947179155.2). Classification (NCBI taxonomy): domain Eukaryota; kingdom Viridiplantae; phylum Streptophyta; class Magnoliopsida; order Apiales; family Araliaceae; genus Hedera; species Hedera helix. Next base: position 16,288,157 of record OX359281.1, read on the forward strand.
ATTTCTGCTCTGCATCTCCGAATTTTTCAAAACAAACAAGATTTTCAGGAATGACTTGAAGAGATGCCATGTGATTAAACTGATTGGAGAATAGCACAGGGACAGATACCAATATCGGTTTAGATGAATTTTCGATTTCTAGGGTTTTGATGAGTTTTGGGAGAATGGGTATTGACAACTGACGGGAAATGACCATTGTCAGTTTAAAAACAAGACTTATGCTAGTTCCCTCTTATTTTTGCAGAGTACACGTGCCAGATACTTATTTGAAGAACGTAGGTTTAATCTTTTTATTTTCCATAAATGGAGCACATCAATTATTCTAACCCACTTGAGTTTGAAGAGCGTGTGGTTCACTTTCTCTGTATAGTAAGCTTGACCAGTTCGTAGAGTTGGCTGCAAGACACTCAACCATCATCCTTTTAATAGATGGCCTTGAAGACTGGTGAGAATTGAATGCTGGAAAAAGGCTCTGAAGAAGTTTATGGGAAGGATATTGTTATGAGATGCAAACATAGACTCAATGTTCTACGATCAGGAAGATGAACATGATGACTCTACGATTTGGGATGATAAGGCTTGCTTGGTTATTAGTCACAGGATTTGGAGATTATTATCGGAGAGATAAGTGCATTTGGTTCATCAATCACATTGTTTTGGGACTTTGTGACTGGAATGAGAAAGGTATTCTAATGAAGAACCGATTTACCTTCTGCTTTCCTTCTGAAGTGCAATCGTAGAGTTATGATTTGAACCGCTCTACGATCTCTGTTAAGACTGGAGACTTTAGATGAATTCAGAGATCTTTGTTAAGTCTGGTTGATAGCTCAATGACAGTCTTCTGAAAGGACTTTGTAAGGATCGTTATCATGACTCTGGTTATCATGTAGAGATTGCTCTTTGATTTTGCTGGTTTCGTAGACTGGTTGTAGAGAGTCGTAGAGTGACTGACTGTGTTGACTCTACGATCTTGAGCTTTATAACGAGGAGACAACTCTACGTTCTTTGGAGAGGACACTTCATTTTTCCAAGCCTTATTCTGCGATCGCCTGACATACTCTACGATCCTTCTTCTGACTTGAGTGATCTTTCATCTAACCATGATATTAGTGACAATCATTCAAACAAGATTCACTAAATCAATAGGTGAGATAAAGACTAATAGATGCCTCCTTTTATGATCAGCTTCTTTCTCTTCTAGAGAATCCCAAGATTCAAATCTTCTTCATGCATCAGTATTCAGACTTTACTCAATCTATCAAAGATTGGCTTCCTTGAGATATTCTTCTTTATATCGTTGAGCTTTCTTCTTGAGGCTGTGGCATTGTTTCCTTCCTGTTGATCTGCTTGAATTATCTTCATCCAGAATGATTTGTGAGTATGCATGCTTATCAAGAGACTTTATGTTTAGCATTTTATAGTGCTAACTTCTTCATAGAATTAAGCAAATAAATCTTCAACCATTTCAAGCTTAGAGCTTCTTCTGTTGCATTTGAAGTTGGAGAGCCTACTGCCAAAGGTTATGAGTGAGCTTTTCTTTGAGATTAACTTTTCCTCTTTTCACAGATTGAAGGATGATTTCTGAAACTTAGAGTAAGTCATTCGTGATTACTCCTTTCTGCCTTGATCTCCTCACCCTTCTCATTCATAGATGGTTTTGAAGAATTTTGACACTAGGAGCATTTGCCTTTAAAGTCTGAGCATGTACACATGGTGTGCCTGGTAAGGACTTCTTCATTTTAAGAGCTGCTTTGTACATGAATGAGATTCTTCAACTCTTCTCGATCTTTGATGATCTGCAGAATGATTCTTAGATCCGGTGATCATTGATAAACATATGTGTCCGTTCATTCATGCTGAGTTGATTTCCAGGTCTCGGGCCTGATAACTGTGATTTGGAGGAATGACTTTGAAAACTCATCACTAAGGATATTGCAGTGAAGTATACAACTGTGATTTGATCTTTCTCCCAATTTCAGAGAAGTTGTTCTAGAAGACCGTTGAAGACTTTTGAAATAAATTCCTTTAAAAATCAGTCAAGCTCTTGATGCTGCTTCAAAATAAATGAAGCACTTCTTTTGACACACATCTTCAGATAGGATCCTTAAAATAAAAGTCCTTAAGCTTATCGGAAAGCTTAATGCTGAGCCCATCGAGTGACTATAGATTTGAGACTGATTCCAACTGCTGACATATGGTGGATAGAAAAATTATTTAACAATTTAAGCATAGATTTCTGTTGGGCTTGCTTCTGCTTCAACCTTTTAGAACCGGTGAGAAGTAGATTTGTTAGTGCTTGGTTCAGTGATGCTTCCTTAGAGAAGAATAGGATCCGGTGTCCTTTGGCATCAAGATATAAACTTCCCAGTTTGTTTGAAGGCAAAAATACACGTTTGTATTTTTAAGTGAATTAATAATTCTTGTCAACAGAACATTCTATTGATTTCTTCAACTTGCAGCACCAGATTAACTTTGAAAGTTCACTCGATAGCTTCTTTGCTGAGATCATCTGAATTTGTGTTAGGAAGCATTAATGTCAATTAACATTCAGCATCAGACATGGAATCAATGATCAACATTCAATTAGTACCTGAAAGAAAAACATTATTTTGTAAGCTTGTTCATACGAAGTGGTTTACTTCAATTCTTAAACTCAAAGACAGAAATTTGCTAGTGCCATAGGATCTACTCAAAGCGTGAGCTTTATGTTCGTGAGAACCTGCTCTGATACCAATTGTTAGTTCCCAGAGGCGCACAAGTGATCTAGAAGGGGGGGGGGTTGAATAGATCTTATTAAAAAACTTTTTCTTTTAATATTAAGTTCAAAGATTTAATAGCAATTAACAAACTTAATTAAGATTTGTTTGCACAGCGGAATATTAGTTTGAAAACACCCCTTAAAGATTTGTAAAACTTCTCCGTTAAGTTTAAGATCATTTTGAAGAAAGTCACTTGTTAAGTAAACTAATTCACAGTCATATGTAAACATATATATATATATATGTATATATATAAGACAGAATGTAAATGACTGAATGTAAATGACACCAGAGAGTTTTAAGTGGTTCGGAGACTGAATAACTCCTACTCCACTCTTCTACTACAACGAGTAGGAAATCCACTAAGGATGGTTCATACGGAACCCTTCAAGCTCATTAGCCTGAAAACTCTGGTTCACTAAGAACCCTTCAAACCCAGCAGGTTTGGTTAGTTTAGTCACAAAGACAAGGACATTACTGCCCTCTTCAAGTCCAGCAGACTTGGCTCCCTGATCATTTGAAAGAGGTTGGAGTTGCTACTGAGTTGTACTTTAAGTCCTATTGTCTTTAAACACTCAGTAGCAGGATGTGATCATTCCTGGGATAATATTGAGTTCGACAATGATGCTTGACTTCTTTATATGCTCAATATCATCTTGTGATCACCCATTGTGCTGCTAGGCTTTTGTACTTCAGCTCCTTTGGTACTTGATAACTTCTCGAGACGAACTCCTGAGATGACTGTGATGCTCCTTTCTTTTGGTACTCAGTTGCTACCATGTATGTATCAAGTTGGCGTTTAAGCTTCTCTCTTCCATGTGCCTAGCAGCTCTGAACACTTCTCTTGTAATAGAGTTATACATCTCTATGTCTTTCTTAATTCAGTGTTAGTGTTCTGATGGATCGTAGAGTTCTTTAGCATAATCATTCTCTGTTTTACTCTACGATCGGTTGTTGTCTACCATCATCTCTCTTGTGTATATTTTTCAACAATCGCAACAACCACACACTTTTATGTTTGTTATGTATGCCTTTATATCTCTGAGCATATTTTACCATTGAGATAAATCCCGTTGGTTTCCTTTGGCTTTGTGCAGATCTTAAATATCTTCGATGTTTGACTTTCTTGCCACTTGTGTCAGTGCTTTTCCCTTTTCTGACATGTTCTGATATATTGACCTGTAGCTCAGCTTTCTCTGACTTTATAGCCGTTGCACTCCCAGAGTTGTTCAGCAAGGAGTATTATTTCCTTTGTTAATCAATCTTCTGATTTATCAATAAATACCTTCCTTGACTTTTAGAACCAACTGTTCTGATGCATTCAGAGATGTCCCATTGGTCTGACTTTATTCACCATTTTCCTGAGCAGTGGGTCCTGACTTATAGTCGTTTAGGCACAACGTCTACTACAACTCTGACATGCATCTGTATCTCAACAACATCTAATCTTTCCTTAATCTGGGCGAGGAGTATTCCCTTTTCTCTTGCACCATATAGCCGTTCTGTTAGTCTACTTGCCTTGACCTGCTTAATGAATTCTTTGAGTGATAGACTGTCTGCTTTGTTTATGCGAATTCAGCTTCATGAATGTTACTTGAGGTATGTCAAGTGAAACGTTGAGTTAGAACGATCTTTTCTCTAACTCTGCGACCTTGTTGCTCTGGTCAGATCGTAGAGTTTGTGCTTGCAATGCTTTGCTTTGATTTCGTTCTACGATCTTGTAGGTTTGATCAAATCGTAGAGTTAGTTAACTGTAGTGCTTCTTAGTGGAATCGTTGAGTTGCAGTCTGTGTTGCTTCATCCTTTAATTCTACTCAACGATTGTTCCATGTGTATAGCAATCTTCTGTTATTGCCTTGTCATTTTGTTCCACTCTACGATCTCTTCTATCAGCAGACACTCCAATCCTTGTAAGCTTGCTCAACGATTTTGCTAGAGAGTGTGTATCGTAGAGTACATTTCTTCTCTGGTTCAGCGTTATTTGCAGGCTAGCTTGGCTGTCTGTTCGACGATCGTAGAATTCAGCTCTACGATTTGTATTTGAACAGTTCTTTAACTTTACTCGTATATCCTGTAGACTTCTTGCATATCTGTCTCTCTTTGATGATCGTAGAGTTATCCTGATAAGGAGTCGTAGAGTTAACTCTACGATTTATACAAAATCGTTGAGTCTTCTTTGAAAGAAATCGCAGTGTCCGTTCTACGATCGTATAGACTGATCAACCTAACAGATTTGATCTTTTCTAACCAAGTCCTTTCTTACATTATTACATCATTACATATTGAAAGGACTTTTACAGATTTTGACATACACAAATACATCAATGATTCATTCTTATGCTACTCTGCTTATATCATACATCTTTTATGCAGAGTGACTTCTATTGAAAGATCAACCTAACATTTCTGATCTTTAAAATCTAAGTCCTTTGTACACATATAACTAAAAAAAAGGACTTTACAACATTTTAATCCGATAACTTTCATTCTCTTTAATAAGCAGCAGATAGTTTATAACAAGATCATATTTGTGCTATACTAGTGTGTGCACATTACAGTATTTAAGATAGGTAATATATATCATACACCCACAACAATGTAATCACATAATTAGATTAACATATAATCACTTTGTCAAATAACCTTTTAAACACTTTTAGTCAAGCTGTGCACATAAACAAGTAAGCACATAATTACATTTAGAACATCTACGCACTTTTTCAGATACACATTATATATCAATCACGACAATCAATCATGTAAGCACATAAACACTTTCAGAGTATCTAAGCACATAATCAATTGAGCACATAAGCACATTAACACATATAATCAATCATGTAAGCACATAAACACTTTCAGAGTATCTAAGCACATAATCAATTAAGCACATTATAAAATCACTTTGTCAAATGACCACATAAGCACATTTAGCCCAGTCCTTTTTGCACAACAGTCATCATCATCAAATCAAACAACATTCAACAAATTGTAGTGGAAGTACAGAGATTATGATTTTAAATGAGGTTATGTGGTAATGTGAAATGCATGAATTAGATATGTATATATTTATATATATATATATATACATTTATATATGTGTGCTATGTTTAATTGATAAAATTATAAATTTCATTAATTTTGGAAATTAAGGGATTAATAATTAAATTAATCCAAAGTTAAATAAAAAGTGAACGTGGAAGTTAAAAAAATAAAAAGTGAACGTGAAGGTTTAAAGATTATTTAAGAAGAGGAAGTAATTTTATAAATTATATACTAATAAAGTATATAATTTATATAAGAAAATTAAAGAAAAATATTAATGGGGGAATAATTATATAAATTATAGAAGAATTATTATATAATTTATATAAGAGGATTAAAATAATGAGAGAGTTAATAAATGTATAATTTTGATTATATAATTAATTAATAATTATGGAGGAATTTAAGAAATTATTTAAAAAGGAGAATGTAATTATATAAATTATATAATATTAAATTATATAATTTATATATAAAGAAATTAATGTGAAATATAAAGAAATGAAATTAAATAAGGAAAAATGAATGTTTTAATTCATTAAAAATTATGTTTATGCATAATTGAATTGTTATGATATTTATGAAGGATAATATTTTAAAAACGTGAACATGTTAGTGTAATATGTTGTCCAAGTAATGAGGTGAAAAATTATGAAAAATAATTTTTATATGTACTATGAATTATTTTATAAATTTTGGAGGTATAAATTACCTCATAGGAGTACATGCATGTCATTATGCATGTACAAAATTTGTCAAGTAAAGTACCCAAAAAGGGTCTAAATATTATTCATAAATCATATTATGAATTTTGGTAAATTAAAATAAATATTTTATATTTATCATATAAAATATTTATTACACAAGATAATTACGTAATGTATTAAATTAATTATGCATGCTATTTTTGGAACAATCCAGAAGTTGAAAAACCAAAGTCGGTGGACGTGTGGGGGCAATTAAAAATTGCTTACTTGCAAGCTTAATAAAGGAGAAAGAAATAGAAAGAAAAGGGAAGAAAAGAAAACAAAACACAACTCTTTAGTTTCCATCACCACCACTTCCACCATCCGAATACCACCACCATCACCGTGCACCACCACTACCGAGAAAGATGGGAGATTTTAGTGCTAGTAAGTGGAAGAGAAAGCTTCCAAAAGAAAATTATCAAGCTATGAAAAGGTATAAAAAATTTAATTATTGAATTTATTTGGTATTATTATTGATAAAATATTTTTGTGGAAAATTTGTAAATATTAGAATAATGATTCCAAATAATTTTAGGATGTATATCTATGAATTATAGGATTTATGGAAGGATTATGTTGTGAAAAAATGGAATAAAATGGATGATTTTGTTGCTTGGAAGCTACTGCCGGAAGAAAAACTAGAAAATAAAAAAAAAGGGAGATCCGCGCATTGCGCGGATGATTTTTCTTCAGAAACGCGGTCTTAAACGACGTTTTTGGGCCGCGTCTGAGGGTGAGCCGCGCATTGCGCGGAGCCCAGAAATTTGGCTGAGAAACGACGCCGTTTGGCGTCGGCGGTGGGGAGGCCGCGCGCCATGCGCGGCCGACGCACGCGACGGAATTTACTATTTTGCCCCTGGGCTTTTTCAGAAATGCCGGGCATGTCCTAGATGCGCCGAAATTACAAAAGTACCCTTGAACTTTTCGCAAAATGACCAGTGTGTCCCAAAAGGCTGCGAAAATTACGAAAATGTCCTGGAGCTTTTCTGTTAATACCGGTTGAGTCCCTAAAGGCGCGAAATTTACTAAAATGCCCCCAGAATTAGTTTTTAATGAAATAAATGTTTAAAATTTTTTTAAAAATTATAGAAAATTATAGAAAAATACTAAAAATATAGAAATGATGTTTTGGGCATTAAATTTAATATTTTTGTAAAAATATTAAGTATTGGGGATTAATATTTAAATATTTTAAATATTAATCTAATGAGTTTAAATGTTAAAAAATGATTAAATAAAATTTTTGGGACAGCCAGATATGTTAAAATTTGTCCGATGAGCCGGGTTATCCGAAGTGAAGGAGTTGATATTAAGTTATATTAGTATTTAAGGGACGAGGTTAATATAATTAACCATATAAATTAAATAATTGGCCAGAAATGGTATTAATTAATTAAATTAATATCATAAGAGGATAAATAATTATTATTTGAGTATTTTATGATCATAGGTTGATCGAGTAAAGGGTATGAACTACCAAATTAATAGTTGGATTTTTCAGGCAAGTTCTTCAGTACTTTTATATTAAATGTTTAACTATTATGATATGTTAAAACTTGTCAAATGCATAGGAATTATGTATTATGTGATACGTGGATTATATGACAACTATGTGTACCGTGTGCAATGATATTAGATATATTGCTATGGTAGAAGCACAAGCACATGATGTATGACACATGTCAAGCATGATAAAGTATGTACTACGTGACGCATAAACTGTTGAACTTGCTGAGCCATTGTGCTCATTACTTGCATAATATACATTTTTGCAGGTAAAGATATAAAATTCAAGAATATAGGATTATTTTATAGACAGATCAACTTAGAAGGTTATAAATGAAATTTGTTATATTTAATGTGGTAAATTGCAAAAGTTTGTTTTGATGTTTCGTATATTCATATACGTTGGACCTGTATAGAATAAATAGTGTTAAATTGTGAACCGTGAATGTTTAAGATAGCTATTACGTTAGAAATTATTATATGATTGATTTTGAATGACGCAACAAGGAATAATTGTATGAATGTAAATAATATTAGATTTTGAATGTGGAGCATTATGATACTAGCTATAGAAAGAAAAAGTAAAGGTTGCGATCCAGGGACTAGGATCGAGATGTAAATATTTTTAAGTATCCAAATATTTTAATACAACGATTGAATTGAGAAAGTTAGAAAAAAAAGAAAAAAAAAATTTATACCGAAATATTTGGTAATTGTTGATTTTAAAATTAACTAAGGGTTTAAATAAGGTGATTAAAGATTTATTAACGAACCGAAATTTGGACGTTATGAAGATAATGTTTAAAAAAATAAGAAATTTAAGATAATAAAGTTGGTCAAATTTTGGGGTCGTTACAATACCGAGCGTGTCCCTGACCCTCAATAAAGTACGATTTTACCCCTGAACTTTCTGGAAAATACTGAATGTGTCCCTAAGGGCGCGAAAATTACCAAAATACCCCCAGAATCAGTTTTTAATTAAATAAATATTTAAAAATTGTTTAAAAATTATAGAAAAATACTAAAAATATAGAAATGATGTTTGGGCATTAAATTTAATATTTTGTAAAAATATTAAATATTGGGGATTAATATTTAAATGCTTAAATATTAATCTAATAAAGTTACAAGTTAAAAAAATGATGAAATAAAATTTTTGGGACAACTAGATATGTTAAATTTTATCCGATGAGTCGGGTTGTCCGTATTGAAGATATTTGAGATTAAGTTAAATTAATATATTAAGGAACGAGGTTAATATAATTAACCATAACATGTGAAAATTGGCCCGGAGATGATATTAATTAATTAAATTAATATCATAAGAGGATAAATAATTAGTATTTGATTGTTTTATGATCATAGGTTGGTCGAGTAAAAGGTTTGAGCTATCAATTAAATTAATTGGACATACAGGCAAGTTCTTCAGTCCTTTAATGTTAATTGTTGCCTGTTATGATATGTAAATACTTGTTTAAATGCATATAAATTATGTGTTATGTGATCTGTGGTTAACCTGACAACTATGTGTACTTTGTGCAATGATGTGGGATATACTGCTATAATAGAAGCACAAACACGTGATGTATGACACACACTGAGTATGTTAAGGTATGTGCTACGTGAAATATAAACTGTTGAACTTGCTGAGCCGTTGTGCTCATTACTTGCTTAAAATAAACTTTTGCAGGTGAAGAAATGAATTTCAGGAATATCAGATTATGTAGAGACGAATTTTTCTAAAAGGTTTTGAATGTTATTATTATATGTTTATATGGTGATTCAATATGGATATATTTGCAAAGTTTGTATTGATATATGCATGTATAAATAAGATCCAAATAGGGCGAATAGAGTTATATTATGAACTATAATTGTTCAAGATGATTATTATGATAGAGACGATTATATATCTATGTTTAAATGATGAATCATGGGACAGAATATTGGATGAATATAAAGAACGTTGAATTTGAATGTTGAACTTTATTACGCTTCACGATAATGATGATAGAAAGAATAAGTAAAGGTTGCGATCCAGAGACTAGGATCGAGATATAAGGATTTTACATATTCAAATATTTTAATATAATGATTGTGAAAAAGAAAAATTTATACCGAAAAATTTGGTAATTGATGTTTGTAATGTCAATTAATGGATTAAAGAATGTGATTAAAGATTGATTAACGAACCGAAATTTGGACGTTAAGGAAATAATGTTTCATAAATATGAAAATTAAGGTAATAAAATTGGTCGAATTTCGGGGTCGTTACATTGTCCAACAACTTCATTTCTTACCTTGGAAAGCAAAGGAGGAGAGCCATCAAGAGCAAGAGGTGTAAAAATACCTTTAACCCTAGTTTCCAAACTCCTTAAGTTCTATATATGATTTCTATGGTAGAAAAATTATTTTCAAGGTCTTTAAAACTAGATCTATGTTAGAATGATAGATCTAGGGTTTAATATACTTAACTAGTGTATTTATATGAATTTATGTTGAAAAAATTAATCAAAAGCTTGAAATCCATTCTTTACAGAAAACCCTAAAATGGACAGTCCGCTTTCGGGATTTATTGTTCACGTTTCATAAGTCGTGTTCAAGATCTGTTAACTCTAGGTGGTAGAACTATAATATACGAAGCTTCTCCAAGTGGAACGACTGAAAAATATTAAAATGACTATTTTTGGTGATTTTTCTAGCAAAATAGTTCTTGGCGGAAAATTCAACAAAACCTATTGTCCAGATTTTTAAAAGGGTTTTTCTGGCTACTTATCTTGCTCTAAAAGTTCCGTCCATTTTGTAAATGATAATATATTGTATAAATCAGCTACTGTCCAAAAATGAACTCGATCCGATCTCGGATAAGTGAGTTATGACCCAATGATTCTTTAAGTTTTAAAAGGGTATGACTACTATAACTTAAACTATATAACTCAGAAAATTATAAAATTGTTCATGGGATTATTATATGATGGTATAAATCTACCATACAAATTTTAGATAAAAACTAGATTTTTAATAATTATTATAAATTTTGGACAGAAATGGACTATTTAAAAATAGTAAATGAGGTTGAAAAATTTTAAAAAATTATTTTGAGTATAAAATGAAATATAATAAATATATCCAAGAGATATACAAATAATAAGTCAATTAAGTATTTCTAATAAATACGATTGACTTAAGAAAAATAAAGATAATAGCATAAAATAATTATGTATTATTTAATTTTAATTAAATAATACATAAATGTAATTATTTATTATTTAAATAATATTAAATAATAAATTAATTAATTTAAAATAATTTATTTATTTATTTATTGTTTAAATGATAAATAATAAATAAAGTAAAAGGAATAAAGAAGTTAATAAAAATGATTAAACAATTTACTTCTAATTGTTTAAGTTTCTATATATTACTAAATGATTAAAATATTATTAAATAATAATATTAGTTAAATTATTATTAAATGATTAAATTATTATTAAATAATTAATAGTAATAGTAAGTGATTAAATTATAAATAAATAATTAATAATAATGGTAAATGATTAAAATATTCTTAAATAATTAATAATATTAACAAATGAGTAGATTATTATTAATTGATTTATAATAATAGTAGGTGATTTGAATATTATTGAATAATTAATAATATTAAAAAATGAGTAAGATATTATTAAATGATTAATAATATTCGTAAGTGATTAATATATTGTTTGTGGGTAATATATTATCAAATAGTGATAATATTATGAAATGGTTGATATGTTCTTAGATAATATTTAATATGTATGTGATTAAAATATTATCAAATGTTGATAATATTTATATGAAATTGAAATATTATCAAGATTGATAATATTATGAAGTGTTTTATATGTGATAAAATGTTTATGAATGTGTTTAAGTGTTGAATGGTCAAAGTGATGGATAAGAAGGTTATTAATGAACTTGTATGTGATATACTAATAGATAGATCAACATTATCAATGTTAGGTCATCAAACGAAAGTTAATTTAAGTTGATTAGAAGTAGTCAGCGGAATAGAGAAGTTTCCTAACTTAACTTGTATTTATTTTGCAAGTTTCCTAAACCTTACTCAAGTTTATTTTGAGCAAGTGTCTTAAATTGAAATTGTTTCATTGTGCAAGTTATTTTCAAACCTAGAATTGTTCTATTGTTCAAGCTGAATTAATTATTGATAATTATTCTATATTATAATTGTTATTGGTATTCGCACTTATGTGCATTTGCATGACTTATTTTTAATGAGAACTGTTTAAAGAAGTATGTCTATGCCAATTGTTTCGGCTAGACATTGTAAGTGTTAGTATGACCGATTCTTAAATATAAACTATCTAAAGGAATAGGTCTATGTCAATTGTTTGACTAGACATTGAATTTGAATTGAGCAGTAGTTTATGCCAGTTGTTTCGGTTAGACATTCTTATGTCTAAATTTATTGACTTGAATATTGTTAAACCTAGCCTTTCCATATTGTTGTGGTGTGAAATCGATGGTAATAGTTGTAATGAACAACCCACATAATAGGCGAAAAGTTTTAATTATTGCGGGTATGATATACTTGAAACAAGATGTAGGTGGTTATGTTGGGCACAATATGTACATGTACGATAGGCTGATCACCTAGAGTACCCATCTTTGGATACTATAATTGACATGATTATTAATATTCTAAATGAAAATCAAGGTTTTATGTCATTTAGATGTTATAAATATTCAAAATGTATGTTCACGGTCTTGTGATCTTTCAGCAAGAAAAATGTAATGCTAAATCAAATGAAAATTGTTATTCGATATTGCATGCCTTCACAATAACTAAATATTATTGAAGTTCTAAAATTAAATTCTTTTCCATTCTTGATATATCTTTATTGTTTGTTTCAACTTACTGAGCAAAGTAGTTGTTCACCCTTACTATATCATGAAATATTTTTCAGTGGAACCCAAACGTTCTAAGAAGGACAAAGGCAAAGGAAATGATAATGAGTAGTTCAAGCTGTACTTAAATGTGTTCACTTTATTTTTGTAAACTTTTGGGTATTATGTTGTATTTATGGTTAGAAAACCTGGGGATGATGTAAGACTATTATGTTATAATATTATTTTATTATTTCGCATTATTGATGGGTAGTTAAAGATGATGTATGCGAGGTTGAAATAACCTAGATTTGGGGGCGTCACAGGTTGGTATCAGAACTGGAGGTTATAAAATTTAAGTGGGGAAAAAACCTTTAGGATATAACCTTAGAGGAGTTAACTCACTTCGAGTTTTGGGGAGATGGATTGTGGAAATTCATCAAGTAGGAAAAAAAAATTATGTGCTATGTGATAATTATGTTTTCGCATAGGATACTAATTACGTGTGTTTGTTATTGATATTAGTTTTTATAGAATGTCTAGAAGAGATGGATCGAGAAACATTCCCATGATTTGGAGCAAAGTGGTGGAAGGACCCGAGCACGTGGTTATGACTGCCCCAGTGGGCGAAGAATTGATAGAAGATGTAGCCTCTAATGTTATTCAGTCTGAGGAAACATCCAAAGACAGTATGAAATATCTAGGAGGATTTATAATAAAGACGAGAGGAGAATTGATAGTTGAAAATAGGAAGCTGAAAAGCAAAGTGCGAGAGTTGGAGGAAGAAGTTAAGGGACTTTGATCTCGCAATCAGTATAAGCAAGAAATCTGGGAGGAAGAAATCCGTATGAGGATAAAAGCTAAAAAGCAAGTGGAGGCTCTAAAGCTAGAGTTGAAAGAGAAGGACAAGCAATTAGCCCATTTAAAGAAATGAGGTCGTGATAATGTGACTATACTTATATATATAGTTATTAAAGTATGTAGGATGTAATATGGTATATAAGGAGGGAGTTAGGTAACTTCTAACTTTTAAGTAGCATGTGGGACAACTTTTGCTAATCCCAAATTTTTAGGGGTATTAGGTATGTTAAGGTAACCCTATATATTAGGGAATGCATGTGAAAGGGATAGCATAATGCTATAAGATGGGTAATGTATTATAAGAAGAATATTAATAATAAGATATTTATAACATGTGCTTGCGATAATTAAAATCCTAGGAAAGAATATTGGGTTAATGAAAGCCTGAATAAGATGGTTAAAAGATGAAGGATTAAAAGTTAAGTTAATAATGACTTATACTTAAAGAAAATAAATAAGTTATACTATTTTTGTTTGCTTACAGGATGTCGCCTCGAGAAAGAAAGAAAGCGTGACAAGGAGTAGAAAAGGCCAAGAATAAACTTAAGGACCTAAATCAAGATCCTTTCCAACAATTAGTTAAGTTAGTAGTAAAAGCTTATGAAGAAGGTATCAATGCGGGTAAGAAGAGTCTGACGGAGAATGAGAAGATCAAAGCAGAGATCGCACCGACAAACGAAGAGAATGTTAATTATATAACAAAGTTGAAAGAAGGCCAAACTAAAGAAGATAGAAGCGAGAGTAGTAGGAACTTTAAAAGAAAATGGAAAAATGACAAGTATGCCCCGGAATGAAGCCAGTCAAAGAAGATAAAGGTGTTTTATTGTACTAATTGTGGTAAGAAGCAAATGTGAATGTGCTTAAAGGGAAAAGGGGTATGTTATAACTGTATACAAGAGGGACATATGGCTCCCAGTTGTCCTAAATTAAGGAAGAATGGTCAATGTTACAAATGCGGGGGAATGGCTCACAAAATCAAGGAGTGCCCTAAGAAGAGAGGAATGGTAGATAAGGATCAGACCCAACGTACTTAAAGTGGATGGTAATGGGAAATGAGAAGTATAGCAACACCCAAGAAGTGTGGCATGCCTCGGTATTAATCTAGTGGTAGTTATGTTTTTAATGTCAATGTGTGTAGATCTAAAAAAATCCTAACTTTTGTATTAATCAAGGGATACAACGTGTTAGTAAATCCCAACTTTAGAAGTAAGTGGGATGTGTTATCAGGTAATCTCGACTTTTATGGTCTTTAAGGGATATGTATGTTTTAGCAATATGCTCCGATATGTAAAGTGTGTGGCATTGCTGTGTTGCATATGAATATAAGTGTGTCATATTTATGTATTTACAATGCCCTAATGGTGCAGTGATGTTCCATGTTTAAAGTGAGTAAACTGTCACGTATGACATAAAATGCAAAGTAATAATGTAAGATTTTATCTAAAATAGGAAACCATGCCGTCGCGTAGACAAACTTGAAACCCAAGGGCAAAGGAGTCTGTGAATAATGATGAAGGTCAGGGAGACCTGATGCGAGCTTTTACAAATAGAACCCCAGTCGTGGAACATCAGCTAAAGAATAGTTTGGCAAACATTAAAGACTTCAATATTATAGGACCACCGGAGTTCTGCGGAACGACAGATCCGATCGAAGCTCAAACCTGGATAGAAGAGATAGAAAAAGTGTTCGAAGTTGCACGTGTAGCGGAGGAACAAAAGACAATGTTTGCCACCTTCATGATGAAGGGAGAGGCTAACTATTGGTGGAAGTCTAACAAGAGGAATTGTCACTTGGACTCATTTTAAAGAGTTGTTCTTTGAAAACTATTTTTCGGAGAGTACACAAACAAGAATGGAGGTGAAGTTTTTGGAACTTAAACTGGGGAATGTTATGGTAGCAGAATATGCCGCCAAGTTCAATGAACTAGCAGGATTTGCACCACAACAACTGAACACGGAAGCACGTAAGGCAAAAAGGTTCGAACAAGGACTAAAATCATAGGTATTTGGCAAAGTAACTGTTTTGTAAATCAATATGTTTTCAACATTGTTAGAGAAAACAATCATAGCGGAGGGGGGAAGCGAAGCCCTAACTAGATATAACCAAGAGTGGAAGGGGAATCAAAGTGATAGAGGAATCAAGGATGGTAGTGGTGGCTGTAATTCCAACAAACGCAAGTGGAACAGTAATATCAGTATGGGAGATAAATCGAGAAAAATAAAGAATATGATAGAAAAGTGTGGGAATTTCGGACGAAATCACTAAGGGGTGTGTTTAAAAGGGACAAATAGTTGTTATAGGTACGGACAGAAGGGGCACATTGCTTCTAACTGTTCCACTCCAAAAAAGAGTAAGGAATGTTTTACATACGGTTCTACAAATCATCAAGTCAAGGATTGTCCAACAAAGGGAAATTATGGAGGAATTGGGAATAAAAGTAGTAATAGCAAACTGGCGATTGGGGGATCCGTTCAACAAAACAGGCCGAGGGCGCGAACGCTTAATATGATGATGCAAAATGGAATAGAGTCAAAAAACATGGTGACATATATTATTCCTATCGATAATATAGTCATTTATGTATTATTTGATTCAGGTACTATCTGTTTAATTGTGGATGAATTTCTAAAATAATTAGAATCTCCTAGAGGAAAGTTAAAGTACTTTGTTAATCTAAAGGTCACGCATATTTAAATCGAAGGGTGGTGCAAGATTGGTGAAGAGTAAAAGATAAGTGAAAGATGAGAGAAAGTAAAAGATTATAAAAATTGTTAAGTAATCTTATGTGGTAATTCCAGGGACAGAATTCTTATAAGGGATAGATAATGTAATGACAAGGGAAAATTACGAACCCAAAAAAAGTATACTTTTAAAACTATATGTGACCATGGATATTTGGTGTAGGGTGATGTGGTGGTAATTAGTGAGCTAGTTAATTTAATTAAATCTAATTAACTAAAGAAGGAAAAGAAATGCCAGAGGAGCTCATGTAATGAGATCACAAAACTTGAATGTTGACCTTAAATGACAATTGAGAAGATTAATAATCATCAAGTGAATTACTTGAATGATTAATAAAGAAGAATGAGATAAATAATTAATTAAGCCAACCCTACACCGAAATGTTTAAATGTAATGTAGTTAGTTATATCGCAAGCCCTAGATAAGGGTACATGGTAGATAATGAACTAGTTAATCAAATTGAGGTATTCAAAGGTATGCATGTTAGGGTAGTAATAAAATGAGCTTGAAAATTATTAAGTGATAGGATATTATAATCAATCTCAATCAAGAAGTCCAGATGACTTTTAAATAGCAAGTCTAATTAGATTATGAATTGAAACCAAAGTGTTTATTACATAAACTCAATGTAGTAAGTCTTGTAAGATTTAATTAGTAGTTCAAGTAATTACTAAATGATATGTGTGAGTTAATTTAAACTAGTAGACTAACCTAAGATTTTTAATATCACTGATAGGTGAACGGTTAAAGAAGAAAAAATCCAAAAAAATTACGCAAAAAATGCTATTCACGCGAAAATGCGTTTTTCTTTTTTTTGAAATTTTACATTCACGATTAGTGTTTATTTGCTATTCAAGGACGTAATTACTATTTTAAAATTCAATAATCAAAAATTGATTAAATCCTAATAAGATGAAAGAGGTTTCGGTTAGACAACGAAACCCTAATCGATTCAATTGGGTTAAAAAATTAATTAGGCTAACCCTAATTTCCAAGGAGCCCTAGCTATGATCTAAAACCCTAGTTAATTGGTGATATGGATTGCAGAGATTTAATTTGGTCCAATCAAAAACCTAATTATGGTTAAGGCCAAAGTTGGTAAGAATTAAATGTCTAGCCCAACCTAAAATCAATGTTGTAGAATTAATTCATACTAGTAATTATCATCACATGATTTAATTAGTAACCTAACCAAGTTAAATGCCTAACCCAATGATAAATTAAATTGTCCAAGCCTTAAGAATTAATTATTAATCAAATGAAATTAATTAATTGAGCCTAAACCATTGGAATGGATGAACCCAATAGAATTAATCCTAGAGCCCAATGTGTAGCCCAATACAAGTTAAAGGTTGGTCAAGGATGATGCAAGTTAGTGTGTGTGTGTGTGTGTGTGTGTATATATATATATATATATATATATATATATATATATATATATATATATATCATCTTTTACGCATTAAAAGAAAATAAAAAATGGATGGAAATAGGGAGGGGGTGCCGGCCAAGGAGGTTCAATGCTCAATGTTGCATAGAAAAGAATATCCCACAAATTCCTCATATGTTTGTCCTTGTTTTTTTCTAAATTTAGGGGCTATGTTTTCTGTGTAAATTAAGTTTAATTAACCATGTATGGGTGGATTAGGAGAGTTAAGTACACTTACCAATTCCCTATAAATATATTGTTCCACCAACACTACCAAGAGTTAGTCATTTTGCAAGTATCACCAAATAGAGAGAGAGGAAGCTCTTGAGAGAAAAAAAGGGAAAACATTTATGTTCTTGATAGCTATAGAAGAAAATATACCAAGAGGGCTTGAGGGGGAGTGGACAGTTGAGCTTGGTGGTGGTCTTGGATGTCCAACAACTTCATTTCTTACCTTGAAAAGCAAAGGAGGAGAGTCATCAAGAGCAAGGAGTATAAAAATACCTTTAACCCTAGTCTCTAAGCTCCTTAAGTTATATATATGATTTATATGGTAGAAAAACTATTTTCAAGCTCTTTATGTCTAGATATAAGTTAGAGTGATAGATCTAGGGTTTAATGTGCTTAACTAGTGTATTTATATGCATTTATGTTGGAAAATTTGATCAAAAGCTTGAAATCCATTCTTGAAAGAAAACCCTAAAATGGACAGTCCGTTTCCCGAATTTACTGTTCACCTTAAGTAAGTCGTGTTCAAGATATGTCAACTTTGGGTGCTATAACTATAAGATACAAAGCTTCTCCAAGTGGAACGACTAAAAAAATATTAAAATGACTATTTTTTGTGATTTTTTTAGCAAAGTAGTTCCTGCCGAAAAAATCAATAAAACCTATTGTCCATATTTTTAAAATGGTTGTTTTGGCTACTTATCTTGCTCTAAAAATTCTGTACTTTTTATACATGATATTATATGGTACAAATCAGCCACTATCCAAAAAATAACTCGATCTGACCTCAGATAAGTGAGTTATAATCCGACGATTCTTTATGTTTTAAAAGGGTATGACTACTATAACTCAAAAACTTGTGAAATTTTTAATGGGAGTATTATTTGATGGTAGGAAGCTACCATACAAATATCATAATTTTCTAATAAAAAATAGATTTATAATAATTATTGCAAATTCCGAACAGAAATGGACTATTTAAAAATTGTAAATGAGGTTGGAAAATTAAAATAAAATTATTTTGAGTATAAAATGAAATATCATAAATATATCCAAGATAAATAAAAATAGTAAGTGAATTAAGTATTTTTAATAAATACAATTGACTTAAGAAAAATAAAGATAATATCATAAAATAAGTATGTATTATTTAATTTTAATTAAATTATAAATAAAGTGATTAAAAAGAATTTAATTAATTATTTATTATTTAAATGCTAAATAATAAATGAAGTAAAAGGAATAAAGAAGTAAATAAAAATGATTAAACAATTTACTTCTAATTATTTAAGTTTCTAAATATTACTAAATGATTAAAATATTATTAAATAATAATATTAGTTAAATTATTATTAAATAATTAATAATAATAGTAAGTGACTAAATTATTAATAAATAATTAATAATAATGATAAATGATTAAAATATTATTAAATGATTAGTAATATTAGAAAATGAGTAGATTATTATTAATTGATTTATAATAATAATAATAATAATAATAATAATAATAATAATAATAATAATAATAATAATAATAATAATAATAATAATAATAATAGGTAATTTGAATATTATTAAATAATTAATAATATTAAGAAATGAGTAAGATATTATTAAATAATTAATAATATTCGTAAGTGATTAATATATTATTTGTAGGTAATATATTATCAAAGAGTGGTAATATTATGAAATAATTGACAGGTTCTTAGATAATATGTATGTCATTAAAATATTATCAAACGTTGTTAATAGTATTAAGTGATTAAAGGTTGTGATTAAGATATTATTAAATAGTTAATAATATTTATACGCGATCGAAATATAATTAAGGTTGATAATATTATGAAGTATTTTATATGTGATAAAATGTTTACGAATGTGATTAAGTGTTGAATGGTCAAAGTGATGGATATGAAGGTTATTAATGAACTTGTATGTGATATATTAATAGGTAAATCAACATAATCAATGTTAGGTCATCAGACGGAAGTTAATTTAAGTTGATTAGCAGTAGTCAGCGGAATAGACAAGTTTTCTAACTTAACTTGTATTTATTTTGCAAGTTTCCAAACATTACTCAAGTTTATTTTGAGCAAGTATTTTAAATTGAAATTGTTTCATTACGCAAGTTATTTTTAAACCTAGAATTGTTCTGTTGTTCAAGCTAAATTAATTATTGATAATTATTTTATATCATAATTTTTATTGGTATTCACACTTATGTGCATTTACATGACTTATTCTTAATAAGAACTGTTTAAAGAAGTAGGTCTATGTCAATTGTTTGGGCTAGATGATAATGAGATTTTATTCTTAGTTATTGGATATTTTTAGACTTAATTATTTGTTAGTTTTTAAAAAATTTAGTTGATTTTAGGTAGTTTATTTAATTTTATGCATTATTATTATTTTTAGTACTTTTATATTATTTATATTTATTTTTAATTAATTTATATTTAATTTTGTAGGAAAAAAGAATTAATTAAATTCTGATAGCAATTTGGTAATATTGAGCGCGGTGGCTCTTTCATAAATAAAACATCCGAACGTCTGCGCCATGCACGCATGGGGCTGAAATGGACCGAAAATGAAGTGACACCGTTTTGGGCGTGTTAGACGCAGTTGGAGCCACCTACGCTTGGCGTAGAGGCTTTGACTTGAATAATAGAAGAATGACGATGTACTGAAATGGCCGGTTGTTTGGCTAAGTAGCAGGCGCGCCATGCGCGGGCAAAACATTTAGCAGTCAGCTGATATAGCAAAGCGGTTTGACTTAGTCAAAAGGCACGAAGGCCATGTTTGGCGTACACAGAAATTCCAGAAAACATATTTTTTGGGATTATTTCAACATTTTTTTTATTCTAAATTAAATTTTAATTCCATATTAGCTTAGGATTATTAATGTACTCCTATAAATACAATATGTAACTCTTATTTTCAGGACATTAACATAGATTAACATAATTATGAGCAAATATTCAACGCGAAGGATTGGAGAATTGAAAGCGGAGCTTAGGGATTGAAAATTGTGATCCGAGTGACAGACGGATGTCAACATAGATTTGATTATTTTCTTTCTCTTTTATTTCTATAATTTTGATATGTTGAATTATTTGTGGTTAATTTATTATTTAGTTATGGGTTAATTTATTATTTGAGATTGCAATTGAACCCAATGTGTAGTTTAAATTAATTTTTTTTAATTATTAATGATTATATATTAATTATTTGTCATATTTTGTGTGTTCATGTATAATTATTTGCGCAATAATTAATGGGATAATCTATATGAAATCAAAAGTGGAGTATAGGTTTAGATTCAGATATGATAACATGTGAATTTGTTTATTCTTTTTAGAAAGAATTGCATGATTGTGTATAGGATGAATATATCTATATGCCGCATGTAACTTTATTCAGTGTTTGTTCTTAAGGAGTCTATTTTTAGTGATTTGCATGAACATAAAAGAACTAACTGCAATAAGTCTTTTTATTATTTTTTGATAAATGTTAATAAATAGTTAAGCATTCTCAATTAACAATTCTATACAGTTAATTAATTAAGAGGGAAGTGAAGAGATTTAAATGAAGCACTGGGGGGAATTCTGATCTTAAGTATTTTAATTTGATTTAATCTTTTTCATTAGTTTAATTTAGTTAGTAATTTTAACTCAATTTTATTTTATAAATTTATTGCGACTATTTAAATAAAATTAATTTGATATTAAATTAATATTTGGTAGTAATTATTTTTAATTTCCTGTGAGTTCGACACTCTCTTTATCACTTTATTACTTGTGGACCGCATATACTTGAATGTAAATTTCTATTTAAAATTAAGCAAACACTAGACATTGCAAGTGTTATTATGACCGATTCTTAAATATGAATTATCTAAAGGAATAGGTCTATGCCATATTGAATTAGAATTGAGCAGTAGTCTATACCAGTTGTTTCGGCTAGACATTCGTATGTCTAAATTTATTGACTTGAATATTGTTAAAGCTAGCCCAAACCATACTTTTGTGGTGCGGAATCGATGGTAATAGCTGTAATGAACAACCCTCATAGTAGGGGTAATTTTAATTATTGTGGGTATGATATACTCGAAACGAGATGCAGGTGGTTATGTTGTACACAATATGTACATGTACAATGGGTTGATTACTTAAAGTACCCATATTTGAATATTATAATTGACATGATTATTAATATTCTAAATGAAAATCAAGGTTTTATGACATTTGGATATTATAAATATTCAAAACGTACATTCACGGTCTTGTGACCTTTCAACAAGAAAAGCATAATGCTAAATCAAATGAAAATTGTTATTCGATATTGCATGCCTTCACAATAGCTGAATATTGTTGAAGTTCTAAAAGTAAATTATGTTTCATTATTGATATATCTTTATTGTTTATTTTAACTTGCTAAACAAAGTAGTTGCTCACCCTTACTATATCATGAAATATTTTTCAGCGGAACCCGAATGTTCTAAAAGGACAAAGGCAAAGGAAAAGCTAATGAGTAGTTCAAGCTGTACTTAAATGTGTTCTCTTTATTTTTGTAATCTTTTAGGTATTATATAGTATTTAAGGTTAGAAAACCTAGGAATGATATAAGACTATTATGTTATAATATTATTTTGTTATTTTGCATTATTGATGGGTAGTTAGAAATGATGTATCTATAGTATCGTGAGCGCCATATATAAGGTTGACATAACCTAGATTTGGGGGCGTCACAGGGGCCCTTTGGGGTGGAGTGTTAGCTCATTTGTTGCTTGAAAATCTCATATTGTCATAATTGGTAGACCCCTCCAACAACCCTAATCCTTTCATGTAAGAAAAATCCTAAAAATCTAGCAATTGTGAGCTTAAAAGATAAAATGAGTTGGGGGTTTTTTAGACTTATAAAATGTATATGTATATATTTTTTATGATGAGTTTGTTCTATAAATAGAAGAGTGGAAAGAAGTGTTAGGTTTGTTAGTTCATTTGTCTCATTTTTACTAAGTGTTGTGGAGAGAGTTCTTGAGAGCTTGAGATAACAAAAGTTCTAGAGACTTTGAAAGAGCGATCATTAACAGTGTAGATCAAGAGTAAAGGTGTATGTCACTTAGTTTCACAACCTACTTTGAAAGAAAAGGGAAGAGAACATCCAAAACCCTAAGGTTTAAAAGTTTTCTACCCCTTAATGTTTTACTTTTATGGTTAATATTTGTTATATATGTCTTTGCTATGGTTAGTTGTGGGAGAAATTATGTGTTGAGGAAACCATGAAGGTTTTTGAAGGTATAAGGATGGAAGTTGATGGAGATATATATGATCTAGGTGTATATATGTATGAATATGTATGTTAAGTGATTTTGATAGTCAAAAATGTATTTTGATGGTTCAAAACCTATTTTCAACTCCTATAATACTAGATATAGGTTAAATATGTAGATCCATGGTTTAATATGATTATTATGTGTATTAACATGTTTGGTATGTGAAGTAATAGAAAGAAATGCATAAAAACATGTTTGCCGGTAAAAACCCTAGCTTATTATGTGATTTGATTTATTGAAAAATGAGTTGTGGATATTATTCTTATGACTTCTATAGCTTGAAAGATAACTCTATGAGTCACAAGAATAACTCAACTTGAATCATTGAAAAATGTGATGAAATGTGCTAGTTATGATCTTTATCGCAAAACATGTCATTTTTGAAACCCTAGTCGATCGATCCTAAATTTTGTGTCAAAAATGTTTTCAAAAATGTGATCGATCCATGAAATATTGAAGAACAAAAAGTTAAGAAAATAACAAATCTAATTTCCCTGAATGCATGTATTAATGCTAATTAAAACACCATTTTCATCTTTGTTGAAAAACATATGAGAATAAAATTCAGCTATTAGACTGGGATAAATATGTCTGTCATCAAAGACGACTAAACTTTCCCACCCAATGTTATGAAATTTAATTAAAAGATGAGGAAAGCTGTTAAAAGTGATTCCAACACCGGGAACTAGATAATGTTTAAGTTGATGATATTTAAATTGTGCATCAGTGGTGACCAAAGTGGGAGTAAAGATATCAATGTGGACTTCAGAAAATATAGATGATTTTTGCTTTCTGGAAGAGAAGGTAGTTTCCATTTAAGATACACAATGTATGCAAGATGAAATGAAAATAAGAGGGTAGTGGGAGAGTTAAAATAGAAAGTTGAAGTGTAGATAATTTTTAGATAAGTGAAATTTATACCCGTAGCGCATACCCAAATTTGTTCAAGAATTAATTTCCAAACATGCAAGCAGATTATCCATGAATGCTTGAAAAGATATGTGAAGAGAGAAATCATGATTGGTACTAAGTGTAGATTTCTTTTCCAAGAATAGAGCATGAACTAATGTGCAAGGACTTTATTTGAACTGCAGGCATGTATGACAAAATTTATTAACTAAACAGTTGAACTGAAGTTCCAAGTCAGTAAGCAAAGCAAAACGTATGTATCAGTATGAGGTAGAAGTAAAATTATGGAACACAAAAATCAGTCGCTGACAACAGAGTTAAGCACCCAACAAAATTTATTGTAGCAACCAAAGTCAGAAACTTAAGTTAAAAAATAGAAAGAGAAGGTTCACATGAGCGCAATATGTCAAACGAAATAAATGTGCCATACAGTAGAGAGAGAATGTTCTGCAAAAAAATTGGTGTGATGTATATATAATATATATGCAAAGTAAAGGTTAATATAATATAATATTTGCAAAGTAAAGTTAATATAATATAATATATGCAAAGTAAAGTTAATATAGTATATTAAATATATGTAATGTATTATATAAAAGTAGTATAGATATTATTTTATATATATAGATATATAGACTACGGTTACTGAAGTAATAAGTATAGGCCATGGATTAAAGTCAAGCATTTATGGCGCAAAAAGATTTTGGGTCCGTAATTTTTTATATAATCTTTTTTTTTTTTTTTTTAACAAAAGATTCAGTAAAAAAAAATCTTAGAAAAACTTAGATCTAAGATCCAAATACATATATATATATATATATATATATATATATATATATATATATATATATATTCTAAGGAAAAATGGATAGATAATGAATATATTTGTATTATAATGGAGTATGAGTTGCATGAATGAGAAACATGTTATCATATCTGAACATGAGCCAAAAAGAATTTGTGAAGACAAAAAGTGAAAGAAAAAAAATCATTGTACAGATAAATAATATTTCATTAAGTATAAGTATACAGGTAATTAAGTAATATGATAAGTATAAGTAAATATATATAATTTTTATAATTTTTTTTTTTTAACTATACAAGAATAATAAAATAATAAAATATTATTTAAGCAAAAAAAATGAAGCGTAAAATTTTATGAAACAATATCCAGCATACCTAGATCCATGCGTAATTTGTAAAATCTGTCAAAGCTCAATGGTTTAGTAAATATATCAGCAATGTTTAAATTTGTATCAATATGATCTAATTTAATGTTACCATTGTTTACATGATCACGTAAAAAATGATGTCTGACATCTATATGTTTTGATCTAGCATGTAACACGGTATTTTTGCTTAAATTTATTGCACTTGTATTATCACATAATATAGACACACAATTAAATTTTAAATTATAATCAGCAAGAGTCTGTTTCATCCATAATATCTGCGCACAACATTGTGCAGCAGCTATATACTCTGCTTCAGTGGTTGAAATAGATACTGAGTTTTGTTTCTTAGAGAACCAAGAAACTAAACAACCACCCAGAAACTGACAAGTGTCACTTGTACTTTTACAATCAACATGATGACCGGCATAGTCAGAATCTGAAAAACAAACAAGATCAAATGGTTGACCTTTAGGATACCATAATCCTAAGTCTGTGGTTCCTTTAAGATATCTGAAAATTCTTTTTACAGCAACCAAATTTGATTTTTTAGGATTTGACTGAAATCTAGTACATTTATAGACACTGAACATAATATCAGGTCTGCTGGCAATGATATACAATAGACTTCCGATCATTCCTCTATATTTCTTTGTGTCAACACTTTTTCCATTTTCATCAGCAATTAATTTATCAGTAGTTGACATGGGAGTGTTAAGAGGTTTTACAGACTCTAAACCAAATTTCTTAATCATGTCTTTGCAATATTTAGATTGAGAGATATGAATACCTTTTTCACCTTGTTTGATTTGCAAGCCTAGGAAGAAGTTTAATTCTCCCATCATGCTCATTTCAAATTCCTTACTCATGCTTTTAGAAAAATCATTGCACATAGTAATGTCAGTAGAACCAAAAATAATATCATCAACATAAATTTGAATAATAAGAATGTCATTATTTTTGTATTTAGTAAACAAGGTAGTATCGACAGTTCCCCTTTTAAAATCATTTTCAAGTAAAAATTTACTTAATCGTTCATACCATGCTCTAGGGGCTTGTTTTAAACCATATAAAGCTTTATGCAATTTATAGACATGTTCAGGATGATCAAAATTTTTAAAACCAGTAGATTGTTTAACATAAACTTCTTCTTCAATAACTCCATTTAAAAATGCAGATTTGACATCCATTTGAAACAATTTGAAATCTTTATGGCATGCAAAAGCTAATAACATACGTATAGACTCAATTCTAGCAACAGGAGCAAAAGTTTCATCATAATCAATACCTTCAAGTTGATTTTATCCTTGTGCAACTAACCTTGCTTTATTGCGTATGACTGTTCCATTTTCATCGATTTTGTTTCGAAACACCCACCGGGTTCCAATAATAGAAGTATCATCGGGTTCTGGAACTAGTTCCCAAACTTTGTTTCTAGTGAACTGTTCAAGTTCTTCTTACATAGCAATTATCCAATCTTCATCAAGTAATGCATCTTTTATATTTTTAGGCTCAATTTGAGACAAGAAAGATAAATGTCCGGCCAAGTTGTGTGCTTGTGATCTAGTAAGAATTCCTTTATCCAGGTCACCAATCACATTTTCTAAAGGATGATTTCTAACCATATGTGAATCTTTAGGCAAATCATTTAACTGAGGATTGGAAATTTCAAGAGGATTTTCATTGACAGGTTGAGATGTTTTATCTAGTTTTGGTTCCTCCATATTTCTGAGAATATTTTCAATGACAAGGTCATTGTCTACTAATTCTTTGTATTTGGGAGGTGGTTGAGATTCATCGAAAGTTACATTCATTGATTCCTCAACAACTAAACTTCTTTTGTTAAAAACTCTGTATGCTTTACTATTAAGTGAATATCCCAGAAATATTCCTTCATCAGATTTGGGATCAAACTTTAACAAATGTCCTTTTGTATTTAAAATAAAACATTTACTCCCAAAAATACAAAAATAATTTATTTTTGGAGTTCTTTTATAATAAAGCTCATAGGGAGTTTTGAGCAAAATTGGTCTTAATAAGACTTGGTTTAAAATATAACAGGACGTTGCCACTGCTTCAGCCCAAAAATATTTAGGAAGACGATATTCATTTAACATAGTATTAGCCATTTCTTGTAAGGTTCGATTTTTCCTTTCAACCACGCCATTTGACTGTGGTGTGTAAGGAGCAGAAAAATTATGACTTATACCGTGCTCATTACAGAACATAATAAAATCAGAATTGTCAAATTCTCTTCCGTGATCAGAACGAATATAAACAATAGAGCTTCCTTGTTGATTCTGAATTTTCTTGCACAAAGTAGAGAAAGAATTTATAGCTTCATTTTTAAATTTCAGAAAATCAACCCATGTAAATCGAGAGTAGTCATCAACCAAAACTAGAATGTATACAGCACCACCCATGTTATGTTTAGGAATAGGTCCAACTAGGTCCATATGCAAGAGTTCTAAAGGTCGTGAGGTTGACACTATGAGTTTAAGTTTGTGAGATGCATGTATTTGTTTACCCAATTCACATGCTTCACAAATATGATCTTTTAAAAACTTTATTTTTGGAAGACCACGAACATGTTCTTTAGATGCAATATTGTTAATTAGTTTCATGTTGATATGACCTAATCTACGATGCCAAAGCCACGGATCATCATTTGCAGAAACTAGACAAATATTATCTTGGTGAGAATATGCATCTAGGTCACATGTATACACATTTTGATTTCTAGGACATAATAAAACCAATTTATCAGATTGGTCAAATATTGAACAGTTATGAGGACTAAAAGTTATTTTAAAACCGCTATCACATAACTGACTAATGGATAAAAGATTATACTTGAGTCATGTGACTAATTGAACGTTTGAAATTGTTATGTGTTTATTACCAACACTTCCAATTCCAATTACTTTACCTTTGTTATTATCTCCAAAAGTTAGCTCGCCACAGTCTGTAGCTTGTATGTTGTTTAATTTAGATTTGTCTCCTGTCATGTGTCTTGAACAACCGCTATCGAGATACCATTTGCTTTTACTATAGTCAGCTGCAAGACATACCTGAAGCAAATGCTAAATTCACAAACTAGTACCCTTTAATAAGAAGGGTCATTTGGGTAAGTTTTCCATTTTGTATAAGGAACACGTGTGCTTCCTTTTACAAATCTGTGTACAGGATAATCAGTCTCAGTTGATACAAGCATTTTATTAGTAGCAACAGGTCTATAAAATGCATGTTTTACTCTATTTTTATATCCTGAATATTTTTGATGAATATGAAATTCTTTTCTTACATTAATACTAATAATTGGTGAAGTATGAGTTCTTTTTGGTACCCAAATCATTTTTCCTTTATAGTTTCTATTTCGAGCATTACACATGTGAATAGAATGACCATTTCTGTTGCAGTAAGAACATTTAGTAAAAGGAGATGTATGACTTTCTTTTTCTTTACTCTTAACATGATAAAGTCCTTTATCTTTTGTTTTACTAGTTTCTCCAATATATCCTAATCCTTCTTTATTAAATCCACATCTTTGTTAACTAAGCATGACATCAAGATTTTCTTTCTCTTTTGTAAATTTAATAACTATAGTGTGTAAATCGTCACGTTCTTTAGTTAATAAATTAATTTGATCTCTTAAATCAGTATCTTCATTTTGTTTTTCTAGTTCTAATTTTAAAGATAAATATCAAGTTTAATATTTTTAATATCTTCACTTAACACTTGATTTTGTATTTGAGTGTCGTTATTAATTAAATCAAGTGTTGAATTTTCACCTTCAAGATTTTCATTACAAATAATAAGCGTTGAATTTTCTATCTCAAGGTCTTTGTTTATTTTTCTCAATTTTTCTAACTCTGCCTTTAGTAATAAAATTTCTGAAAAATCTTTTTCTTTTTCTTCTTTTAAATTTGCATTTATAGTAATTAAATTTAAATTTTCTATTTCAAGATTTTTATTACTTCTAGTTAATTTTTCTAATGAAATTTTTTGTTTAATAAAATCTTCTTTAATAATTTCATTATCTTCAAATAAACAGTTATAAACTTCTTGTAATTCATGAAGTTTTTCAGTTAGATTATCTAAGGTATGTGTGAGAGATGAAGTACATGGCAATTCAGAATTTACCTCAGATTTTGATGACGATGGATCATTGTCTGCCATTAAACATAGATTTGCAATTTCTTCGATTTGTTTAGCAACTTCTTCATCGTCACTTAGATCCCAGCCTTCTTCAGCTACTAGCACTTTGTTGTTGACTAGTTTTGGACAATCCTTTTTAAAGTGGCCACGCTGTTTGCATTCAAAACATGCGTTTGAATTTTCATTAGCATTTCGAAAGTTGTTGTTATTGTTTGCTTTGAAATTTCCTCCCTGTGCCTTTGGTTTGAAAACCTGTTTGCCTTTGAAGTTGTTGAAGTTGTTGTTTGTTTTTAGAAAGCCTTTGCCATATTTTCTGGCTTTGCTTTGGATCACTCTCCTGAGTTGTCTAGATAAAAGAGAAAATTCATGATTATCCAAGCTTAAGAGTTCTTCATTCAGCTCCTCATCATCGCTTTCTTGATCTACAAGTAGAGCTTTGAAGGCAATTTCTTTCTTCTTGAGATCTGTATCTCTGTATCTGATCCAACTTTTTCAACGAACATATCAACTTCGTGAGCACGAAGATTTCCAATAAGGCTATCAAGAGGATAGGTGGTTAGATCTTGCATTTCCTTGATGGCAGTGACCTTCATTTTCCAAACGGATGGAAGGGCTTTGAGAGTTCGTCTGTTTTTCTCATTTGTTGTATAAGTCTTCCTAAGTTGTTCTAGCTCATCAATGATTCTAGAAAAGCGAGTTTCCATATCAATAATTTTTTCACCTTCTTCCAGCTTGAAACTTTCATACTCTTGGATTAGAGCATCTTTTCTGGTTTCTTTAATATGATTGGTTCCTTCATAAGTTACAATCAATTTTTCCCAGATTTCTTTAGCATTTTTGCAATTGCTAACTCTTTTGTACTCTTTTTCAATAAGAGCGCTAGTTAACACCATTTCGGCTCTGGATGCTAAGTTCATAGTTTCTTCATCCTCAGTAGTGAACTCATTAGCATCTTTTTCAACGATCTTTTCTTCAATGACTTTTGAAGGAATTTTCACACCTCTTTCTATTGCTAGCCAAACTTTGATTCCTTGTGATTTGGCATAGATCTTGAATCTGTTTTTCCAGGTGGCAAAATTTGTGCCATCAAATAGTGGGGGTCTGGACATGGATAGTCCTTCTCCGCAACCAGTAGCATTTGTGTAGGCCATAGATGGATCTACTCTTTGTTATGCCTGTAATTACTCAACAAACAAGTTAAAGAGCACCGCTCTGATACCAATTGAAAGTCCAATAATAATCTAGAAGGGGGGTTGAATAGATTATTACCGATTAAAAAAAATTATCTTAGGCCTTTTTGAATTTTTGATTAATTAATTTACAGTGTAATAAATTAATATGCAAGATAGTAAAAATTCAATCACACAATGCACAGGGATTTAGCTGGTTCACAACATACAGCTCGGGTATGTTGCTACGTCCAGTCTCAAGCTCCTCTCCAGGACTTGAGATCCTATTACTATCAGTAATTAATTCTCCTTCAATAGGCGGAGAAGCCTTTACAAAGTTTTAAAGATCACTTTCTAACTTTACATACAACTATTTATCAGTAACTCCCCGCTCCTTTCTCAAACGTAGTTGTACCTGTTTTTAAGTCTAGCTCTGCTTTACAATCTGGTCTTGAAACAAGAAGTCGGTTCCTCACCTCACAAGTACACTAGAGACCCAACTACCCGTTGACCTCTCTAAGACTCTGATCTTAGTCAAAGGATCACTCTCTTTTTCTCACAGAAATATAAAACCAATAAACCAACCTTTTTTAAAATAATTGTTTTTGAAATGTGCTTCTTAAATAAGTAAGTATATATTTTCAGTATAGATTTATAAAGGTTTACTTTTCCTTTATAAATAAAATATGCTTCTTAAATTAAGCAGATACAAATTTAAGTTCAGATATAAAAGTTTAAATAACTTTTATAGTGAATGATACGCTTTTGTGTAAGCAGATGTAATAATTATATTTGAGATATAAAAGTTTAAGTAACTTTTATATTATACAACAAGTGTTTTTTTTTAATATATGAATTTATGTTCAAATACAAGTAATGACAGATATCAAGTATAATGAATGAAACAGTTAAATAATACTTGATATAACAAATAAATTTGTTTTACTCAAATATATATATATTGATATATTTGATCTATGATGTGATCACTTTAAATAAGGCCACTTAGGTTTTCAAAAACCCGGCGAATGATTTTCTGGTTTAGGAGAAATATCTTCACCTATAGGTAACTAAGTACTGACCAAATTTATAGCTTCGCAACTATGATGTTTATAAAACTTAATTTATATAAACACACTATATCAGTAAAAGACCACTTAGGTTTTCAAAAACCCGACGAATGATTTTCTCGTTTTAGGAAAAATATCTTCACCTATAGGTAACTAAGTACTGACTTTTTATCTGATATAAATAGAAAAAATATAGATATATATAAACGTGTATAACAATTTAAATTTGTATATCTATATATATAACAAGTATGAGATAATCAAATATAATGCAACAATTTATCTCAAATACTTTGACTAATTTTTCTCTTCAAAGAAAATAATAACTTTGAATAGAATAGCACTTTTAAAAGCTAATAGAGAGAAAATGTAGGCAATGAGTAAATTTTTTTCTTTCTTTGAAATTGGTAAAAAATTATGAAAGGGAAACCTCCTATTTATAGGATTTTGATGCTTAGGGTAAGATAGTAATTTTGGTATCTGATTTAATAATCAATGGTTAGGCAAGATAACTATAAAATAGATGGCCCGAATTAATTTTAAAAAAAGTACACGAATTGGTTTTAAAATGAGGCGCCCGAACTGTCCAACTTATTTCATCAAAATAAATGGAACAATCAGGAGGAGAAAGAACATCACCTCTCGGTCACATATGTCCCAAAAAAAAATTTAACTCATTAATTTAGATGAGCCAATAAGGTTAGGAGAGAGAAAGCTCATTTTTATTTTTTATTTTGACCATGTAAGACTATGCTACAGAAAGGCATTTAAGCCTTTGAAATTTCCAACCCACATTCATGTAAGCATTTAATGCTTTTAACTTTGCTAGCAACTTTCGGATGGTTTCAATTTAGGCCACATGTATGCATTAAATATATTAAGCATTTTAACGGAACATGCAATTTTCGGATGAGACATTTTAAGAAGATTTTGGATTTTTATTTTCTAAGCTTCTTTTGGTTCATAAAACTTGCTTTTGGAAAATAATAGGAGTTTTTCTTGCCTTAGAAAATATTACTTTATGAATAAATATTTATAACACTTGACATTAAATTATCAAGGTTAATAAAATATTAATTCAATAAAATTTGAAAAATATTTTTGGTCAAAGTATTAAAATAAAAATTAACTTATGGAGAGGATTCTATTTTAATTAATCCTATTTACTAAAATTGTCATCATAAAAAAATAAACTAAAAGTTAGGGACCTATCAATCGTAAATTAGGTTCAACATCCCTTAAGAACTGAAAATAAGAAACTGACATAGTTCAAATCGCCAATTAATCTTCAATGAAAATCTTCCTCCAAAAGTTGTTTTAAAATCATCCTAATCTCCTCTATTTATATCTCTAATAACTCTCCTAAAAGCCCCTAACTCGCAGCAACATTACAATCCTTCTTTAGCTCAACTTCTGGAAACGCACGAATCCTCCAAATTAGATCTGTCGACCACGGCCCCAGCCACGTATTTGCACTGTAAATTTTGGCCCCAACCACGTCACTGTTCAGAATTTACAAAATTGCCATTAAGTTCCGTTTTTACCGTTCTGACCCTCCAAAGCCATTTTCTGCAATAAAAACATAAAAACAAGTAAAATGCC
Organism: Hedera helix; assembly: GCA_947179155.2. Taxonomy (NCBI): domain Eukaryota; kingdom Viridiplantae; phylum Streptophyta; class Magnoliopsida; order Apiales; family Araliaceae; genus Hedera; species Hedera helix. The sequence goes on from OX359281.1 coordinate 16,321,788, forward strand.
TCTAAAAATACTCAATGATAGCAATTTATTAAGCCCAAGAACATTCGATTCGTAAGTATAAACTACACTCATCAATCGATTATCACTATAAGAAGTTAAGTGGTTGTCAAACCAAACACAATCTCCTGCCCATACAAGAAATTGGTCAACTCGACCATTAATCAACATAGGAAGTTAAGCGGTGGTCAAACCAACGACAAATTCCCTGGCCATACAAGGAAATGTTCAACTTAACCACTATATCGATGTAGGAAACTAAGCGGGTTCTCAAACCAAGCACACATTCTCCGCCCATATAAGGAATTGTACAACTCAGCCACTAACATGAGTCCTCCATTAAAACCCACAAACCTCTAACTATTTCTTAGCTTGATATGAATTTTCTTAATTCATACCTTATCACATACAATGCTTTACGAGTTCACTTATTACAATTTCACAGTATCCTCCTTTTCATAGCATCATGCTATCTATACATCCTCTTAATCATTTAACAGATCATCTGTATCCTATGATTTCACTCTATTCACCGTGTGATCTTATTTATAATTAATTTCACTTGTACAATTTCTCATTTATTCTAGGATTGTTTAATTCTACAATCTTCTCACTCCTCTTTGATCATTTTACTTTACGATCCTTCTTTTTAAATTCTTGAATCAAGTGTTCCCTGATTCTTTTCCATTCATTTGGAATACACCCATGAAGATCCTTCTTTGAATTTCCTCATATATACACTTATTTTCTTCTTTATGAATTTGTTATATTCAGCTCTTATTGATTAAACTTCATTTGAGTTTATCCTTTCATTGCCTTCAATATATATCCACGATTATAGCCTAAGGTACTGCTACCTAAGAACTATAACCTATCAGCTCTGATACCAACTATGACGCCCCGTAATTCCCCGTGCTGGCCACAGCGGATCCCGTGCGTTAGTGTACAACCTTGTACTTAAATCCACGATATGCCTTAATAATATAATTGATAAAACTAGTTTATTTTTAAAACTATTACAACTTCATTCATAACCTACAACCGTATTATAGTTGTTTAAAACAGAGTTACTTAAAACTTCACCATTTTTCTGTCTCAGAATCACAATCTTTATTAAATTATAATAGATCTCAGATCAAGTATAGTATGACCTAGTCTATTTTAAACATGTAAGTATATACAACTCATTAATCAACTTTCAATATATCTGTTTATTCAATACCTTCTCTTTACATAAACTTTATGTAACGTAGATCATATATATTATGATCTATTATACATCAATGAATCCTAAATAACTTGTAATGATATAAGTGTTTAGCGTATACGAATGTCATACAAACATTTCACTAATCAATTCTTACCATATCGTAACACTATTTATCCCTAAAAAGGTTTATCAGAATATATATCAATTGTGAAAGTCAGCACGCATTCCTGTTCCGTGATCTGTATATGAACCTTCGAATAACTCGCACTTATTTGAAAGTATTTATTTTAAGCAAGAGTGAGCATGACAGCTCAGCAAGTCTAACAGCTAACACATAACACATAGGTCACATTTAATTCATGCTTTATGCTCTATGCTTTACATTTATATATGCATCATGCTTATTGTCGACGCCGGGATTTTCGTCGTTTCGTTTTTTATAATTAAAAATGTCCTTTCCAATTTTAGCCTTTAGATTAAGATGTGGTTTTGAAAAGGGGTCGGCTTGAATGTCGACGGGTTTTGAAAGATCGATTTTATGATGAGCCAATTGACCAGAGTCGCCAGTTGGTATATTTGAAATGGATGTACCAACTCATCCGAATTTTGTTTTCGCAATCGCTGGCTCATACATGACTCCGATTCAATTGGTCCGCAAACCAAGATTCATAGAGTTCGGGGGCTTGCTTAAGCGAAGGGAAGGTGTTAGGCACCCCCCGACTTCCGTGAAACACGGTTACCGCTATCTTGATGTTTTTCTATCCTTTTAAAATCTTAAGAATGTGTGTGTGTGTGTGTGTGCGCACGTGTGCCTAAATGAATGTCGTTGGAATGCTTTACTTTGAAAATGCTTCAGAATCTCGTTAACCCTATGCACGAAGGATTTGACTTAATCGAAAAGTTCATTTTTATTGCTTTTTTGTTTTGATAATAAAACCGATGATATTTGTAAAACATATTTTTCAAACCCTTCGTCAAATAGGAATAGAGCTCATCCGACACTTACAATTTTATTTAGCCTACGAGTGATCTAATATCCTACTTTGATTGATTTTATGAAAATCTTTATCTTTTCATTCAAAAATTCGTTTTCTCATGTCGGAAGGGAAAACCAAGCATCAAAATAACGTTGGAGCTATTTGTGGGCATGTAAGCCGTCTAAATAGCCTCAAACGCCCACAATCACATATTTCATTATCACGGGGCCTTAAACCCGATTTTCGATTCGACATCGCTTTAAGGCCCATAAATTACATATATATAATACAAATGCATCGCCATCGCTACATAAGTAAAAATTATAAAATAAACTAAAGGGATATCATCGGGAGGTTAGGAGGAGATTCCATCCGCCATAAATCCTCCCTAACCGTCCCTAATCCATAGATCTACAATATATTGACTACATTGGATCTAACTTCAAAATACACGGAATCAAACTACTTAAATAGCAATGCACCAAATATTTTCGGATCTAACAGTAGATCCACCCAACAAATGCACAAATACACAAATATTTATCGATTACACTACTAAAGCAAGATGAAATATTACATCTAATAGATCTACAAAATGAGCACCATACTAAGAAAGATATCGAAATTTTTGCCTTGATATTGATAGAAATCACGCACTAGCACTCAAATCCAATGTAGAATACAATGTATAGCATGAAGATTGAACGAAAGGAGATGAATCCTCACATTTTTTGGCTAACCCGAAGGCTTTCTCTCTCTATTTCTGCCATTTTCTCTCTCTAAAACCTTCCAAATTTTTTCTCTCTCTTCTCTCGGACGCGAAAATGGCCGCTGTATAGCTGATCGGAGGCAGCCGCAGATGCATCTGCGGCTGCCTGCTGTGGCCGCATGGGCTGCCGTGTGCCGTCCTCGAGCCGTGCGAAGCCCCAAAAGTCGTTGGCCGCAGATGCATCCACGGCTGTCTGGCTTCCTTTTCTCGATTTTCGTGCCACGCGGTCTTAAATCGTCACTTTCTGCTGTATTATTTCGGAAGGCTGTTCCTCGGTGTATAAATTGCTCGTTGTGCTTGGCTTCCAGGGGGCGCTGCCCCCTTTCCACCCCCGCCAGCTCACCGGCGAGCTGGGCAGCCGCTCACTCACCGGGGAGCGAGACCCCCGAACATCGTAAGCGTAGTGGCCATTTGTCGTCTTTTGTGCTCAAATCAGGTTCTTCTGGATCAACTCTTTGCCTTGCCTCAAGTAACCTGATGCTCGTTGTTCGTCGTGGTGGCTTTGACCGTAAATTGTTGGGGTGACTTCGTTTTGGGGTCCACCTTCCTTTTCGCATTCCGGCTCAAGTGACGACTTTGCCCTCCTGCCAGGGTTAGTAGAGAAGTGCAAAATTTGGGTGTCTACACTTATCATGCTTTGCATTTATACAATTAACTCGTGCTTACCATGCATCTCAATATTTCCAGGTTATATAACTCATATAACACATTTCAACTCATAGCATTAATTTTATAACAGCTATTAATATCATATGATTGTACACAGGCACATTTAGAAATCAGTTAACATATACAATAAGTGCACACATAATAATTTATACATATAATACAAAGGTTGTAAGAATTACACATAGTACTGAAAAACTTACCTGATATGCGCATTGACTTACGCTACCAGTCTGAAATCTACGTTCCATCACTAATGCTCATACAAATCAAATTACCGCCTCCGAAAGACCTAATATGCTTATCTGTCAATCAGTAAAGCGCATAGGGACTTAGCTGCCATTCACAAAGGAATTGACTCTACAACACGAAAATCCCTATTTATTAACTCATAATTTATAAGACAATATTATCCTCATTGGATAATATTTTAAATACCAATCAATATTATTATTCATTAATAATACATCACTAAATTACCAGCGTTACCTAATTACTGGACAACACCTTAATTGGTTAATAATATTGTTAAGCCCTTAATAATATTCACTCAATTATCAATATTATTAATACTTTAATAATATTTCATCACTTGTTATTATCATTGACTCTTTTTATAATCTTTAAAGGCTTAAACAATTAAATGTAAATTGTTTAATCACCTCCTTATTCCTTTAATTTCTTCACATTATTTATTTAATATTAAATAAATAATTAACTCACTTAACTTTACTTGTTTATTTATCTTCACATAAACAATTATTTTATTTACCTTAATTCACTTTAATTATTATTTAATATCATAATAATTAATTAATTATCATCATTTCCCTTTAATTATTATTTAATATAAATAATAATTAATTAATCTCATTTATTATTTAATATTAAATAACAAGTGATAACTTTATTCACTTTACCTTCCTTTAATTACTATTTAATATCCTTTAAACAATAATTAAATAATTAATTATACTTATTAATAAATAATTACCTTATTATCTTTATCTTCCTTTAATTATTATTTAATATCATTTAAATAATAATTAATTAACTAATTATCCTTATTCATTATTTAATATTAGTGAAATAAAAATTTAGTTTATTTACTCCAATATCTTTTAATTATTATTTAAATATTAATTAAATAATAATTAATCATTTATTTTACTTTAATTAGTATAAATTAAATAATAAATACTTAATTTATTAACTTTAATGTCCTTTAATTATTATTTAATATTGAATAAATAATAATTAATTAATTCTTTAACTTTATTTATTATTTAATATTAATTAAATAATAATTAATTACATTATTCACTTAAACAGATACTAATAAATAGCTAAATGATAATGAATTACCCAATTTTCTTCACATATTATTTTATATCACTTAAATAATATGCGAAGAATTCAAATATCATTTTTTTGTAATTAACAATAAACTTCCTATAATTATCATTAATTTAATAAGCTTTAATCCATCGTTAATTCTAATAAATGTCAAATGACATAAAATTTTAGATTTTAAATTTTTATAATATTCTTTATAAAATTACAAGCATTTTCTCTTTTTGAACCAACCCAAGAACTGGCCTTAAAATGCCCGAACCGGCCCCACCTAGAAATCATGAAAAACCGAAAAAATTTGAACCGGTCAGTTTTTTTGAAAAAATAGGCAGAATATTTTGGCTAGTTTTTAGACTTGGGGTCTCCGGCGAAAACTTGAATAAAATAAAATCTACAAGTCCGATTAAGGTCCATTAGATATCGATGGATTCATATCTTCCCGAACTACATGATTCATTTATCAAACATCAAATTTGGATTTGTTTTGGTTACTAAAAATAGCTCCAAACCGGACTGTTATGCACAACCCTAAAATCAGTGGGGTGTTTTGGTAGAAAATCCATAACTCGCTCATTTTAAATTGGATTTTAGTCTTTCAACTTGGAGAATCTTCGTATTTCATGGATCTATCACCAAAAATTGACGGATCATGAATCCGAATTACGGATCATAAACAGTAATTCCGGTAAGGGGCTGCCATGTATTAGGTGAAATCGTTTTCGTCGGTAAAAATTTATTCAACGAGTTTGATGAAGTTTTTCAACATAAACCCATATAAAATCCCATGTAACCCTAGATCTACCAATCATACATGGATCTATTCATTTAGACTTTGAAAATTAGTTTTCTATCAAAGAAATCACATACTATACCAAGAGAAGCATTAAACTAGGGTTTTGAGCGATTTTATACCTCTTACTCCTAATAACTTGTTTCCGTTGCTTTCCTCCTCTTTGCTAGAAACTTAAGAAGACTTGGATGATCCATCTTTTTAGCTAGGAAGCTTCACCATTAAGAGGCCTCCATCTTTAATCCTTACTTCAAGATCATCCAACCATCCAAACTCACAAGATCTAACTTTCTTTTTATTTCTCTCTAGAATTTTTCTCTAGAGCTTTTCTTTCTCTCTAACTCTCCTAACACCAATGACTAATGAAATGAAATATGAGAGAGAGAGTGAGAGCGTATACTAGGTTCTATTGGGCAAAATGTATACTTACACTTTGTGTAAGTATACACATCACCCATCCATCACAAAAATAGGCCTACTAGCTTGGCATTGGGAAAAACTTTGTAGACTAGGTTCTCTTGGAGTAGTAAAAAGGAAGCTTGGAGCATTGCAGGTACTCCCCCCTTTTTGCCTCCATTTTTGTTTTTCCTTTATTCCTTAATTGGTGAAATATATACATATACATATATATACCACACTTGCATCAAATGAGTCACACCTTGGACTTTATTTAATTTCATTTGGGCTAAACCATTACTCTAACATTGGACTTAGTAATTAATTGGGCTACCAATATAAGTCATTGGACCTCCTCTATGGCTTGCCATATTCACAATGTTGGGCCAATAAAATTATCTCATGAACCATTTACAAGTCCATTAACAAATTAAATTACATTGGGCTTGTTTAATAAATCAATTTGACAAATTCAAATTATTAATTTCCCAGTGGAATTATAAAACAATAATAATCCATTATTAACAACTTTTCAAATGAAAATAAATAACATTTTTAATGTTTACGCACTCTCATTAATTAATAACCACATTAATTAATTTACACATCCAATTTAACTCGTTATTTATCAAACTTTACATTATTCTTGATGATTAATTTAGTTAATCATTTACCGTGCTTGGCTTAAAAAAAATATAATTAGCGCACCTCCAAGTATATAGGTATCTATACATATACACCTTCACGCTAACTTAAAAATATCTCAATAATTGAAATTTACTTCCTTAATAATTTTCTCACATAACTCATGTTAAAACTTCTTACATGATTTCTTATAGTCAAATACATTCACCGAGCTTTAAAGGTATTATATTACCTTATTACTAATATGCATCCCAGTATACACAATCAAATTTCAGGTTCTAAAATTTAAAAACCTTCATTCACTCACATTTCACTCACTTCTCCAAATCTAAGTTTTAAACTTCAACCTTTATTTCATCATCAACACCTTATTTTAAACAAAAAAAATCTCGTGAAATATCTGGGATATTACAATATATACATATAATTATATATCTAAATATTTTGCTAGCTACTAACCAATGCATGGTTAAAGTTTTAACTTATTTTACCACCTAAGGTTACTCAATTAACTCATCCATGGTTAATTTTCATCAATCCTTCCTTTCTCCGACACAAGCTACAACATAGCCCCTAATCATAACTTCATAGCCTTCACATCTCTTACACCACTTACACACATCACCAACTAGTCACTTTCATTATCTTTTTGCTCCTACCAATGCAACTTTGGATAAAACAAAAGTAAAAAGTCTTCTCACTTGTTTTATTTTTCAAGGACACTAATATCCTTCATCTTACTTGGCAAATGACCTCCTTATGTCATTATTTTCTCTAATCTTTCCATAAATGAAAAGTTCCCACATTTTAACTTTTCCTTTATTTTTTTAATAGCATACAAGCACAAATATAAATGTACAAATATAATTATTTACTCTAACTTTTTTTAAACCAATTCCAAATGTTTGGGCTTGATTTTAATTAGATCATTGGGCTTAGAATTAATTCCACCATTATTGGACTCCTCTAACTCACATTGGGCCTCTAATTGAATTAGGTTGGGTCAATTAATATAATCTACAATAATTTGGTCATAAGCTTTTAATGAATCTAGGGTTTGGGCTAATTAAATCAAATTTCACCTCCCAAGGGCAAATTTGTCAAATCCTCCTCACCAACTAAGGGTAAAATGGTCTCTAGGTGATTATTAGGACATCATGGTCATTTCAAAATACTCTAGGGCAAAATGGTCATCCCGTATTTTCTCTAGACTTTTCTTTTATGGAAACTTTTCATTTATGGAAAGTTCCTAAACTTTTCATTAATGGAAAGTTTCTTCCTCGCATCTATTTCGTATCTATAAATAGTGATTTCCGCTAAAGTTTTCATTCTATAATAGAACTCTTATTCCTTTTATTAATCATCTATCGATTTACTAGTGCTAGGTTTTTATAACTTAACTTTTAATCGCATTCGATTATATTTTTGAACCTCATAAAAATTTGGGTTATTACATTCACCTCTACTTATAAGAATTTCATCCTCGAAATTATAGTATACATATCTCTACTTATTTCATTCACCAAAACTAGGTTTTACCTCAACATTTAATTAATTATATTCGATTTCTGCTATAAATCTCATAAATATCCGGGGTATTACAACATCTGCCATCAGTGCATATTTTTCTTCTTTGATACACCACTGATTGTGCAAGTTTCGCAGCAACATCTCACAAATCAATTAGCTGACATAACATAGCCCCTGCCCATACAAGGGTTAGTTCAACTCAGTCACTAACACGAGTCCTCAATTGAAATCGCCAAACTTCCAAATTTCTCCTTAACTTAATACGAATTTCTTTAATCCATATTTTAACACATATAACTCGTTACGAGTTCATCTCTCTAGATCATTTCATGACCTTATTAGCATTTTCTTACTGCTTCTCAAAATCTTATTATAAGATATCTTCTATTATTTTTTTGAATTATGTACAACATGACCCTTTTCATTTCTCTTACATCTTCTGAAATCTACCTTTGAATAATCTTCTATATTTCATTTCATATGAATTTTATAAATTCATCTTTTATCACTTAAACTCTACTTGAGTTTATTCGTTTACCATTTTTCTATGTTCTTCTATGGTTATAGCCTAAGGTACTCTTACCTAAGGTTTATAACCTATCAACTCTGATACCAATTTGTAACATCCCCAGATTCAGGTCCTCGAATCTCGGATCTGGTTTGCCACTGTACAACCTTTTTCTTATCGTTCATGACTTACAATAATATTATAATTGCTAAATAATCATTTATTTAAAACTTTACAACATCTTTTTCTATTCCAGAATCGCAATCTTTACAAATTCCTAGTATGTCTCAATATCATACATGATATAAGTTCATTCTATTACAATCAATTTGAGTATTTAAACACTCACAATACCACTAGCCATTTCTTTAATTACACAATTATTTTACCTATTCAATATGGAGTCATAACTACAACAATCACTTAAACTTTTAGTGAAAGTAACGTGCATTCCTATTTTTTGATCTTTATTGAAAACTTTGGGTATCTCGCACTTATCTGAAAGTGTTGGTTTTGTAACAAGAGTGAGCACGACGACTCAACAAGTCTAACAGTTACACATATCACATTACATGTTTTACATGTTATACATACTCTGCATTTTATTCCTACATCATGCATTTTATGCTTTTTTTTTTATGAATGTTTCATACTTCTCATGCATCATATATAATAAACAACTAGTCTCTAGCAAATTATGCTTCATATTTTGTACATATTTTACATGTAATCATACCTCATGTTTTTCACATATCACAAATATCATCAATATATCTTCATAACAATAATTTAATATCACATTGTAGCATAACAATGCACATAGGAGCAAGTTCTAAAAAACTTGTCCGGTTCGTTTCTATCATTTACGCTTATTTTACGTCTTTCATTCAACCTACAATTTATATATGAAATTGACATCATCATTAGTTACAATGACTATTACTTAGTCTTTATATAAGACTCCAACTTCAAATTATTAACTCTTAAGATGTTCGACAAACAAACCCTTAAGTTCCAGACAAAAACCCTAGCCCCAAATATAGTTTGGACATGTCGGGTACGCTTAAACCAACTTACGCCTTCACTGCACATTCTTCGTACGTCCCACTTTTAATAAGTTGTCTAAATTAGTCACAAATTGACTATTTATATTGGTTTAATTCAATTAAACTTTATTCTTTTACATAACTTAATGATTTGGACATTTAATAATGTACCAAAATACCTCAAAATATTATCTGTCTTTGATAATATATAACTATATGCAAATATTATTAACTATTTAATAATATTTTAATCTCTTATTAATATTATTAACCATTTAATAATATTATAATCTCTTACTAATATTATTAATTATTTAATAATATTTTAATCATTTATTAATATTATTAACCATTTAATAATATTTTAATCACTTATTAATATTATTAACCATTTAATAATATTTTAATCTCTTGCTATATTATTATCCATTTAATAATATTTTAATCTCTTATTAATATTATTAACCATTTAATAATATTTTAATCATTTACTAATGTTATTAATTATTTAATAACATTTTAATCATTTACTAATGTCATTAATTATATAATAATATTTTAATCATTTACTAATGTTATTACTCATTTAATAACCTTTAATCATTTATTAATGTTACTAATCATTTAATAACCTTTTAATTACATACTAATATTATTAATCATTTAATAACATTTTAGATACCTACTAATATTATTAATCATTTAACAATATTTTAATAATTTTTAAACAATACCAATAGTTAACTTTTTAATTGTGTTAACCTTAGTCTTTATTTTAAACATTTAGCTACTATTTAGTCACTAATAGACTCTATATATATTGGTTTAGTATTCAAGCACATTCATTTTATACTTATTTCAAACTTATATTTTCACAAAAGAATTCGACCCAAATCGACCTTACCCGACCCGACCCGACCTGAACAGTAAAAACAAGTTCTGGGTAGTGTGTTTGACTGCTGCGGCGATGGGCCAAAATTCAAAAACCTTAATTTGTGGACTGCCCGACCCTCCTTCACTCAAACTGCCATAACTTCTTCATTTTTAAATATTTGGAGGTAATTCTTAAGTCTCTTGATATCCCCCTCTACAACTTCTCTTGATATTACAAATTCAAATTCTAAACGAAAGTAGGCTTAAAATAGCTTACAAAGACAAAATAAAAACTAGCTTCACAAATCCTTGATTCGATTGGTTCAAATATGATGCTACAAGCATTATTTACTAAATCATCATGTTTTATGACTCTACATACATCATATACATATCATACATCATATATAGCCTCTCTAGTTCAAATATTTAACAATATAAAAAGATCAAGGTTAAGAAAACTTTTAACCTTCTAAGTGATTTTCTTCTTGCTAGAGCTTTGCTAGGACTCATCCTCTTTCTTCTTCTTCCCCCCGAAATGACCAACACTCTTGGTGATTCTCTTAAAACTCTCTCAAATGAGCTCTCACTTATCTCTAAAATGCTTCTCTCTCTAAACTTGGTGAATGAATAAATTGACTAACTCTTGTTAGACTTGGTGATGAGTTATATTTATAGGACTCAACTAACCTCACTTATCATCCACTAATCAACTAACATAGGTGAATTAAAGGTTCAATCCATGCTTACTATTTTAGTGAATGACTACTTGATTACTTGGTGATTAACCACCAAGAATGACAATTTGATTGATTAGGGTGGTTAAGTAGTTGGTGAGCAAATCACCAACACTTAACCCACATGTAGTTAACTCTCTAACTCTCCATAAGACCTAGAGTTAAAGTACTACACTTAACCTTGGTCACTCAAATACCCAATCTTAGTTAAAGCTCATCTTATTTATATATTTACATATTTATACATCTCCCAACAATTAACCACAATGTGGTTAACTCTCTACATTCAAATGACCTAGGTTAGTCCACAAACCCAACCATGGTACAAACTCATCATATCAATAGATATACTTATTTTATCATTTTCCAGTAATTAACACAAGTAAGGTTAATTCTCTACAATCAAGTATACATATATTCAATATATTTATATATTTATTAACACTTAACTATAATATTGGTTAAAGTTTTATATTTTATTACCACTTAGGGTTAACAACTAACCCAACAATGGTTAGTTCTCTACAAACATAAATTCATAAGAATTGATCATCTTGATTGTAATACCCGGTTCCTGCTTATCCCACATCGCCTCTTTTCAAAGACTTCTCCCATTCCTTAGGCTTTATATAGGGGATTACCCCCTTTAGTTTTAACCACCCAAACATTAAGGTTTTACCCAATTTGAGGAAACCTTTTTGTGTGAGGACCTTTTTAGTAAGGACCTCCTTAGTTAAAATATTTTTCGGTGTTGAGGACGTGGGCGGACTGCGAACCTCATAATTTCGGGTATGTTTATTTTGTTTATTTTTCTTTGTGTAATTATTTAATTTTCTGTAATTAGTTTTAATTTTGTAGTTTAAATTTTTGTATGCTATTTAGTTTGTTAGTTAATTTGTTTTGGTATATCTTTATTAATAATTAGCATTTTGGGATATTAAATTATTATTTTTGTAACTTAGAGTTTTGACATAATAATAATAATAATAATAATAATATATGTTTATAACATAATTAAAAATGGAAAGAATATTTTGTAAATATACTTAAATATTTTGGAAGGAGAAAGAAAGATGTTATTTATAAATATATTATATACTATATATTACCATGATCAGAATATTTTATGTAGAATTTTGTTAAGAACGAAAGGATTTCAAATTCGCATAAGAGAAAGAAAATGTGTAAAAGTTAATCAATTAATTAACTATTTATTTATTCCTTTATTTTGTTTAATTAGTTTCGACGGAGAAAATTTAACGAGTCGTTTTGGAATATAATTTCGGGTATTACATTGCTTAATCCAGGTACGGATTCCGTACTCCTTCAGTAATATTCTTATTAAATTTAATCAGTTCATTTTGTTCCTCGTTTCGAATTTCGTGATAAGTTCACATGATTGTTCCTTGTGAAATTAATATGATAGCTTCATGTTGGCGTTACATAGACTTATTTTTGTACTCTTTGTGTTATTAAATCAGGTGTAGTGATTATTTTTGATTCCGTAGAATGTACATGTTAATTTATTTTGGAGATTTGGTATTGATTCGTTTCAGTTTAACATGTACACTTAGAACCCTTTTGTGGGTATTACGTCGCATTCGTTGTGGCGTGATATCTTTATTAGATTATACCGTAGGGTATACCTGAGCTATAACTACCTGTGGGGGTACCACAGGCATGTCTCTTGGCACCGAGGCATGACACCTTCCGTGGCGGTGTGATCAGTCCACGGCGTCTCCATTTTGTGTTTTGGTGGGCGATGGCCAACTTTGGTGTTTTGTTGTGGGAGGCGTATGGGTCGACCCTAGTTTCTGTTCTGTTCTGTTATGCGGTTTGGTGATGTTTGTGCCAAACACACATTCCGATTTTTCATGCGTTTGGACTCGCGATCCAATGTGTGATTTGCCTGCGCGGCATTATTTTGCCTATGTGGCATTATTTTGTTAGCGTGACATTATTTGACTTGCCTGTATGGCAAGGTATATTTCTGAGCTCGGTATGAAATAACACCCAACCACTTTGATTCAGCCTATTATTTTATTGTGTTACTGATTTTCGTTCAGTTCAGTTAGTATTCTTTTGACTAGTCTGTGAGACATTATTTTGACTTGCCTATGTGGCAAGATATATTTTGAGATCGGTATTCAGCATTCTTTTTGTTTCGATTAATTCTATTGACTCAGCTATTCTTTTGTTCAGACTTTGGTATTTCTGTTTTCCTTTGGCATTGATATTTGAGATTATCATTTGTATTCCGCTTATTTGGTCCTATAAATTAAATTTTGATTCTTCTATATTTCTTTATCCGTACTGGGCATTTGGCTCATGCTGTGTTTTTCTTCCGGCAGGTACTCAGGGGGATCAAGGGCAAGTGTGAAGAGAGCTTCCTTTTAGTTCTTGTATTCTGTTTAGTATTTGTTGTGAGTAACCTCCCTTTCCATTTCGGGAAGGGGGTGTTACAGAGTTGGTATCAGAGCTAGGGTTCTTTCTTGTAGAAAACCTATTTAGGTTTGACCTGTGAGTTATGGGTAGACATCTGGGATAGGTTTTTGTTCAGTTTGAAATTGTGTTCAGCTATCATATAAGTTTGTATTCGAATTAGCCTTAAATCAATTTTGCTTCCGTCCATTTTGTTTTATCAAGGGCTCGTAAAACCATTAGAGATGGTGGAGACGGTGATAATGGTGGAAATGTTGGTCGGCACCACAGATGACTAGTATTCGCCTTGTCATATAATTAGGTGACAGATGTGCAATATTCTGTTTTGACACTCTTTTAGTAAGCAGGCGTGAGGCCTCTATTCTATTTGATATTGATTTTACTCATTCAGTTATTGCTCAGTCTTTTATTCGGCACCTGGGTGTGTCATCTCAGTCCTTAGATTTTGTCATGCCTATTACTACCCCGATGGGGACTTTTGTCATTATTTCTGATTTGTATTGAGCGTGTCCGATCATTTTTAGAGATAAGATTCGTGGGACTAATCTTCTGCCGATGGGCATGCACGACTTTGATGTGATTCTTGGGATGAACTGGTTGGATTAGCATCAGGCCACAATCGATTGCCAGACGAAGAAGGTTATATTTGGAGATGTGAAGTCTCCGGGGTTCATATTTCAGGTTTCACGGTCGAGTAAGGTGGTGAAGTTGATTTCGGTTTTGAAAGCTGAAAGTTGGTGGATAAGAGTTGTGAGGAGTGTTTGGCGTTTGTGAATGATACCTCTATGGGAGAGTCTTATTTAAGATGATTTAGTTTCGAGATGTTTCTTGAATAATTATCAGAGTTGTCACCACAATGAAAAGTTGATTTTACATTGAGCTTATTTCGAATGCGGAGCTTGTTGGAATGTTGTGTGACACTGGATAGTAGGCAGCGCTAAGCGTTGTCATGTTGGGTGAAAAACAACGTTGGACGTTGGTATGTACTAAGTGTCACACGAAGGCAGTTTGCGTTATGAACTTGAACTTAGAGTGTCAAGAGAGCTGATTAATATGTAATATGCTGGGGTACAGCGGTGCAACTGTGCAGTACATAGGCACTAGTCATGGGCATGATGTGTGGTGCTAATACACGCACAATAAATAGTGAGCGTGCGCTGCTGGCTAGGCGCAAGATGCGCTCACTGGTAGGCGCAGTAGACATACTTTTGGTGCAAGAGGAAAGCATGCATGATTGTGTCGACAAGATATGTCGAGGGGCAGTCGCTTTGTGATGATGTGTTACGGCATGCCAACAGATAAGCAAATGCTGTGACATAAGGCATCTTATAAGGCATCTTATAAGATGGTAACGTTAAAGTTGCAAGAGCTTAAAGAGCAATTACAAGAAGTGTTAGATTGTGCCGTTATTCGGTCGAGTGTTTCACCATGGGGTGTCCTGGTTCTATTTGTAAAGAATGATGAGTCTATGATGTTGTGTATAGACTACAGGGGGTTAAACAAGACTACCATCAGGAATCAGTATCCATTACCGAGAATTGATGACTTGTTTGACCAACTTCAAGGGGCGAAATATTTTTCGAAGATAGACCTGAGGTCGGGTTATCATCAACTGAGGGTAAGGGATGAGAATATCTCTAAGACAGCTTTTCGCACTCGCTATGGGCGTTACGAGTTTCTGGTGATGCCATTCAGGTTGACAAATGCTCCGGCGGTGTTTATGGATTTGATGAATCGAGTGTTCAGGGAGTACTTGGACCAATTTGTCATTGTCTTTATTGATGACATTTTGGTTTACTCCAAGTCTAGGGAAGAGAATGAGGAACATCTTCGCACAGTTTTGGGAATTTTGCAGAAAGAGAAGTTATATGCTAAATTTTTTAATGCGAGTTTTGGTTGGAGTAGGTTGCATTCTTGGGCCACGTTGTGTCTGCTGAAGGCATTAAGGTGGATCCTGCGAAGGTTGAGGCTGTCACTAAATGGCCAAGACCTACTACGGTGACGGAGGTTAGGAGTTTCTTGGTTTTGGTCGGGTACTATAGGCGATTTGTGGAAGGATTTTCTTTGCTTGCCTTGCCATTGACATAGTTGATGAGGAATGGCACGAAGTTTGTGTGGAATGAAGAGTGTGAGAAGAGTTTTGAAGAGTTAAAGAAACGACTTGTGACAGCTCTAATACTTACATTACCATCGGGACAAGAGGTTACCAAATATATAGTGATGCTTCTAAGAAGGGCTTGTGGTGTGTTTTGATGCAGCACGGTAAGGTGATTGCTTATGCTTCTAGGCAGCTTAAATCTTACGAGGTGAACTACCCCAATCATGATTTGAAGTTGGCAGCAGTAATCTTTGCCTTAAAATTTTGGAGGCACTATTTGTATGGAGAGACTTGTGATATCTTCACCGATCACAAAAGTCTTAAATACATTTTCACTCAGAAGGAGCTCAACATGAGGCAGAGGCGTTGGTTGGAGCTTCTAAAAGATTATGATGCGAGAATTCAGTATCACCCGGAAAAAGCGAATGTGGCTGCAGACGCTCTTAGCCGAAAGAGTTTAAGGAGTGTAGCAGCCCTTATTACACAACATTAGCTTATTACGGATATGGAGCGACTGAAGTTGGAGATATATGTTCAAGGTTCATATGGATATTTCGCAGGTATGAGAGTGGAGCCCTCTCTTATCTTACGGGTTAAAGAAGCTCAAAAAGAAGATGGAGAGTTGTGGGCCATGGCACATAATTTGGAGGAGGGCAAACAAACCGAGTTTCGTATTGATGACCATGGTGTGATTTGGTTGGGTAAACGATTGTGTGTTCCGTCAGATTCAACTATTCGGGAAGCAGTATTGGATGAGGCTCATAGTTCACCATTTTCTATTCATCCGGGTTCTACGAAGATGTACAGGGATTTAATGGAAAATTTTTGGTGGAATGGGATGAAGCGAGATGTGGCTGAATATGTTGGGAAGTGCCTCATTTGTCAACAAGTGAAGATAGAACATCAACGAGCTAGTGGACTGCTGCAACAATTAGACATTCCAGTTTGGAAGTGGGAGGATATCGCAATGGATTTTGTGACTGGTTTGCCAAAGACTTTCAAGAAAAATGATGTCATTTGGGTTGTGGTAGATCGGTTGACAAAATCGGCACACTTCTTAGCAATCCATGAAGGTTACTCGGTTGACAGGTTGGCACAGATCTTTCAGCAGGAAATTATTAGACTACATGGTACTCCGGTGTCTATTGTTTCAGATCGGGACCCACGATTCACTTCACGGTTCTGGAAAGGGTTTCAGCGAGCTTGGGGCACTCGGCTCAACTTCAGTACTTCGTTCCATCCGCAAACTGATGGGCAATCTGAACGGACTATTCAGACGTTAGAGGATATGTTGAGGTCTTGTGCACTTGAGTGGTCAGGTAATTGGGATGATTACTTGAGCCTAGTTGAGTTTGCTTATAATAACAGCTGGCACGCAAGTAATGGAATGGCTCCATTTGAGGCGTTATATGGTAGGAAGTGTCGGGCACCAACTTGTTGGGATGAGGTTGGTGAGAAGGCCATAGAAGGGCCTGAGTTAGTTCAAATTACTACGGAGAAGGTAGCGGTGACTAAGGAGAAATTGTGGTCGGCTCGATCACGACAGAAGAGTTATGCTGATAAGCATAAAAGGAAGTTAGAGTTTGAACCTGGTGAGCATGTATTTTTAAAAGTTTCTCCTTGGAAGGGCATTCGGCGATTCGGGTTAAAAGGGAAACTTAGTCCGCGTTATATTGGTCCATTCGAGATTTTGGAGAGAATTGGTGAGGTTGTATATCGTTAACTTTGCCTCCATAGCTAGCACATGTGCATAATGTGTTCCATGTGTCGGTGTTGAGGAGTTATCATTATCATCTGTTGCATGTGGGGCAATATCTGTTTGATAAAATTCGGGGTGATCTAACTTGTGAAAAGCAAGCTGAGGCGATTTTGGATCGTCAAGAATGAATTATGAGAAGGAAGACAATTCCGTTCGTTAAGGTTTTGTGGAGAACCATTCAGAGCGGGAAGTTACTTGGGAGATGGAAGAGTCTATTCGAGCAGAGTATCCGCATCTCTTTGAAAATTAGGTACGTTTCATTCTTTTGATTCCGGGGACGGAATCCTTTTTAAGGGGGAGGTAATGTAATACCCGGTTCCTGCTTATCCCACATCGCCTCTTTTCAAAGACTTCTCCCATTCCTTAGGCTTTATATAGGGGATTACCCCCTTTAGTTTTAACCACCCAAACATTAAGGTTTTACCCAATTTGAGGAAACCTTTTTGTGTGAGGACCTTTTTAGTAAGGACCTCCTTAGTTAAAATATTTTTCGGTGTTGAGGACGTGGGCGGACTGCGAACCTCATAATTTCGGGTATGTTTATTTTGTTTATTTTTCTTTGTGTAATTATTTAATTTTCTGTAATTAGTTTTAATTTTGTAGTTTAAATTTTTGTATGCTATTTAGTTTGTTAGTTAATTTGTTTTGGTATATCTTTATTAATAATTAGCATTTTGGGATATTAAATTATTATTTTTGTAACTTTAGAGTTTTGACATAATAATAATAATAATAATAATAATAATATTTGTTTATAACATAATTAAAAATGGAAAGAATATTTTGTAAATATACTTAAATATTTTGGAAGGAGAAAGAAAGATGTTATTTATTAATATATTATATACTATATATTACCATGATCAGAATATTTTATGTAGAATTTTGTTAAGAACGAAAGGATTTCAAATTCGCATAAGAGAAAGAAAATGTGTAAAAGTTAATCAATTAATTAACTATTTATTTATTCCTTTATTTTGTTTAATTAGTTTCGACGGAGAAAATTTAACGAGTCGTTTTGGAATATAATTTCGGGTATTACATTGCTTAATCCAGGTACGGATTCCGTACTCCTTCAGTAATATTCTTATTAAATTTAATCAGTTCATTTTGTTCCTCGTTTCGAATTTCGTGATAAGTTCACATGATTGTTCCTTGTGAAATTAATATGATAGCTTCATGTTGGCGTTACATAGACTTATTTTTGTACTCTTTGTGTTATTAAATCAGGTGTAGTGATTATTTTTGATTCCGTAGAATGTACATGTTAATTTATTTTGGAGATTTGGTATTGATTCGTTTCAGTTTAACATGTACACTTAGAACCCTTTTGTGGGTATTACGTCGCATTCGTTGTGGCGTGATATCTTTATTAGATTATACCGTAGGGTATACCTGAGCTATAACTACCTGTGGGGGTACCACAGGCATGTCTCTTGGCACCGAGGCATGACACCTTCCGTGGCGGTGTGATCAGTCCACGGCGTCTCCATTTTGTGTTTTGGTGGGCGATGGCCAACTTTGGTGTTTTGTTGTGGGAGGCGTATGGGTCGACCCTAGTTTCTGTTCTGTTCTGTTATGCGGTTTGGTGATGTTTGTGCCAAACACACATTCCGATTTTTCATGCGTTTGGACTCGCGATCCAATGTGTGATTTGCCTGCGCGGCATTATTTTGCCTATGTGGCATTATTTTGTTAGCGTGACATTATTTGACTTGCCTGTATGGCAAGGTATATTTCTGAGCTCGGTATGAAATAACACCCAACCACTTTGATTCAGCCTATTATTTTATTGTGTTACTGATTTTCGTTCAGTTCAGTTAGTATTCTTTTGACTAGTCTGTGAGACATTATTTTGACTTGCCTATGTGGCAAGATATATTTTGAGATCGGTATTCAGCATTCTTTTTGTTTCGATTAATTCTATTGACTCAGCTATTCTTTTGTTCAGACTTTGGTATTTCTGTTTTCCTTTGGCATTGATATTTGAGATTATCATTTGTATTCCGCTTATTTGGTCCTATAAATTAAATTTTGATTCTTCTATATTTCTTTATCCGTACTGGGCATTTGGCTCATGCTGTGTTTTTCTTCCGGCAGGTACTCAGGGGGATCAAGGGCAAGTGTGAAGAGAGCTTCCTTTTAGTTCTTGTATTCTGTTTAGTATTTGTTGTGAGTAACCTCCCTTTCCATTTCGGGAAGGGGGTGTTACATTGATTGACTAGGGTTGGTGATAGGCAAGCTTTCTTATTACTCGTGGTTAATTTATTTAACCGACATTGGTTAACTCTCTACCAATTCATATACTTACAACATGTATATCTACACATATTCACCAATAACTTTTTATTTAAATTACATCCTAACATGAATTGACAAAGTGAATGACCAATTTAAATTGAATACAAGCAATATGCAACTTCACTCAATCCCCCAAGTGGGGCCCCATTTTTGGTCAACACTCCACACATTTTCTATTTTTTCTTTATTTTTATTAGTTATATATACATATATATACAATACTTACAATTTCTATGGTTAATTCTCTACAAACATGCAACCCGTGGTTACCTACCAATTCTATCTTGGTAAATTATATACATACATAATTATATTTATAATAATCTTCCACCAATTAACCAATGTAGGGTTAATTTCCTTATAACAATTTTACCTAAGGTGAATCCACTAACTCTCCCTAAGTTAAGTCTCATCCATCGTGTATACATATAATTATGTATCTATACATTTTGCTAGCAACTAACCCAAGCATAGTTAAAGCTTTAATTTATTTACCACATAGGGTTACTCAATTAACCCATTCATGGTTAATTCTCATCATCATAGTCATTCACCTAGTAATTAACCAATGTTTGGTTAATTCCCTCTCTTGCCTACCAATTAGGATTGTTCAATTAACCTTACATTAGTTAATTCTCTACACTTACCAATACTTGAAAAATATTCTCCCAACACATTGATCAACATTTGACTTTTAAGTTTGAACTCAATGTTTGAGCTACTAGTTTATTTTATTTGAACTAATTACTTTAAATTATTACATTAACTCCATTGGGCTTTCATATCAATTTGTTTGAACTCATCATTTACATTGGTTGACTACTCAATATTACTAACACATCTCCCATAACTTAGGCTAGGTAATTAATTCAATTGGACTACCTTACTTAAATCCATTGGGCTACTTATAATACATTTCAAATACCTCATATATTAACTACATTTAAACCACTTGGGCTTTTATTAATTCTTTCATCAGACTACCCTTAGACATTGATTGGGCTAGTCCATTAGTCACTTAATTAAATTACTTGGACTCTTTATGAGGCTTAATTCATAAATTTATTTGTACCTCTTTATAATTACCAACAAGACTTAAAATATTGAGTTTGTTTTAATCTATTATTAGATTCTATACTACAACTTGATAATTAAGTTAATTACTTAATTAATTAACTTTTTATTATTGTCATCCTAGGCAATCATTCTAGCTTTTCTATAACTTTATCTCATAACTAATATAATTAACCTAATTAATTATATTTCATAACATTCATTCTTACTCTACATTAAAACTAATTAATTTATTAGTTTTGTTTAGTATTAATTTACTCATTTTCTTATTTGGCTAAAAAAAAATACATTTTAGGTATATATATATCAATATAACCACCTTCACTTCTTAATTAAATTTATTTTCTTAATAAATCTTCCACATGCATCATTATAATAATCTCACATAAACTCTTTTGTCAAACAATCTTATCAAATTTTAAAGGTATTATATCACGTTTCATTTATTATACTTTCAAGTATACATATTAATCACTTATAGGTTTTAAATTTTATAACCCACACTTCTCACATTTAATCCCTAACAAATAAATTAGATAAAAAAAAAATATTTACTCATTTTCTACACATCTCACTTCTCCGACTCTAGGTTTTAAACATTAGCCTTTATTTAATCATTTATGATCTTATCTATAAATTTTGTAAATATCAGGGGTATTACACATTCCATCGTCAAGGTCGTCTTCCTACAGACACAACTAAATTCCTAACAAGTTAGGCATAACTCAAACTTCCAAGCAATCGATCAACATCATGAGCACAAGGTGTACACCAAGGCTTCAAGAGTAATGTTCCTAGTAAGATCCAACTCTTTGAAGTAAAATAATGATATCATGAGTAATGTCACCCCTATTACACCCAAACCAAGGATGATGTCATACTTAGAAGATTTGTCCTCTCCAACTAACCCCGATTGAGTTGATATAAAGAAATACTATAAAAAAATAACTACTTCAGATAGACGAATTACCCCTTTAACCTCCGACTGAGGGTTAGAGAGGTCATCTGGAAGTAGAATTTGGTAAGGGTTGATGGTTGGACACGTAGGGCAAAATGGACCCCGAAAAGACAGTATTTACACTTAAAACTAATATTGTAGTCACAGTTTATAAGTAAGAGTTAGGTCATATACATAGCACATGAAGAGGCACCCCCCTTTCTCCTCATTTGTAAAGAGATCGAAAACTTGAGAAACTTGAAAAACGTGAGAGCTTCTCTCTAAAACTCACTTATTCTCTCTAGAACATAAGCACCAAGCTACTAGTACTAAAAGATATACCTTGTTGATTTTGTTGGCTAGGTTCCATACTTAGTCTCCACAAGCCCAAGGGTTTTCTCTAAAGACTTAGCCCCCATGTAGCTAAGTTTTCAATTACACCAAAACCCACAAATACATACACCACGACTTTAACTTAAAGTTTTTGCCTATATTGCCTTGAAGAGTTTGCTTATGATCTCTCCACTTGTCCAAGTCTTCATCAATCGCGCAACCTTCGTGAAATTCTCGCCTCAACCCCAATCAATCAATGAACCCGACTGCAATGGGAAGTGTATTACTGTATTGTCCCCAATATTTGTAACGTTATTAAATGAGTAATGATTAATGAAAGTATCATTTGTTAGTAATTTTATTCAATTTATTGTCTAATTGTGCTTTACATTTTCCAGTCCTATATTATATAGTTGAAATCATGTCCGAACTTGAAATTCTTTATTATGGTTGCTAGATTACATACATGATGCATTCATTTGGAAGAATTGATGGAGTAATTGTTGTGGAACCAATAAGTTCTTTATTACACTTTATTAATTTGAGTTATGTAATTTTAAAGGAAAATGTAGTAATGGCAATAAAATCAAATACAATTTATCCAGGTAAGCACCATACAATGTATAATCGTACACCACATTTTCTCTTAACAGTTCCCTCCTTTTGTCTCGTTATTTATGTCTTTATTTATATGTCACTAGGATCAATCTGAGTTGATCTTGATTTCTTATTCTTTACTAAACATGATATCGACTGTAGAAATGAGATGTATGTGGGTTTAGATGGGGAGAGAGAAGGGAAAAAGGAAAAGTGGCAATGAAGACATTTCCTCCGTTCTTTCTTAGTTGATTTTTTTTATATAAAACTTTAAAGTTAAACGATGTATTTTTGAAAAAGTGAACTTAGCTAGTGTTTGATTATCTCCTTTTGGCCTCACTGCTTTTTCGAACAGAGGCAATCTTGTTTGATTAAAATTTATCTAATCTATTTTTGGCTCTAAAAAAAATATAACGAGACAAGTTTTTTTTTAATAGAAAAAACGACTTCTTATTATTCTTTTACCATTACCATTCTACTTTTATTTTTTAATTCTTCATTTCACTTCTCGCACTATCCCACCACCACCACCCCCATTCACCACCACCACCACTACCACCGTTCACCATCCACCACCACCACCACCACCACTTGCCCCCAACCACTCACCACTTCCACAACTAATCACCATTATCGCTCATCATCACCACCATCCGTCATCACCATCGCCATCCACCACCATTGCTGCCATATATTTTATAGTAATTATGTAAAATTGTCATAATTATTATTATATTTTATTAGACTTGAGATATTTTACGAGTTATACATTATTGAAATAAACTGATATACGAGTAAAATATTTATTATATTTTTATCTTTACCCCAAGTTTGAATAAACTGATATACGGGTAAAATATTGTATTTAGACATACAATAAAAATTGATTATCAAATAATTTTTTTACATTTAAACTCTATTTACAAAAAACCCTATTTTATACAAATTTATATTTTATTAAGTTCTTATTACACAATTTTATCAAACTTTAGTTTAAATAATTCAATAGCTTATCTGAGAAGCCTTTTACCTTAGAGAGACAGATGGACAGGGTATAAAGTCGAGCCAAGTCCAATATAAAATTACCAATCTGCCCCTCACCTTAAGACATTTTCCTTGCCTTTTTTTCTGGGGAAAAGTACATTTTCCTTGCCATTTGCCCTCTATACAACGTAAATAAATACACAAATACACAAGATTACTACTTCTCATAGAAAAAATAAAATCCCAAATTCCCAATCCCATAATTCTCTCCCTCACTGTATCAGAAATAGAAACATTTCCTAAAATTTGATGCGTCCATTCTTCAATTCCTGCACAATCAAGAGCATCATTCCAAATTCTATTTCATTCCCGTTTCCCTCCTTTACCCGATATTCTTCTACGATAATAGCCAGAAGAAGTACTACAAGTACTACTGCTACTTCTACAACTACTACAATGGCGACAACTTCGAAGACTAACAACGAAGAAGGAATCGCGAGGCGTTTTTGGATCAAGTTCCATAAAGAGTCGATTCTTGCTCTTTACAGTCCCTTTATGGTCTGTTTGGCTTCTGGGAATCTCAGACTTGACACTTTCCGGCATTATATTGCCCAAGACTTCCATTTTCTTAAAGCCTTCGCCCAAGCGTAAGTTACTCTCCTACTTCAAGGGTATGTTGAATTATTTTCAGTTTTCCTAATTTGTGGTTTTTGATGTTTACTGGGTTTCTCTTAGGTATGAATTGGCAGAGGAATGTGCTGATGATGATGATGCGAAGGTTGCGATCACTGAGTTGAGAAAAAGTGTTCTTGAAGAGCTTAAAATGCATAATTCATTTGTCCAAGTAATTTACTATAATCTCTCCTCATTTATTGTGCTCTTTTTTCCTTTTGAGATCTCTTGATAATATTTGTTTCAGAAAAACAAAAAGAAAGGGTTAGGATTATTTCACTAAACTAAGTCAGGGTTTAGAATAGTTGCACAAAGTAAACAACAAATTCTCCTTCTATCCCAGATTGGGAGTCCAACTTTGGGTTTTTGTCCTCCTTGCATTGTTTTGTCAGGGATAATGTCCCAAAATGGCAAGGTTCTAAAAGGCGCTAGGCGGGCGGCGGGCGGCCTAGCACCTAGGGGGCCTAGGCGAGGCCTGGGCGGGGCCTAGGCGGAATTTTTTATTTTAAGCCAATTTTAATATTTTATCTTACATTTATCCGAATAAAATAATAATATAAAGGAAAACAATCTATAATAAAGATAATAAAGACTTTTGCTTAAAGTTCAAACACATATCCATGTTGCTAATGTCAAAGTTCAAACAGAAACATGCAATTGTTTAAAGTTCAAACACAAACAAATAATAAAAAATACAAACTAATAGTTCTCATATCCATATCCTTCTATATCTCTCTCTAACTCTTTTCTCCATATCCCTTTAAGATAATGTTCCCATCGGGCTCACAGTCATACTCCTCATCTCCCTCTTCTTCCATGTCATCATTAGACAAAAAATAAATAAATTCATGGAGTTCTCTTACTCTAATATTTCTACTATTTCTCTTAGGCTCTAGTACGCTATCCGCTTCGCCTAATTTCTCCGTCTTACCCACCCAATCCCCTATAATTCCTTGGAGGGATTTTTTTTTCCTCCTTGGGCATAAGCTAGGCGCTAGGCTGCCTAGGCGTGGCGCCAGGGGGGGCCTAGCGCCTAGGCGGGGATTAATCGGACCTAGGCGGGGATTTTTAGAACACTGAAAATGGGAGTGGCCGTTATGATAGTTTACCAAGTCTTGTTCTATTTATGTAAGTTGGTAAGTTGTGATCTTGACCATTATTCAAGCTTGTAATTTATTTTGGAAGTAGTGTAACCAAATTGGATAACTCAAACATATAAATTTTGCTATTTAGTTTCACTGTAATTTAGATTTTCAAGCCAATTATAGTCAAGAAAAAAATAAGTCCTGGTCTTCCAAATGTATGTTTCAAACTTTTGTTACAGATATGAGGGGTTAGATTAGATGGTGACTCTAGATGAAGCAATTTGAGTATGTTTTAAATTGGATAAAAGCTTTACGTATCATGGAAGCTAAATCTATAGCGTTGAAGCTACTCAGTTTTAGAGTAATGCAGGAGAGACTTGGCTTTGGTATATGTCCTTGATTGCATTTGGGTGATTAGGCTTACTAGTAACTGAAGGGCTCGTTGACAATCTTTCTACTGACTTGCTTCTAATAGGCTCAACAAAAGTACGCTTAATCCGAATTTGGATTGACATTGGAGCCTAACATAAGTTGTCCTCTTTAAATTATCCTCTAATTGGGTGGTAACCTTGAACGGCATTATCCGAGAGCAAGAGTTTACCTAAAGTTACACCACCTGCAATCTCCAGATTCAATCCTCGGTGTACATGGATATCAACACTTCTTCAATTTAAGGGAATTCGGACCATGTAGCGAAACTATAAAACATTGAAGTATACTCTGCTACGGATTTGCTTCCTTGCACCAACTCAATGAACTGTAAATCTGCTGCTTGTTTATAATTTTAAGATACAAAACGTTGTGTCAATGCGGGTTTCATAT
This sequence comes from Hedera helix, assembly GCA_947179155.2. NCBI lineage: Eukaryota > Viridiplantae > Streptophyta > Magnoliopsida > Apiales > Araliaceae > Hedera > Hedera helix. The sequence continues at coordinate 16,348,389 of OX359281.1, forward strand.
CTTGCTATCTTCTTGCAACTATATATAAATTTCACTGAATCCCACCAAATTCGAGTTGTCTTTTTCAATTCGCTTTGGTTAATAAAAAATTTCTTTCATCGACTAGCTCATACCAGCGAAAGAAGTTTTCTGAACTGTGAGTCCAATTGAAGAATGCTTTGGGGCCATGATCACCGGTGAAGTCTTCAAAATCTAATTTCGCTTCTCTGTCCACTACATTCGATCTAGGGTTTGTCACATGAAGATTAACATGTGAATTGAGTTGCATATTGCTGTAAGAGTCTCATATAATTAGGATCTAGAGGTGGACCTTAAAAATTTCCTTGAGCATCTTGTCCTTTATATCCGCATTCCATAAGTACGTCAACTTTTGCCGTAAACGCCTGAACATTTGCTGCATTTTCAATAAGTGTTGTGATTGAATTTTCAATTCTTTTAAGACGCTCGTCTTGTTATAATATATAAGCTATATAAGCATCAAGTTTGTTGTATTTTCTTATGTTCTCGATCCTGGTGGATTTATTTGGTGGTGATGAGGAAGTAAAGAGAAGATTTTGAGTATTCGTTATTAAATATTTTGTGCTATTATTTAGAGATAAAGAGATTGTAACTATTAATTATATTGTATATATTAGGTAGATTATTCTAGAGCAGTACATAATTATTAGGATTTTTTTTCTTATTTAATTAGGTTTTACTTGGTCATCTAGTTTAGGGTTTTTACTTGGACCTATATAAAGAGACATAATCTATCATTATTTTTCATATATTGAATGATTTATTATTATCGAATTTAAGCCTTGTGTTTTTTTGGCTTTTTAGCCTAATTATCTTCTTTTAATTACCTTTTCTCCTTAGTCCCAGACTTTTTGTTCTTGACATATTAGTCCTTGACTGCTTCTTTTTGACACAGCCATCCATGAAGTATTTTTCTTTCCAATGTAATCACTGTTTTGTTATTTATTTTCCGTTGGATGACTTGGGTCCTTGTGGAGTATAAAAAAAATCAGTCCAAAAAAAGAAAAGGTCATTCCAGGAAGAAAAAAAAGAGTGGGAAAAAAGGAAAAATTCCACCATGTCTTCTTTTGAAATTTTGTATGAAATAGCATGCATTTAAAACTTCATGACTACTATCTTAAAAAGATGTTAGTTCTTTAGAAATATATTGAAGATACAACAAATTGAACAACACGTGAAGTTGCAATCAAACCTTGAAGAAGAACAATTTTAGAAGAAAATTGAGCCACTTGAGAAGATCATTGATGAGTTATTGAAGTTAATGATGAAAATGGTATCTCGGTGGCAGATTCAAAGTTTCTCAAAGTTAAAATTGAAGAACCTGAGGTTGAACATGTTGATTTGTTTTTTGAGATGACACATTTGATTCCCACGTTACTATGAAGTTCTCCACTGTGCACAACTTGTTTCGGGATACTGCATTCATGCAATCAGAACAATGAATTCAATAACTTTAATCGAGTAGATGTTGTCGTTCATGCATTCTCATTCTTCACACACAAAACTCGAGGATGAGTTTTGTTCACCGGAGGGGAGAATGATGAGGGAAAGAGAAGTTTAAGAGTATTTGTTATTAAATATTGTGTGTTATTATTTAGAGATAAAGAGATTGTAATTATTAATTATATTTTATTATATTAAGTATATTATTCTAGAGTTTTAGTTATGGTAGATAATTATTATAATTTTGTTTCCATATTTAATTAGGTTTTACATGGTCGTTAATTTGAGGATTTTTACTTGGTCATATAAAAAAACATTTAATCTATCAATATTATTCAAAAATTGAACAATTGATTATTATGATTTTAAGCCTTGTGTTTTGTGGTTTTTTAGCCTAATTATCTTCTTTAATGACCTTTATTCCTTCTTCCATCTTTTTGTCCTACATCAGGTGGGTTTTGCTCCTTCGTCAGTTTTCTAGTAAACTTACTTATGGTTTACTAGTAAATACGTATACATATGCATATGCAAATGCAAATATATATGCCATATGTGTGTAACATGACTTTTAATATATCTATGTTATTAAGGGAGGGGAGAGCAACAGAAGTGATTATTTTTTTGGACTCTTGGTCTCTCATATTTTTTAACTTTTTTATTCTAATGATTGTATCACTATTTTTTTCTGTTCCACTCCCATTATCCACCACCTCCTTATTTTTCTCACCCACTAAATCATGTATTTCTACTTTTTAAATTTGCAACACAATTGTGTGTGCCAAGTAACTAGTTAATAAAAAGGAAAAGGGAATATGTGAAAAATGCCACAACCAAGCTTGGTTATAGATCAAGCTCAAAAAGACATAATATTTGTCATTAAAATAGTGAAATGTCTAAAATGTCATTAATGAAAATGCTGAAAAAGACAAAACTGCCATTAATGAATGAGTGTATCTATTGCCAGGCTTGGTTATGGCAAGCCACGCATTCCCTTCCCCTAATAAAAGATGTATACTCACTTCTTGTTGGAGAAGAATATGCAAATATATATATGCATATGCGTGTAACCTGACTTTTAATATATTAATAGAAAATATATACTCAGTTCTCCTTATTGGAGACGACTTATCTCTTGGATTAAGAGAATTTATGTGCAATGGCATCAAAGCAGCCCATCTGGCAGGTGTTACAATCTCAGGGATGCTCTATCAAGGGTGGTCTGCATTGATGTCTCATTATCTAGCATTTAGCAAAGATCCCAACTTCTGATCTATCCTATTTAGCATGGATTGTTCTGAAAGAGAGAGAAAACTGTGAGCTGCATATTTGTATGCAAAAATTCCCTTTTTGTAAAATGAAAAAACAATTGTAAGCTGCAATCTTTGTATGCAACAGTTCCCTTTTGGAATGGTCCTTACATCTAAAAATTGAATTAGTAGTGTCATTGATATGATAGAAGTAACTAGTCCTATGCCAGGCACACTATAAACTTTGTAAATCTGCAATCAATAGAGAAGATGTGCAGTGGCCTCTTGTGGAAAGGGAAGCTGCATATCCAATCCACAAACCGTCCCCTTACTTTATGGGATATGTGAGGCCTCTCTCACTGGTGGTTTCATAATTTTTTCACTTAACTTGATGATTTATATCATATACGTTACGTATATATTCTGGAGTAATTTATCTGCCCGCTTGTCAAAGAGAAACTTAATTCATCTCAAGTGCTGTGCTAAAAAAGAACTTCCAGTATGGAACCCTATATTATTTATATATGTAGTATAGATATATATGGAAGTTATCAATTACCATGGTTAAGATATTCTATAGGCCACTCTTATAAAATCATGATCATAGACATTAACTAACATAACTTAAATTGATCTGTTAATTTTGGTTGAATTGATAAATGTGAATAATGTAGTCCGGAATTGAAGAAATTAGAGGAATAGGGTATTGAAGAGGTCCCAACTCAGTTTTTATAGAGAAGTTTGCAAGATGCTGCTACTAGTTTGCATTTATTTATGTAAAAAACTCCCAGGCTGGAATAATTATCTGCCTGTCAAAGAGATACGTAATTTAGGATAATGCTAAGGGTCTCAAATACACGTCATCATTACATTGATATGTATGCTAACGTAATGATGACATGTGTATTTGAGATACATTTGGGACCTAAAATTTGAGACCCCTAGCATTACTTCTTATTTTATCTCAAGTGCTAAGTTGAAAAGAACTACCATTCTGGAATCTGGAAACCCCAAATTATGCTTGTATTTATGTAAACTGCTGATGCATATGGACGTTATAATTGCCAGAGTTAATATATTCTATAAGCCAATCTTAAGTAAACCATGATAAAAGAAATTAATTAACGTACAACAAACTGGTTGGTTAAGTTTTAGTTGAATTGGTAAATGTTAATTATATAGTAGAAAATTGAATAAATTAGAGGAATAGGGTAATGGAGATGAGCCAACCCTGTATTTAAAGAGAATTTAACAAGATGTTGCTGTTAGTTTGCATGATATTATTGTGCAAGTGCTTCTTATGTGCCAACAGAAGCTGACCTTCGGATTAGGAAGATTGATGTGAGCTTTCACATTTCTAACTTACAATAATATATCAAAAAAGGCATACAAAGAATTTTTGGAAAATTTAGAAGTATAGTTACAAAGAACGACCTCAGCATAGGGTCTTTCGTATACTGGAGTCCATTCGTATTTTCTTCATTCCTTTATCGTATATCTCATAAAGAATTTTGCATGAATTTGGGTTTGTAATTTAATACTTCTATAATTTAGAACAGTATCATTATATAAGCTTTTGTATGGTTTTGAAAGCATTAAGCTTCTTTGATGGATTAGTTTAGTGGGATGAATTTGTTTGATGTAGAATTCTTCTTAAATCCAACACCAACAGTTTCCAAGTCGTTGGAAATTTGGATTACTTCACACATTATCTCTTGATTAATGGATTCATTATTCCCTTACTTGAATTTTTGACTGATATACCTTCTGAATATATACTTTAACTGACAGATTTTTCAGTCTGATGCAATACATTTCAAATACACTATAACAAATGATTTAATAATCAATTTTGATTAATATTTTGTGTATAGGTGTGAATTTTCTTCATTAACAATTGTTGTTATGCTCCATGATACAACTCATGCAGGAGTGGGGTTCTAACCTGATCAAAGAGAATGGTCTGAATTTTGCAACTGTAAAGTACACAGATTTCTTGTTGGCAACTGCTTCAGGGAAGGTTGAAGGAGTAAAAGGTCCCGGTAAACTTGCGACTCCTTTCGAGAAAACAAAAGTTGCAGCTTACACTCTGGGTGCAATGACGCCTTACATGAGGCTTTATGCTTTTCTAGGCAAGGAGCTTCAGCCATTTATTAACATTAATGAGAGTAGTCACCTCTACAAGAAGTGGATTGACAATTACTCCTCGGAATCTTTTCAGGTCGGTTCTATTTTTGAACACATGACATTCAATCCTTTCTTGTGGGCAACATGATATGCCTCACGGATTACAGTTTTAGAAGAAATTATTTTCTTGACGGCCTTCTTTCCTACAACAGCTCAACTTATCTTATTTATTGAATTTAGGCATCTGCTTTGCAAACTGAGGACTTGCTGGATAAATTAAGCGTCTCTTTGACAGGCGAGGAGCTTGCCATAATTGAAAAGCATTATCGTCAAGCAATGAAACTTGAGATAGAGTTCTTTTCTGCTCAACCACTTGTTCAGCAGACTGTTCTTCCTCTGTCAAAAGCACTTGTCCCTGCTGAACGTCGATTTGTGATATTTTCTGATTTTGATTTGACGTGCACTGTTGTTGATTCTTCTGCCATTTTGGCAGAGATTGCAATAGTAACAGCACCAAAATCTGATCAGAATCTACTGCAAAATCAAATTGCTCGGATGCCATCAGCTGATCTGAGAAGCACATGGGGAGTCCTCTCCAGGCAGTATACTGAAGAGTATGAACAGTGCATAGAGACCATTTTACTCACTCAGAAAGGTATATTTGATTGTATTTCTTTTTTGATATGCTTTTTGCTGTTTGTCATAGTCTGAGATGTTCTTGCAAGGAAAACAGTGAGATGGTTTAATGCTTGAGAATTTAACTACCTGTGATTTCACAGCGGAGAGATTTAACTATGAGGGTCTGAGTAAAGCACTTGAGAAACTTTCGGATTTTGAGAGAAGGGCTAATACAAGGGTGATTGACTCTGGGGTACTTAAGGGTCTGTATCTTGAAGACATAAAACGTGCTGGGGAACGTCTTATCCTCCAAGATGGTTGCCCAGGTTTCTTTCAGAGCATTATACAAAATGAAAATTGGAAGGCAAATGTCCATGTACTTTCATATTGTTGGTGTGGAGATCTGATTAGATCGGCTTTTTCATCAGGTATGTTCATGTCATCATATGCTAACTCAAACTATGTAATATGAAAACTCACTTTGAATAATTTGCCACTAAATAATTAATTTTTTGCTTTTCCTGTTACACCTGCCCAAGTAATTTATACTGGTTGAACGAAATTATTTCTTATTTTTATGTAGTCTCCTGACATATTACCATTTTATTTCTAATTTCTTTAGTTGCTGATAATTATATCTTGGAGTGTAGGACAATGGTGAATTGTTATCTTTCTTATTTTATTTATTTACAATTTCCTATAGTATTTACTTCATATAATTTGATTAATGTTTATGTTACTCTTCTTCTGTAATACAACCAACACTTTCTCCATCCCTTCAACTGTGTCATATATACCTTTTTATTTTACTCCCTAGTAGCACACCATGGTAAAGTTAAATGTTGAGTTAAATGCACTACGCATCCCCCAGTTTACCCTCATTTTGCATTTTTCATCTTGCACTTTATAAATTGACATTTTACATCATACACCTTTAATGCACTGGCACAACACTTTCCGACCAAAAAATCGTTAACTGGGTTGACAGAGTTAGGCTATTTTGACCCACGTGTTGTCTTTTTTGGGGGCAAGGATTTCGTTGAGGAGACTATTTTACCTCTAAAAAGACAGCACGTGGATCTAAACAACCCAACTCTGTCAGCCCAGTTAACGATTTTTTGGCAGGAGGGTTTTATGTGTCAGTACGCTAAAAGTGTGGAATGCAAAGTGCATTTAACTTTTGAATGTTTAATCCTAAGAGTAAAAATAATCGGTACAAATTATTAACTTACGATATTTAAATCATCACAAAATGATGAAAACCAGTGCTTTACTTTTGCATATATTTAGTTCTCGTGCTTATTTTTAGAAATACCATTGCTCTTATGCTCAAAAAGAAAACAAACTATCAACTCCTGTAGAAAACATAACAGAGCTGCTGAGTTAACAGTTTAATTGACTTTATTTATTTATTTAGAGAAACAAAAGTATGTAAAAAAAAAAGTGCTGGAGGCAATAGGGGGTGCTCAACACCTCCCCCCCCCCCCCCCCCCCCCCCCAACTCTGACAAAAATATAACAAAAGCGACAAATGACCCAAAGAAAACAGCCTTTTGCCAAAATAAAAAAATAGAAGAAACAAAAAGAGATTAGGCTTTAGAAATAGGTTTAGAATTGGGAAGAAGGTAAGGAGAATTGAGAGGAAGATAAACAAGCAATAAATCATCATTGATCAGTTTGTGCCTCCCAAGAGGGGATTACAAATCTATAAATACCAATCTTTCTGCATTCTAAGACCATCTAGAACTCTAATTTGGCTAACTGCTAAAATTAATGAATCAAAATAAATCTTTTTCTAGAATAATCTCCTCTTACTCCTAGGCATGGTCTTCCAAAGCCTTCTATATTAGTTCAACCAAGTTGGGCGAGTTTGCCCTGCAGTAGTTCTCTCCACTAGAAAGAACACGTCCTCGAGTTAGGAACTGGACCAAGTATATGATCTTCATTGAATTAGGAACCAGACAAAGAATACCATCTTCGTTAGAAGTTACTTCAGGATAACTGAGAGCCCACTGTATGTTTGAGAAGTTACTTCAGGATAACTGAGCGCCCACTGTATGTTTGAGCTTCAATGGTTGATTTTTGGTTGGGACAAACTTCATCTCATAATTACCATGCATGAAGGGATATATATATATATATATATATATATATATATATATATATATATATTCACAAAGATGTAACTTTCTATAAAAAATTCCTCGGTAGCACGTTTAATGTCGTTGTATTAACTAATTTACTAATGGAGAATGTCACTGAACACTTTTTAAGAACCTTTTTGATTTGTGTTGTTTACCCTTGCTACCTTATAAGATTATGAGGAGGCCAAGTGTTCAATCCTCCCAATTTGCGAACAACATCCTCATACACAATATTTGTACAATTACCAGAATTAATGATCAAGCTACACAATTGACCATTCCATCTCGAACTTTGTTTTAGAAAAGTCTATTAAAATGCTATTCCTATGCTAATCATTTTTAAAAGGATCTCGATGAATTGTTGAAAGAGTGATCACAACAAGACATAGCTGACCCACGGTGATTAACTCTTATTATCAACATTTTCATCTTCGGCTTCCAAATCACTCGTTGGCTCTTTATTAGGGGGCTAGTTGTAGCAATCAATGATTAGTGGTCTAAAACAAGGTTTTGTCACTAAGCACTAGGCATTATTTAACCTTTTTCAGTTCTCTTCCTCTTTTTCTTTCATCGATCAATAACCTCTTCCTCTTTCTTTTTCTGATATGTACTGCTGATCAATTTTGTTTTATTTAATTTTTTTGAAACATTGCCAATTAACTTGGAAGCAGGGATTCTTTGTTACCTCGACGAACTGCCTATCCCCACATCGGATACTCAGATTCTCTGAGACTCTTAGGGATTCTCTCCTTTATCACGTATGTGTTTTGAATTATCTATGATTATTTATGTTATTTTTATGACTTCAAAATATTAAAATTGTACTGTTTGTCAGATATTTTTATTTATTTTGTATTATCTATTTTGTTGAATGTTTTTAGCATATATATATATATATATATATAAACTAAACACATATGTAAATATTTAATAATAAATATATGTCAAATCCCCCGCACCCGAAATCCCATATTTTGAGATTTGGTGAATCTTTGTATTCTCTTATAATGCACCCGTAGACGTGCTTCTTAATCAATCAATCTATTTTATATATATGACTAACTTATCACCTCTATTCCATTTGCAAATATGTATAATAATAATGAGACTCCTTTTGTAAAACAAAGGGAGTAATAATAGTAACAATATAAAAAAACGGAACTCTCTTTGTGAAATAGAAGAAGTAATTGTAATAAAAAATAAAGTATGTATATTTACATATTAACCACTTATCAAAAAATATATACATACTACTTATATAATAATAATAAATTAATATTAAATAAAATTTGTATTTGTACATTCTAACATGTCAAAAAATAATAATTATTGCTGAGAAACATGTTGAGGATGATGTAGATGAGTAATATTAATAGGAGGATTGGTTTTGGGTAAATTGTAAAACTATCCCCTCATGTTTATATTAAATTGCAATGTCATAACAAATGTTTCAATTTTTACAATGTCATAGCTAATGTTTTATTTTTTTGCTCAATTGTTCCATCTAACCAATTTTGGTCAAAATTAGTTAATTATGTGCATATCAAGTGGGGTGGTTCAAGGGTCAAAATAATCAATTTGCCTTTCTTGTGCTAAAGGTTTTACCCTCTTTTTTTTGGAGGGAATATATACTAAACAAACTGACTATTTTGTCCCTTAAACACCCACATAATATGTACATGATTGATTTAATTAGATCAAAATTGGTTAGAGGGGACAGTTTTGCAAGAAAGTGAAACATTGGTTATTTATTACATTGCAAAAATTGAAATATTATCAACTGTATTACAATTCAGTCCAATATGAGAGTACTATTTTGCAATTTTCCGGTGGTTCTATAACTATTAGCTTCTTTTATTGTATATGTATACTTTTTAGAGTGTCTTAAGAACTTATTGTTCAATTATTATGTAATATAGTATTTGACAAGTCTGTGAGATGTTTATATTATTATTTGGGTCATGCTATGTGTACTAGATGGTACATTTGTATAATCTAATTGATTCATCTTGTTCTTATTATTTAGAATTTTTTAATTATTTTTTTTGGGGTAAAAATGTGATGCTCCTAATTAGCATAACTGTGTGTATCGTGAATGGGAACCAAAACCGAGTAAAAAAAAAAACTTCTGAAACCAAAGCCCCTATTGCGACTTTGGTCCATGCTTGGGCCTGTTATTAAAGTTGTCTTGTCTAGTTGGTGAAATAGAAGAGCGACCTCCTCAATTGTTGAAGTAAGAAACCTGGCTGGCCAATAACCATTTGAAATACTGATTGAATGCTATCTCCTAAAAACCAAACAAAGTTTTAAATTTCGGAAGCAATTTGAGGGTTTAAACCATTCCCGCACGAGGAATATGAACCTCTATATTCCAAGCAAATTCAAAACATGCGGACAACTGGTAGAACTTGTGTATTCGGCAACATATAGTTGTTTTCTCGTAACTTAATAGAGTAGAAGACCTCACTTCTTTTCATTGGTTTGAAGAAAGTGCTTAGTCATGGCCGGCCTCATTGAAATCTTCATCTCAAGCCTATTTAGGACCTCTTCTTTACCAGTCCTAAAAAAATTTGCTTGCTCATTGGCTCGCCATACTGGTGCCGTTCCTTTGACAATCCTTATTGAATTGCCTATTACAGTTATCTGTATTGTGTCTTGCGGAGAAAGGATGTTGTAGTTGCATTCCTTGAATATTATTAGTAACCATCTGTATCTGCTTTTGATCTTGAGTTTTGGAAGTTGAAACTTTACTCCTTTTTTGTGTCTGCTGTAAAATTAAACGATCAATTCTTTTTTGCTAAATAATAGGTTTTTTTTACTATAAAAGCGTATCCAATATTGCATTCTAGGATAGCTTTTGATTAATAAAAAAATTACCCCTTTCTCTCTGGTGTATTCCAGAACTATTTTTCTTGTGGATTCAAGGGTCCCTAATGGTAGCTAGGGTTTTTTACTTGATGGATTCTAGGTTTCGTTGGTGCTAGAATGAAATCTAGCCCCCATTGCTTCTGTCTTGTGTCGGTTGGTATAAGAGCCTAGTTTCGCCTGGTTTTATTTCTTCCTATGAAAGTGGTGGTAGAACTTCTCTTTGACTTTGATCCCGAGACTAGACAGATCTTATACTCAAATGGAGTCGTGGGATCAAGAGGTTCATATATCATACAAACAATAGGAATCACATATATGAAGGTTCTCATAGCCAGTCTGTTATTGAACACGTACTTATTTGGAGGGATTTTAAATATTTTGGAACACTTCCAAAATTTGATGGTATGTATAGTTCTTAATGCTTTCATGATTTTGAGACTTTTCTAGATTTACATCCCATTGAGCAAGTGGGAGAATCCACACAGGATTATTGAAAGAGTGATCCCCTAATTGCCATGTAAAAGAGGGACACCTCATTTTACTCCACATTTTCTTACCATTGGGAAGAGTGATGGCTATAGGGTATGTTTCAAGGAAACATTGCAATTTCAGGGGCAGGCTTCATTTAAGAAACATAAGGAGCTTCCTCCATCAATGAGCATGATCATTTTCTGCCCATTGTAATCCCTTTTTACTAGCAGGGGCTCTGCTTGTTCTATTGACATAATCTTGTCAGTTGCTATCAAAGTGGCCAGTTGTTGAGGTGTAGGTTCTGAATTTGTGTTGGCTTCTCATCATACATTGGAGGACCCTCATACTCGTTACAAGCTATTTCCTAACTAAACATCATGTATGCCTTAGGTTGAGTGCATTGATGCCTTGCTGTGAACTTTCATCACAATAAAAGTACAGTCCCCTAGCTTTCCTTTCTTCCCTTTGAGCCATGGTGATACCTTTAGGTCTAGCAAGCTCTTGCGTAGGAGTTGATTTTGGATAAGTGAGCAGTGGTGTTACGTGAGAGGATGATGATAAGTCTTTTTGTGAGTGGTAGAGGGCTGTATAAAAGTGGTGGCTGCAACATTTGTGTAACTGGTGGTTGGTTTAGGACGTTGGTTCAAAGTTGCAGTAGTGGCCTATGTTTTGGAATGCCATTTTTTGACTCGATATAGGTTTCGGTATCGGTTTCAGGCACCGTTATGCTAGCTAGGAGCTTCATAAAAATTAAAAAAAATTATAAATAATAAAAAAACAAGATGAATTAATTAAGTTCACAAAAGACACTATCTAATGCACATAACATTGTCCAAATGATATAATATACATCTCACAAAGATGTTTAATCAATTTATGTTCTCCAGAAAGTTGATATTGATGTTGTCTTAGGTCAAATGGTAGAAAATAATTTTACAATTTAACTTAACTAAATATATTTTTACTGCAATTTTTTTGAAGTTGTATTTAACTAGGTACCATATAGGTACAATTTAATTATAATTTTAGTACAATTTAAGTTAACTAATTAAGTATATTTATTTTATTTTTTCAAGTTATACTTAACTAGGTGCTATATAGGTAAAATTTAAGTACAATTTAACTTGACCAAGTATATTTGAAGTACAATTTTTTTTTCAAGTAGCATTTAACTAGGTACTATATAGGGTACAATTTAAGTGTAATTTAACTTTAACCAAGTGTATTTTATGTACAATTTTTTTTCAATTTTTTCAAGTTATATTTGGGTATCAAATAGGTAAGAATTTACAATTTAACTTAACTAAGTATATTTTAAGTAATATATATATATATATATATATATATACAAATTTGTGGCGTTTTTCCTCGTTACCCCGTAATTTCACGACGAGTTCTCCTTTAGTCCGAAATTGTTACGTTATGATGAATTTTCAAAATTTCACCAAAAATTACCTTTTACATGAATAATTCCTAATTTTTATGATTCGTGTCGAGGTTGCGGTTCAGTGCCAGTTGAAAAACTTATGCAATATGCTGATATTTCGGAGGCCGATAATTTGAACCATGTTTAGGAGTGGTGTTTCTAAGGTTTTGGACTGTTTGTAGGCTAGATCAAGTGTGTTGGGGGTCTAAGAGCTTCACCATTTTCTTTGTTTCTTCCTTTATTCCGCCAATGCAATTGCCCAGAAAAAATTCCTCACTGAGTACAGAAATTTTCTCTAGTAACCTTCCTTTATATTTTTCAAACTCATCATAGTAGGAGTTGACATCCTTGGTCTGCTAAGCCCTTGTACTGCTCAAATAAGTTGTACACCCCTTCACCAGTGAATCTTATGATAAATGTCTCAGAAAACTGCTTCCGTGTTGCCTCCTTTTTGTCCGACGTAAAGGACTTATACCATGACTTGGGAACACCGCTGAGGTACATAGCTGCTGTGGGAGTCTTCCTTATGTCCTGCACCTTGTAGATGGCAAAGAACTTCTCAGTCTCTAATCCACCCCATATCTTCATCACCTTCACTGTAAGAAGAGAAAGTCAGCTTGAGATGCTTCAAGTATCTGTCATAATCATCATCTTTTCTTGATTCCCACTGCTACCTCATCATCATCTTCATCTAAATTTTCTCTTCTAGCTTTGGCTGCTTGAGAGGGATCCTTGAATATATACCCTCCTCTTTCCTTTGTCAGCATGCCCAAAGGGATTAACAAAGTCAGACTCACTGGTAGGAGATCTCTGTTTCATAAAATTTGTCATCGTCTCCATAAAAGGAATCAAATCTCTCCTCCATTTGCAGAATTTTCTCACGAGTATAATTTCTGAAACTCAGAAAACCCTGCTGTAACTTGATGTTTTGCCCCTTATGAGATGGTCCTGCCATATTCAGCTGATGAATGTTGAAGGAAATTGTAGCTTAATGAACAATTATGCCACAAATTAAGAAAAAAGATCTAAGTAGTAACCATTACCACTTATGAAGTAGATTAAATGAGCTATGAATTAAAAGGCTAGATACCCTGATCAAAAAATCGGTGCATATTCAAGTTTAATAATGAATTAAACTTGTATATAAACTGAATACTAGCAGAAACTATTTAGCCAAAAAAAAAAAAAAAAGAGAATACTAGCAGAAACTATAAATTGAAATAACAGAGCATGGCATATGTTGCTTGTCAAGTTGTTGTAGCATTTTTGCTTGCTTGTTTTATGATTTTTTGATTTTCTGTTCTTTTGAGTAGTATAACAAGTGTTTGAGTAGAAAAAATGGAGTAGAAGTTTAGATCTAGTGAGAATGGACTGGAGAATAAGAGGAGAAGATTATGATCGAGTTTTTGAGAAGAATAGAAGGGTGTTTGGACCGACACAATTCAGCAAACACTTGGTGTTCAGTTGATAAATTTAGGCACAAGTAAGAATTTGAGATAGCTTGAAGAAAAGAAGAAGGGAAGAAGAAGAAGATCAGAAGACTGAGAAGAAGAAGAGTATAGGAAGCTTGAGCCAAAAAAGTTACTCTGATGCCAGATTGTCAGGACCCTGGGGTAAGTCTAAAAAAGCATAGAGAAGAGAATGCATATATTTTAGAGAGCTAAGCCATAGAAAATAGGGTAAGAATCAAGGAAGAAGTAGTAGATAGAACTGAGGTTGGAAAAGAAGGGGAGGAAGAAGCGTAACTGTGACTCAATTGAGTTCATGTTCTCATAATTTCATTAATCATAGTATTCTGCTTCTCTTCTACTACATTATTTTCATATTACTGTAGAATGCTTAAAATACCATTGTACTCTTCTACAGGATCACTGAAAACATGCCTCCACAAGACTAAGTACCCTTATATTAATACTTATTTACTAATTACTACTAAAGCCTTGACTCAGCTTAGGTAGGGTTGACATCTTTTTTTTTTTTATTGCTAATGGATTCTGTTGCTTTTAAGCTTATGTGTGTTTGTTTGTAATGTAGTTTGTTCCAAAACGATTTTCTTTCTTCATCTTGCAATGCTTGGAAATCAATAACTATATATAACACGACAATAAGAGATCTTATCCAATAATTTTATAATTTTATCGTTAATACCGAGTTAATAGTTAGTCAATCATTCAAGATTTTTTTTTTATACAATGTAATTTTTAGTATACCATAAAATATATACAATTATCTTAAACATTATATATGTATTATGTCAATGAAAAATGATAAATATATTAATAAAAAAGTATCAAATATTTTTGAAAAAAGTGATATAAACTATTGGTGCCTCGCACGGGCTATCATACTTGTATTTATAACAACTGAAAAAAGATAGTGCAGCCTTTGTATCAATTTCATTACACATTTCCTCCCTTTAGTAGGTGATTGCTGAAATTACGTTCCTCCTTACTGTTATTTTATTTTATTATTATTATTTTTTTTGTGGGGTGGGGGTTATTGTACTGGTTTTCTTTGGGTCTTGCAATTCCCAGAATTGGTCTCCTTTTACTGACCACTTGTGTGTAAGGCTGCAAACGAGTCGAATCGATTCGGATTTTAAATTATTCGAATTTGACTCGTAAGGTTAAATTCGTACTCAAATTCGATTCGGATTCGAACTATATTTGAAAAACCTTACTCAGATTCAGCTCGATTCGAATTTTTGTTACTCAAATTCGATTCAAATCGAATTATATTCAAACTACTCGTGAACTTCAAATTCAAACTCGAATTCGAGTCTATACATAGTAACTAGTTTTATAATACATATAATTATTAATTGAACGTATTATTTTACTTAGAAATAAAAAAATATAATTATAATTACACTTTAAATATATAAAATTATAAATAAAAATAAAAATAAAAATTAATTATTTAAATTTTGTTTAATTGTGTATATATTATAAGAAAATGTATCGAGTATCTATTCTAATAAGTATCAATCGATTATGTAATGGGTCATGATTAAAAATTCGAGTAGTTTTAATTCTAAATGAGTCAAGTATAACATTATTCAGATTCTACTCGTATTTTTATTCAAACTATTTTTTGTGCTCAGATTTGGATCATATTATTAAAGAATTCGAGTCTCACTCATATTTTTTCGAGTCGAGTCCGAATCGAGTCCAAATTGTTTCGTTCGATTTGCAGCCTTACTTGTGTGCTATCTCAAAAATTGTTCAACAATGTACTTTTAAATCTCTAATTATTTTCAGTTACTGTAAATAGGCCATTACTTGATCCATTCTCTTATTATGAGAGAAATCTTTTGAAAGAAATGGTTTCTTTAATTTCATACTGCTGCTGTTCTTTACAATCATTAACAGCTTGCTGCTGGTACTTTATAATGCCGTTATGGAAATGTTCTTGTATGTCTATTTGTGTGTATTAGCTTCTTTATGATGATGAGGAGTTCTTTGCATTTTTATGTTGAGCAGGAGGTTTACATGCTCTGAATGTACATGCAAATGAATTTACCTATGCAGAATCCATATCCACGGGCAGAATTGTTAAAAGGGTCGAGTCTCCCATCGACAAGGTTCATGCCTTTAAAGATATCTTGCAAAAATGTAGCAACGACCGACAGGACCTTACAGTTTATATTGGAGACTCTGTGGGTGACTTACTTTGTCTCCTTGAGGCAGATGTAGGCATTGTGCTCGGTTCAAGTTCAAGCCTCAGGAAAGTAGGGAGTCATTTTGGTGTTTCTTTTGTTCCATTGTTCTCTGGCTTGGTCAAAAAGCAGAAAGAATACATAGAGGGAACCTCGTCTAGTTGGAAGGGGCTTTCGGGTATTCTTTACACAGTTGACAGTTGGGCTGAGATACATGCATTCATCTTGGGATCATAAAATAATTCATTTGCTCCCTACCGCACCCTGTTAGTTAGGATACATGAAGGAATCATTATATATGATATAGAACACATACAACTTGGTGGCTGATTTTATTGCAGGCCACAAATCACAGCTCTTTTCCCTCTTATTATTCTACGGGATCTTTGATTCAGAGATGTAATGCCATTCATATGGGTGAATATTTTTAAGTGGGTAAAATTTACATTCTCCATGGTATTGCTCATTATTTCACCGCCATTGGAAAATTCTTTGATAATTCAAATGTAGAGCTGAATTTTACAATAATTTGCTTTCAGGTAATCCAAAATCTGTATCGAATAATCATACTCCATAGAGGGAGCAGCCATATTGAATTTCAAATTTTATGTTATGATTTTAGGGCTAATTACTATTGATTGTTTGGCTGGAGATGATTAACGCAGTTCTCATCATAAGATGAATTAGTTTCTATTTAGCATGCACCTAGTTTGTATAGTTGATATTACAATTTTTTATTGTATGATAGACTAATATTGTTACAAATCTTGGGGGAGTCGTTCCTTAAAAGCTAGTTGTTTAAGGTTGGAGAACTCAAAATTTATAAAGATCCCACATCAAAGTTTCATTTCTTTGATGTAGGACTCAAGTCTCATACCTTGTAATTAAGATCATAATATTTCACCACGTTTTGTAGCTCTGGCGTCCACACAGGTTGGCTTTGAGCAAGCCTAATCTGACTCCAGTTGAACGCTGCATTATTGACGTCACTAATCCGTGCTGCACGATTACATCCGGAAGTTAGTGGACAACTTTGATACCAAATTGTTATAGAATGGATATAATGAATTACAGAAATGGTGGTAATGAATTCAGAAACAATTAATTAAAGACAACATAGAAGAAAATTCAAAAAATGGTAGAATCGTGAATGAAAGAAATCTTGTATTGGAACATAAACCAAGCTCTGTAGTTACAAGTTTAGAAGAGAAACGCAGTTGCACAATGAACAATTAGATGATTCGTTCTCTCTTACTTAGCCTATAAATACAGTTAGCTCTCAACAAACTTTCCCGCTTAAACTCAACAATTATGTTATTACAATTTGAATGACCTATGACATCATCCTAACTAACTCTTGGCCGTTAACATAATAGACTTCAATTCTCAGGACTATCAGCTGGACAATTTTGAATGGCTAGTCTGTACAATTTGAATAGCTAAATACTGAATCATAACATTTTCCCCCTTTTTAAGAAATTCTCGTCCTTAAGGATTAAGTTATTAACTAATCCAAGAACTGAAAGGGAAATCTAGAAATCTGAGAACCATTTGTTTGGTATCTTCCCATGTAGCATCTTCTTCCAAACTGCTTGCCCACTGAATCAAACACTCAATTTTTGGTTTATCAAGATACTTGACCATTCTCTTTCCCAACATTTTTTCTGGAATAACTTTGAGCCTCCATCTTCAGCTATAGGTGGCAGTCAAGAAACAATGACAACATTGGTTCCAATAGCTTTCTTTATTAAAGATACATGAAATACATCATGAATTAAGGACCCAACATGAAGCTTAATTTTATAAGTTACAGTTCCAATTTTTTCCAATACTACATATGGTCCATAGAATTTGGGAGCTAATTTAAAATTGGACCTTTGTGCCAAACTTGACTGGTTGTATGGTTGCAGCCTTAAGTACACTATATCCCCTTTAACAAAGTCTCTCAGTTCTGTACATATTAGCAAACATTTTCATCCTATTTTGTGCTTCCAGTAGCTTTTGTCTCAGTTCCCTCAGTACATTAGCCCTTTCTTTTATGAACAAATCCATAACTGGGTACCTGTGTATTCTCCATTTGCTGACAATTTAATAGAGGTGTATTAAAACCAAATAAGGCTTTGAAAGATGTACATTGAAGAACTGTGTGATAATTGGTATTTTACCACCATTGACCTAAGGCCAACCAATTAAACCATTTTTTGGGCTTCTCACTACACATGCACCTAAGGTAACATTCAAGGCATCTGTTCAGTCTCTCAGTCTGCCCATCATATTGAGGGTGATAGGCTGAACTTAGACATAGTTTGATTCCTAATTGCCGAAACAATGTTTGCAAAAAAGTACGGAGAATTTTTTTTCCTTTATCACTTACAATTGTTTGAGGCAGGCCATGAAACTTAGAAATGTTGGCAATGAAGAGTTTAGCAATAACAACTGTGCAAGGATACTTCAATCCAATGAAATGAGCAAATTTAGAAAATCTATCAATTACTACTAAAATGGTTGTGTTACCTTATGAGTTAGTTACACTTTCAATAAAATCTATTGAAATATCACTCCAGGGTCTAACAGGAACCTTTAATGGATGTAGTAGCCCTAGGTATGGCATACGTTTATTTATTTATTTATTTTTGGCAGATATCCTAAGCCCCAATCTAAGACCTGATATCAGCAGCCATACAAGTCAATACAAATGTTTATTCAATCTTTTCAGGGTAGCTTGGACCCTAGAATAACCCCCCTAAAGAACTGTTATGAAAGACTTCAAACACTTTTCTCTTAATGTCATTTCCCTTGCCCAAAAATATTTGACCATTTTACCTTAAAACTTCATTTTTGAATGTAAAATATGAGCTGGATGATGGTAAAATGGATAACTGTTGGATTAATAATTCAGCCTCATTATTCGAATCATAAGAGCTACTAATTTCTTGCAACCACAGTGGATTATAGAAAAAAAAATGGCCTGCAAGGCTGATGTTTCATTGTTGTCAATGGATAAAGTTTCAAGATTCTTATGAGGCTGCCTGGATAATGCATCAGCTACAACATTGTCACTTTTCTTCTTATATGTAATCTCATAATCATATCCTAGCATCTTGTTTAATCACTTCTACTGCAGAATTGTAGTTAACCTTTGTTCCATAAATTTTTTTAAGCTTTGATGATATGTTTTTATAATGAAGTGGGAATTAATAAGATATGATCTCTATTTAGTTATAGCATGAATGATGGTCAGTAATTCCTTCTCATATACTGAGAATCTCCCGTGTTTTGGAGCTAAAGATTTACTTATGAATGCTATATGTCTCTCGCCCTGCATTAATATAGCTTCAATTCCTTTTGCACTTACATCAGTTTCCACAATAAGAGATTGGTCGAAAACTAGCAAATATAAAATAGGTGTTGAACTCATTGCCTGTTTGAGTTTAAGAAAAGCCTAAAAAGCTTTTGTTGACCATGTAAACTGATCCTTCTGCAAAAGCTTAGTTAAAGGTCTTGAAATCTCCTTATATTCTCTGACAAATCTTCTATAATATCTTGTTTAGCTGAAGAAATCCTCTCAATCTTTAACTGTTACTGGTTCAGGCCAATTCATCATACCAGAAATTTTCTTAGGATCTATAGAAAGTCCTTCTTCAGATATAACATGACCAAGGTATTCTATTTTGGATTGTGCAAAAGAACATTTGGATTTTTTTTTGCAAACAAAGTATGATATCTTAAAATAGACAAAGTACTGTGGAGATGCTGAACATGTGATTTTATATCAAGACTGCAAACAAGTTAATAATTAAAAAAAATTAATATAAAATGCCTTAAATGATGAGCAAATATCTGATTCATTAATGCCTGAAATGAAGCTGGAGAATTAGTAAGACCAAATGACATTACTAAGAATTCACAGTGGTCTAAGTGAGTTCTGAAAGTTGTTTTAGGAATGTCTGAAGGGTGTATCCTTATTTGATGGTAACCAGATCTTAAGTCCAATTTGCTGTAAATTCTTTCTCCCTTTAACTCATCTAGTAATTCCTCTATTATTGGAATAGGGAATTTATCCTTAATTATAATGTTGTTTAATTCTCTATAATCCACACAAAATCTTCAACTGCCATCTTTTTTCTTTACTAATAAAACAGGTGATGCAAATGGACTTTTCCTGGATTGAATGATACCTGATTCCAGCATTTTCTTTACTATCTTTTCAATCTCATTTTTCTAAACTTGGGGGTACCTATGTAGTATGATAGTATAAGAATCTGTACCATTTTTCAAAGGTATATGATGGTCATAATTCCTTTGTGGTGGAAGAGATTTAGGTTCTTGAAAAATATCAGTAAATTCCTCTAGTATCTTGTTGACTTACTCTGGAATATTTTTTTCATATCTTTCCCTTCTTATTGTGAACAAATATGCTAGAATTGATAATTGAATTTTTTTTTATAGGAAGTAACCAAGTCATTAGCTGTAATCATAGCTATAGCAGGACCATGCCCATCCTTTAGCTCCGTGTAACTTAACCTTGTCATTCCCCACAGTGAAAGAAAGTGTTGACTACTCAAAGTTGAAAATGCAGTCTCCCAAAATTTTGAACCGCCAATACAGCATCACAACCTTTAAGATGAATTAACCTCACGTTATTATGGAATGCATATCCATGTGCTTTCCAAATAAAATCTCTGCATTTTTCTAAACTGACCATTTTGAATCCATCAGCCACACAAACTTGTAGAGGCTTGTTTATTTCCTTTGCATAGTGCATGTACTCAACAGTTTTAGTGTTAAGAAACCTTGTGAGCCACAATAGCATTGATTCTCACAGTGGCAGTTGAAGTATTACCATTCAAAGCATAGATAGAAATGGGTCATATCTGAATTTTGTTCTCTTAATATAGTTTTTTGCTATCCAGTGTCTACTAAACCTCTTCTTCTACTTCGTCTCCCCCCCCCCCCCAATCATGAAAACTTGCCTATTTTGACATCTATGCTAGGTTTATATAGCTCATAACAACTGAAACATAGTCCCTTCTCTTTTTTTATCCGAATCTCATTGAATGTTAATCTTTTCACATTTCTAGGAATTGCCTTAGCTCCTTGATAATTGGTTCTTGCAGTTATATGACTATAAATAGATGTAGGTACCATATATTGATTCCCAGAATTTTTGCTTCCCATAAAAGTAAACCTTACCTCATTCTGATAGGAGTTGTTTGCAGGTCTTGATGAGATCAAAGAAGGTTTTGTCCTTTTAAAAATATCATCTACAGTAGTCTCTCGAACACTTGTAAACTAAATTGCTTTAGAAATTTATTTTGGTTTAAGGAGTTTAACAAATCCCCCAATTTCTTCTTTTAATTTCCCAATAAAGCATTTGATAAAATACTCTTCAGTTAGTCCAGGATTCTCAACCTCAACTATTGATCTAAGAAATTCAAACAACTTTTGATAATGAAAAATAGTGGTGGTTTGTTGCATTCTATTGAATTTTGCCAGAACATTATTGCAATAAGTTTTTTCGAACCTGATTTCAATATCTTCCACAAATTGGGTCTAAGAAATACCAACACGAGTTTTATAATAGGCTAAGGACCAAGATCCAGCCTCACCCTCCAAATTTAAGGTCACATTATTGAGTTTTTGTTCATCATTCATTGGATAGAACTGAAAAAAATATTCACATTTCAACACCCAATTCTTGATATCTTGTCCATTGAAAATTAAAAATTCAAATTTTGGGTTCCATTGTCTATTTTGATTATTACCAAAATTATGAACCCTATTTATCTAACCTTTTTCTTGTATAGGAGAATCCTAAGAGGTTTCTTATTTGAAGAAGATATATGATTCTTACCTTTATCTGCTCTATGAAACTCAACCATCATCATATGCATGGTATTTTGTATATGTCCAAACTTATCTCCAATTTCTTTCATAGTTTTTAGCAGTTGATAATGGCTATTCATTAATTCCTACACCCTGCAATTAGTACTTCGAAGACCCACTTCTATAGCTTCTCTCGATCGAGTTTCAGCTCCCATGATTATAATGAATTTTGAGGAAGGGTGGCTCTGATACCAAATTGTTACAAACCTTAGGAGAGTCACTCCTTAAAAGCTAGCTGTTAAGGTTGGAGAGCCCAAAGTTTATGAACACCCCACATCAAAATTCCATTCCTTCGATGTGGGACTCAAGTCCCATACCTTGCAATTAGGATCATAACAAATATCAGGTTGTTAAGGTAGGTTTATCAGTCTTTTATTGTGCGACAAACTATAATATTAGTTGTCAAGGTGGGTTTAAAGTTGGCATGGAAGAAAAGTTTTCGGCGTATGCTATTGGTGGTAGATTTTTAATAGACTTTGGAGGTAGATTTTCAAGTGAGACTTTGGTTAACGAGGTGATGAGATCCTTTCAAAGGTTTAAAGGCAAGGACCTATGGGGAATCTCTTGAATAACATACCATATTTTTCTGACTCTATGCTTGCTTTTCATGCCAAAACCCTTAAATGAACAACTTTTTTATGTAATTATTTTATGTAATTTTTAAATATCTTGCTGAATCCATTGCTCAGGTCTAGAAGTTGTAACCTTCTTTTCCAGTTTTAGGATAAATCATTATTAATTTTTGAAAGTTAATTTGAAAAATTAAAATTGAGATGATATATTAAAATTTATGAAATAATAAACTTACAACGATTATTAATTTTTTAAATAGTTTACAAATTTTATCATTCAATAGACTAAAATCCAAGAAATACATATACATTTTGAGTTTGAAAATATATTTAGTTGACTATAGTAAGTCAATAATGATCTTATATTTTATAATACCTTTATTGATAAAATAAAGATAGTTTATTCTCCTAGCTAATTTTATCAATGAAAATTTTGGCGTTTCACTAATTATGGTTATTCATCTCATTTATTATATGATTTATACTATATTCCATTTGTTCCACTAAACACACACACACACACACACACACACACACACACACACACACATGTATGTATATATTTCATGTTTTTTTAAGAAAATAAAATAAAATATAATGAGTGTTTAAATTAGTAATGATGCTATGGTAGTGGAATTGTGTTGTTATACTCGAGAACGTTATGTCATTCGTATGCCATCATTAATAAAAGGGGATTTTTTGGGGGTGAAATATTCCTTTTTTTTTCTCTCATTCTTTACTTCTTTTTTTCTTGTTGGAACATATGGAGTGATAATAAAGCATGAAACGAGTTTTAGACTGGGTTGAATTGACAAGTTTTACATTTTAACATGAGTTAGAACAATACATGCTATATTTCAATGAAGTTAATAAATCCACCCCGTTTTTGTCACACTGTTGCAACGGGTTTTTTGTGTTTTGAAAAATAACCGTTGTTTTGTTAAAGTCTGTGCATCTTCCTATGTAGCATATTCTTCCAAACTGTTTGCCCACTGAATGAAATACTCAATTTTTTGTTTATTCTGATACTTAACTGTTGTCTTTCCTAACACTTTTTTTTGGAATAACTTTGAGCCTACCATTCATCTTCAGCTATAGGTGGCAGTCAAGAAACAATGACAGCATCGGCTCCAATAGCTTTCTTCATTAAAGATGCATGAATACATCATTAATTAAGGACCTAACATGAAGCTTAATTTTATAAGTTACAGTTTTAATTTTTTCCAATACTTCTTATGGTCCATAGAATTTGGGAGCTAATTTAAAATTGGACCTTTTTGCCAAACTTGTCTGGTTGTATGGTTGCAACCTTAAGTACACTATATCCCCTTTAACAAAGTCTCTCAGTTTTGTGCATATTAGCAAACATTTTCATCTTATTTTGTGCTTCTAGTAGCTTTTGTCTCAGTTCCCTTAGCACATTAGCCCTTTCTCTTATGAACAAGTCCACAATTGGGTACCTGTGTATTCTCCATTTGCTAAAAATTTAACATAGCTGGACTAAAACCAAATAAGACTTTGAAAGATGTACATTAAAGAACTGTGTGATAATTGGTATTTTACCACCATTGAGCTAAGGCCAGCCAATTAAACTTTTTTTTGGGCTTCCCACTACACATGCACCTAAGGTAACATTCAAGGCATCTGTTCAGTCTCTCAGTCTGTCCATCATATTGAGGGTGATATGCTGAACTTAGACATTGTTTGAATCCTAATTCCTGAAACAATGTTTGCAAAAAAGTACTGAGAAAAGTTCTACCTTTATCACTTATAATTATTTGAGGCAAGCCATGAAACTTATAAATGTTGGCAATGAAGAGTTTAGAAATAATAACAACTGTATAAGGATGCTTCAATCTAATGAAATGAGCAAATTTAGAAAATCTATCAATTACTACTAAAATGGTTGTGTTACCTTATGAGTTAGTTACACTTTCAATAAAATCTATTGAAATATCACTCCAGGGTCTAACAGGAACCTCTAATGGATGTAGTAGCCCTAGGTATGGCGTACGTTTAATTTTTTTGTTTTTATCAGATATCCTAAGCCCCAATCTAAGACCTGATATAAGCAGCCATACAAGTCAATACAAAATGTTTATTCAATCTTTTCAGGGTAACTTGGACCCTAGAATAACCCCCCTAAAGAACTGTTATGAAAGACTTCAAACACTTTTCTCTTAATGTCATTTCCCTTGCCAAAAATATTTGACCATTTTACCTTAAAACTTTATTCTTGAATGTAAAATCTGAGCTAGATGATGGTAAAATGGATAACTGTTGGATTAATAATTTAGCCTCATTATTGGAATCATAAGAGCTGCTAATTTCCTGCAACCACAGTGGATTACAGAGAAAAATGGCCTGCAAGGCTGATGTTTCATTTTTACCAATGGATAAAGTTTCAAGATTCTCATGAGTCTGCCTAGATAATGCATCAGCTATAACATTGTCATTTTTCTTTTTATATGTAATCTCATAATCATATCTTAGCATCTTGCTTAATCACTTTTGCTGCAGAATTGTAGTCAACCTTTGTTCCATAAAGAATTTTAAGCTTTGGTGATATGTTTTTATAATGAAATGGGAACCAATAAGATATGATCTCTATTTAGTTATAACATGAATGATTGTCAGTAATTCCTTCTCATATATTGAGAATCCCCAGTGTTTAGGAGCTAAAGATTTGCTTATGAATGCTATAGGTCTCCCACCCTACATTAATAGAGCTCAAATTCCTTTTGCATTTACATCAGTTTTCACAATAAAAGATTGGTTGAAATCTAGCAAAGCTAAAATAAGTGTTCAATTCATAGTCTGTTTGAGTTTAAGAAAAGCCTCAGAAGCTTTTGTTGACCACGTAAACTATTCCTTCTGCAAAAGCTTAGTTAAGGTCTTGAAATTTCCCTATATCTTCTGAAAAATCTTTTATAATATCTTGTTAGCACAATAAGTCCTCTCAAACTTTAACTGCTACTGGTTTAGGCTAATTCATCGTACTAGAAAATTTCCCATGTATTCTATGGAGATGCTGAACATGTGATTTTATATCAAGACTGTAAATAAGTTAATAATCAAAGAAAATCAATATAAAATGCCTTAAATGAGGAGCAAATATCTGATTCATTAATGCCTGAAATGAAGCTGGAGAATTTGTTAGACAAAATGACATTACTAAGAGTTCACAGTGGTCTAAGTGAGTTTTGAAAGCTATTTTAGGAATGTCTGAAGGGTGTATCCTTATTTGATGGTAACCAGATCTTAAGTCCAATTTGCTCAAAATTCTTGCTCCCTTTAATTCATCCAGCAATTTTTCTATTATTGGAATAGGGAATTTATCCTTAATTATAATGTTGTTTAACTCCCTATAATCCACACAGAATCTACAACTGCCATCCTTTTTCTTTACCAATAAAACAGGTGATGCAAATGGACTTTTCTTGGATTGAATGATACCTGATTCCAGTATTTTCTTTACTATCTTTTCAATCTCATTTTTCTAAACCTGGGGGGTACCTGTATAGTCTGATAGTTAGAGAATCTGTACCAGTTTTCAAAGGTATATGATGGTCATAATTCCTTTATGGTGGAAGAGATTTAGGTTCCTGAAAAACATTAGTAAATTCCTCCATCATCTTGTTGACTTCCTCTAGAACATTTTTCTCATATGTTTCCCTTCTTATTGTGAACAAATATGCTAGAATTGATAACTGATTTTTTATAGGAAATAGCGAAGTCATTAAATGTAATTATAGTTATAGCAGGACCATGCCCATCCTTTGGTCCTTGTAACTTTACTTTGTCATTTCCCATAGTGAAAGAAGGTGTTGACTACTCAAAGTTGAAAATGCAGTCTGCCAAGATTTTGAACCGCTAATATAACATCATAACATTTAAGGGGAGTTAACCTCATGTCAGTATGGAATGTATATCCATGTGCTTTCCAAATAAAATCTCTGCAACTTTCTGAACTGACCATTTTGAATCCAACAGCCACATAAACTTGTAGAGGCTTGTCTATTTCTTTTGCACAGTGCATGTACTCAACAGTTTTAGTGTTGAGAAACCTTGTGAGCCACAGTAGCTTTGATTTTCACAGTGGCAACTGAAGTATTACCATTCAAAGCATAGATAGAAATGGGTCATATTTGAATTTTGTTCTCCTAATATAGTTTTTTGCTATCAAGTGTCTACTAAATCCTTTTCTTCTACTTTATCTCCCCCGCACAACCATGAAAACCTGCCTATTTTGACATCTATGCCTAGGTTTATATGATTCATCACAACTGAAACATAGTCCATTCTCTTTTCTTACTTGAATCTCATTGAATGTTAATCTCTTCACATTTCCAGGAATTGCCGTAGCTCCTTGATAATTGGTTCCTGCAGTTATATGACTAGAAATAGATGTAGGTACCACATATTGATTCCCAGAATTTTTGCTTCCCTTAAAAGTAGACCTTTTCTCATTCTGATATGAGTTATTTACAGGTCTTGATGAGATCAGAGAAGGTTTTGTCTTTTTAAAAATATCATCTACAGTAGTCTCTTGAACTCTTGCAACTAAAATTGCTTTAGATAATTTTTTTGGTTTAGGGAGTTTAACAAATTCCCCAATTTCTTCTTCTAATTTCCCAATAAAGCATTTGATAAAATACTCTTCAGTTAGTCGAGGATTCTTAGGCTCAACTATTGATCTAAGAAATTTAAATATCTTTTGATAATGAAAAAGTAGTGGTGGTTTGTTGCATTCAATTGAATTCTGCTAGAACATTATTGCAAGAAGTTTCTCCGAACCTGATTTTAATATCTTCCATAAATTGGGTCCAAGAAATACCAACACAAGTTTTATAATAAGCTAAGGACCAAGAGCTAGCCCCACCCTCCAAATTTAAGGCCACACTTTTGAGTTTTTGTTCATCATTCATCAGATAGAACTGAAAAAAATATTTACATTTCGGCACCCAATTCTTGATATCTTGTCCATTGAAAATTAAAAATTCAAATTTAGGGTTCCATTGTCTATTCTGATTATTACCAAAATTATGAACCCTATTCATCTGACCTTCTTGTCTAGGAGAATCCTGGGAGGTTTCGTGTTTGTTGTTTGAAGAAGACATAGGATTCTTACCTTTAATTGCTTTCTGAAACTCAGTCATCATCATATGCATGGTATTTTGTATATATCCAAACTTATCTCCAATTTCTTTCATATTTTTTTTCAATTGATAATGGCTGTTCATTAATTCCTGCACCCTGGAATCAGTACTTCAAAGACCCTCTTCTATAGCTTCTCTCGATCGAGTTTTAGTTGCCATGAATATAATGAATTATGAGGAAGGGTGGCTTTAATACCAAATTATTACAAACTTTGGGAGAGTCACTCCTTAAAAGCTATCTGTTAAGGTTGGAGAGCCTAAGCATATCAAAATTCTATTCCTTTGATGTGGGACTCAAGCCTCGTACCTTGCAATTAAAATTGAGATGATATATTAAAAATTATGAAATAATAAAACTTACAACGATTATTAATTTTATAAATAGTTTACAAAGTTTATCATTCTACTGACTAAAATCAAAGAAATACATGTAAATTTTGAGCTTGAAATATCTTTAGTTGACTTTCGTAAATCAATATTGATCTTATATTTTATAATACCTTTATTGATAAAATAAAGACAGTTTTATCTTCTAGCAAATTATATTAATGAAAATTTTGGCGTTTCACTAATTATGGTTATTCATCTCATTTATCATATGATTTATATTATATTCCACTTGTTCTACTAAAAACATCTATATATATATATATATATATATATATATATATATATATATATATATATATATACATTTCTTCCATGTTTTTTAAGAAAATAGTAAAATATAATAAGTGTTTAAAATAGTAATGATGCTATGGTAGTGGAATTGAGTTGTTATACTCAAGAATGTTATGTCATTCCTATGCCATCATTAATAAAAGGGGATTTTTTTGGGTGAAATATTCTTTTTTTTTCTTTTTGTTCTTTACTTCTTTTTTTCTTGTTGGAACATATGATGTATGTAATAAAGCATAAAATGAGTTTTAGACTGGGTTGAATTGACAAGTTTTACATTTTAACATGAGTTAGAACAATAAATGTCATATTTCAATCAAGTTAATAAATCCACCTGGTTTTGGTCACACTATTGCAGCGGGTTTTTTGTATTATGAAAAATAATTGTTGTTTTGTTAAAGTCCGGGCATCTTCCCATGTAGCATCTTCTTCCAAACTGCTTTCCCACTAAATCAACTACTCAATTTTTGGTTTATTCTGATACTTAACCATTCTCTTTACCAACACTTTTTTTTGGAATAACTTTGAGCCTACCATCTTCAGCTATAGGTGGCAGTCAAGAAACAATGACAATATTGGCTATAGTAGCTTTCTTCATTAAAGATACATGACTACATCATGAATTAAGGACCCAACATGAAGCTTAATTTTATAAGTTATAGTTCCAACTTTTTCCAATACTTCATATGGTCCATAGAATTTAGGAGTTAATTTAAAATTGGACCTTTGTGCCAAACTTGAATGGTTGTATAGTTGCAGCCTTAAGTACACTATATCCTCTTTAACAAAGTCTCTCAGTTTTGTGCATATTAGCAAACATTTTCATCATATTTTGTGCTTCCAGTAGCTTTTGTCTCAGTTCCCTCAGCACATTAGCCCTTTCTCTTATGAACAATTCCATAGCTGGGTACCTGTGTATTCTCCATTTGCTAAAAATTTAATAGAGGTATATTAAAGCCAAATAAGGCTTTAAAAGATATACATTGAAGAACAGTGTGATAATTTGTATTTGACCACCATTGAACAAAGGCCAACCAATTAAACCATTTTTTGGGCTTCTCACTACACATGCACCTAAGGTAACTTTCAAGGCATTTGTTCAGTCTCTCAGTCAATCCATCATATGGAGGCCTTGGAGGGTGATTTGCTAAACTTAGACATAGTTTGATTCCTAATTGCTGAAACAATGTTTGCCAAAAAGTACTGAGAAAAATTCTGCCTTTATCACTTACAATTGTTTGAGGCAGGGCATGAAACTTATTAATGTTGGCAATGAAGAGTTTAGCAGTAACAACAACTATGTAAGGATGCTTCAATCCAATGAAATGAGCAAATTTAGAAAATTTGGTCCAATGAAATAAGGTTGGGAGCCCAAGATAGATTTAAATTAGTAGCCCAAATTGTAGGGTTTCGACACATAAACGCAGCGGAATTTTTTAAAAAAATTTCGAAACCCTAAAACAAGATCCATGCGAAAATATAGAAATTCAGAGGTTTAGATATATTTTTACTGATTATCCGATCTTGAATAGAGACGATAGAATTTTGGAACGGCTTTGAATCTTCAACGCAATCCAACGACTGCGTCTCTACGGTATCCACATGAACGCTCCGCGAATCATCACACGATTTGCAGCAAAAAGGGAGCCGCGGTACTAGCCACCAAGATTAGGATTTCTGAAATATTTTTCTCTTTAGCCTTTTTCTGAAAGCGGCTAGGGTTTTTAGTTTTTCCTTACGTGCTAAAAACTACTGATATATCACGTATATATAGCAGTTAATAGGAATTAACCAAAACCTAAAATAAATAGAAAAATAAGATCCAAATATATATATATATATATATATATATATATATATATATATATATATATATATATATATATATATATACACACACACACACAAAAAAAAAAAAAATAAATAAATTATCTTATTAATTTAAATTCGTAATTTAAATACTATCAATCATATTGATATATTTAAATACTTACAATTTAAATTAATTCCCTTTTAAATACGTTCTAAGTGTGTGACCCTATAAGTTATTATTATGTTGGCAATCATTTTAAAATCATATTATAAAATTATAAACAATGAGCGGCATCTAGTAATGCATCACTGCTACCCAAATAATAGTAAGATCGATGATTCGATGTAACTTTTCGTGACCAATGTTCCAATGTAATTTAATCCTTTTAACCTTGACATCCTAGATTAAACTGGAGGAATGGAATGTGTCATACTCTTCATAATTTAATCTGAGTTTTCTTGATCAATGAGTAGACTATATGAAACAAATCATTATTTGAGCATGACCATGCATTTCATAGTCCTACTCAATCAAGAGGCCTATGGATATCACCCCTAATATATAGGAGGGTTAAATTCCATTTAGATCACTCATATTCCTCACACAATTCATGATGTACCCAATAATCACCTTTATTGTCCACCCTATTAAAGGTGACATTTGATAATATCAAAGTACATAAATTCTCGTGTAATAATATAGTGATTTCAGGTCGGAGGATCATTACATCATTGTCACTATGAGAATTTCTTCTGACACTTTGCATAATGCTCCACGTAGAATTCTAATGGTGGGTTAGTCCAGTACATTTTTCTCTAACATGTACCTATTTATTGACTCAATATCTCATATATTTATGACTAATGAGATTTGGCCATCAGTCAATCCACATATTAGTCTCAATGCATCATTGTTGTTCCATTAATAATGATATAATTTCATATTCAAGTCACATACTTGAAGCTATATAGTTCGCAACACTATTCTAAGGACTTTTATTATGCTAACATTTATATAACGCAGTAAATAAAATCATAATAAAATAATTCATTTATTCAATCAAATATAATATAAAAAATATTAAGCATTTACATCAAATAATTGACCTCTAGGGCATGAACTTTAACACAAATGATGACCCATAATATACACACACACACACACACACACATGTGTGTGTGTGTGTGTGCGCGCGCGCGCACGCGTATAAATTAACCAATTTGGCAATTAAAATAAATAGAAATTGGGGGATTAATGGGGAGGGGAACCGGCCATGGAAGGGCCCCACAAAGGGGGGGGGGGGGGTGGAGCTCAAGAAATGCCTAGAAAATACACCCACAAATTTCTCCCCAATGCACGTCAAACCTTTAAAAAGTGGATCTAGGTTCCCTTGTTTAATTAAGCTAATCAACTAAGGATTGAGTGATTAAGAAGTCTAAGTATGGTTAGCTATCTTCTATAAATAAGAGCTTTCTCCCAATTATGCAAGAGTTGGTTCAATTTGATGGCATTCTAGTGAGCAAAAGAGAGATAGAGACTTAGAGAGAAAAAGTAAGAGAACACTTAGTGTTCTTATGAGTTCATAAAAGAAAATTCCAAATGAGCTTCAAGAGGGGGGGTTTGGCAACTAGGGGGTTCTTGGATGTCATCAAATCTCATTTCATACTTTGGAAAGTCTAGAAGAAGAGCTCATAGATACAACAGGTATAAAAGTTTATAAAATCTTAGTTTTGTATTTTCTCTTGTGTCATATGTGATTTCTATGGTAGAAAATTATTTTCAAAACTCTCTATACTTATATCCATGCTAGATTAGTAGATATAGGGTTTAATGAGTTTATCATGTGTATATATATGCATTTATGTTGAAAAGTTTGGTATAAATCAAGAAAATCATTTTACCCGTAAATCCTAACCATGAAGGGTGCTTTAAAGTTTTTCATTTTGAAAGATTTCTACAATTTTCTTTCTTCACATGTTAGTTATGTAAGTTCAGAGCAAAACGTAGTTGGAATCATGTTAAAATGATTTAAAATGAGTGAGATGTGATTTTTGGAACCAAAGAAGTTCACTGTCAAAACCCTAACACCCAACAATCCACTTTATGCATAATTTTTATGACCAAAACATGTCCAAAAATTTGATTCAATGATGGAATCTTGTAGTTCAAGAAGATACGAATCTAACAAAACCAATTTGAGGTCATTTGAATTTGTAGATTTCATTTTACTCAAGTTTGTGCAAATGAAGCAAATTTGGAAGAAAACAAAATCCAAAGTCCTTGACCACCAGCGCTGCAGCACCTGTAATGACCACGAATTCCATTAGACATTGTAATTATGATTATTAAATAATTAGCAATGAATTAAAATTTTTGTACTAATTAATTATGCATTAGATAATTGAGTAAATATACTTGTGTATGTGTATATTTATTTAAAGCAATGAAGTAAGATGTTATAATTAACTAAAGTAAATCTAATTGGATTATATCTTAAATCTAAATGAGTTGTTAAACTAGGTCAATTAAATTTACCTAGTAGTCCATGTAATTAATTAAGCATTAGTCCATGTGATTAATTAATCTAGCCCATTGTTTGATTTAATTAAATGTAACATAGGTGTTATAATGATAGGCCAATGAAACATTTAAATTGAGCCCAACCAAATTAATTGGATAAGCCCAATATATTAAATACTAGAGTCCAATATGGAGCCCAATAGAAAGTCAAGATTGGTCAACATTAATATATATATATATATATATATGTATGTATATATATATATATATATGTATGTATGTATGTATAATTAAAGCATGAAAAATAAAGGAAAAATGGCCATAAAAGGTCATTTGGCAGGTCATGGTGGACCCCACAAGGGGGGTGGCTTGTTTGCTCACATTGCTTCTAACACACACTATGTCATAGTTGTTCAACCACCCATGTCATTTAACTAGTCAATCACATGGTCATTCAATGCAACAGTAATTCAAATTAGCTACTAAATTGACTATGTTGGTGAATTAGGGAAGTTAATGAAAGATTTGTAGAGTGCTATAAATAGAGTGCTCTACACTTGTGTTATGTTGGTTAGTTCATTTGTAAGCATTTTTAGAGAGAAAAAAGTGAGAGCATTTGAGAGAGAAAAGCGAGAAACCCTTGTGAGTTGTGAGAAATTGCTAGAGGAAGTGCTTGGTGGATGTCCAATAGCCTCATATCATACTTTGGTAGGAGAAGAAGAAGAACACACAAGTCATTAAGGTTTAAAAGTACTCCAACCATTTCTTATTTCATTTTTATAGCCTATATGTGTTTTAATCGGTTAAAATATATTTTTAACCGATCAAAACTTGTTTTGATAGTCTAGAAGTCTTAAACTATGTTATATATGTATATTCATGGTTTAATGTGTGTATTTCATGTTTTGGTATGTGTGGAATGTATAAAAATAGTAGAAATGTCCATATTAAGCTTTACCGGTAAAACCCTAGTTGAACGTGTGGTATTTAATGTTGTAGTTTGAAATGTACAAGTTGGAAAATGGATTTTTATGACTAGAAAGTTACATATATGAGTTTTAAAGAAAACTCAACATGTAGCTTTCAAAATATGAAAAAACAAAGAAGTTATGGATTTTACCGCAAAGTATGTCGTTTTTAAACCCTAGATGGTTTAATCTTAATTTTCTTGTCAAAACATTTTCAAAAAATGTGATTGAACCATGGAATATTGTAAAACAAGAAGTTAGAAAGACAACAACACTAAGTTTGTGTCATTTGAATGTATAGATTTTATTTTAGTCAAGTTTGAACTATTAAAATCAAGGATTTGTGAAGTTAGTTTTTACTTTATCCTTGTGAGCAGTTTTGAGTCTAGTTACGTTCGGAATTTGGATTTGTGATCTAAATAGAAATTGTAGAGGGAGAAATTTTGATGATAATGGACTTAAGAATCACCTCAAAATATTTTAAAATGAAGAAGTTATGGCTGTCGGAGCGTCGGAGGGTCGAACAGTCAAAAAGTTAACTTCCGGATAGATTGGCCCAACGCACCTGCGCTTGGTGTGGCGCAGCTGCTCCAGAACAATCTGCCTAGCAGATTTTGTTGGGTTCGCGGTCCGGGTCGAGTTTTCTTTGATAAATTAAGTTAAAATAAGTGTAAAATGAATGTGTTTGGATATTAAACCAATATATGGAGTTTATTAGTAACTAATTGGTAGTTAAATGTTTAAAATAAATACTAACATTAACACAATTAAAGAGTTAACTATTGGTATTATTTATGATAGAATATTATTAAGTGGTTAATAATATTAATATGTGATTAAAAGATTATTAAATGATTATAACATTTATAAATGATTAAATATTACTACATTGGTAATAATATTAATAAGTCAATGAAATATTATTAAATAAGTAATAATATTAGATAATGAATAAAATATTATTAAATAATTAATAATATTAGATAATGATTAAAATATTATTAAATAAGTAATAATATTAATAAGATAATAAAATATTATTAAATAATTAATAATATTAGAGTATGAATAAAATATTATTAAATGATTAATAATATTAGAATATTAATAAAGTATTATTAAACAATTAATAATATTAGAAGGATAATGAAATATTATTAAATGATTACTAATATTATAAGACTAATAAAATATTATTAAATTGTTAATAATATTAGATAAGTGTATGAGCTATATTAAATAATTAATATATGTTTTGTGTGGTTGAAATATTATTAAGTAATAATAATTTCTAAGTGTTTATATACCCGTAATTATATAATTATGTGGTTAAGTGTTAGAGATGTAAGCTGTATAGATGTTATCATATGAATGTGAATATGATACTAAGTTAAAGATCAACTTGATTAATTGTTAGGTCTATCTAAAGAAAATTAAATTGAATTGGTTAGTTGTAGACTACGCACGAGACAAGTTTTTCTTAACCCTAACTTGTATTTATTGTTGAAATTTTTCTTCAACTTTATTTACGTTGAGCAATTCAATTATTGTTGAGTAGGTATCTACACTTGTAGTAATTTGACAGAGTTTTTAGTGGGTTAATTATAAAAAATTATTTCACATTATTATTATTATTATTGTATTCACACATAGTGCATTTACAAATGTATAGTTCATTAATTCAGGAACTGTTTAAAAAAAAATCTAAGCTAATTATTTTAGCTAGACAATGCAAGTTAAATTCATCACATTGAATATTTTAAAAGCTTATCTAAACCATTGGTTGGTGCGGATTCTTATAGTAAGACTGAGAATGAACAACTCTAAATAAGGGGGATTTTATTTGTCGGGAAACCGAATTTGCGCAAGATGTCTGAATGTTATGCATATACATAGACAAAAGGCTGATCCCCTCGCGTACCACGTTTTTTGAGGTGTCAGATATATATATGTCTGTTCTACCTTAGTAGCAGTTCATGGTCATTAAAGACCACTCAGCAGTAAAGAGTCAATCCATTCTTTTATTAAAAATTAATCCTTGATATCTTTCACAATTGTTGTCTATTGTTAAAAACCTTGATGTTAATTTTCATTTCATCATGATATATCTTATGCTATTGTTTATAAACTTGCTGAGCCATTTAGTTGCTCATTCTTCCTATATCATGACTTATTTTCAGCTAAGCTCGAATGTTCTAAATAATACAAAGGTAAGGGAAAAGTCAAAACTTATATTAGCTTAATGCATACTAGTTAAATTACTTTTTATGTAATTTCTTTTGCAAATTTTTTGTATTCCCTTAAGATATGAAATGTTTATGTTAAGGTTAATCGACTTTGGGAAGTGTAGCCTTTTTATAAGGAACCTTTTGTATTATTCCGCGAAGTTTAAATGCAATTTATGTATTTAATTGTTAGTAAGTATTGTACAGTGGAGAACCAAACCCGAGGTTATGGAACCCAGATTTGGGGTTGCCACAGCACTGGAGCATCGGAGCACCGGTCTAATTTTATGCTAGAAAAGGGTTGGGACGGTTCGGGCGATTTTGATTCGGTTCCAAAACGGGTTCTTGGATAAAAAAAATTCTAATTTAATAAATAATGTTATAAAATTTAATTTGGATAATTATTATATTATTATGTATTTATTAATGATTTAAATTGATTAAAACCTTCTTAAATTAATAATCTTAGTAAATGATTAATTATTATTTAACACTAAATAATAATTAAACTAATTATTTATTATTTAAATAATAGATAAGATAATTAATTAATTAATATTAAATAATAATTAAAGAATATTAAAGTAATAACCTTCTTGCTTATTATTAAGGGTAATTAACTAATTAATTATTATTCAATCAATATTAAATAATAAATAAAGAGGAATTAAGTAATAAATTAATTATTTCTTATTTAATTAAGATTAAATAATAGGTAAGGATAATTACTTACTTACTTAATTATTATTTAAATATTATTAAATAATAATTAAAGAAGAATAAAGTTAATAATCTAATTATTTATTATTTAATTAATATTAAATAATAAGTAAAGATGATTACTTAAGTATTATTTAATTAATCTTGAATAATAATTAAAGTGGGTTAAAATTAATAAACTAATTATTTATTATTTAATTAAAATTAAGTATTATGTAAGAAAGATTAATTAATTAATTATTTTTTATTTAAAATTAAATAATAATTAAAGGAGATTAAGGTTAGTAAACTTATTGTTTAATTAATATTAAATAATAGGTATAAATTATTAATTAATTAAGATTAAATAGTAATTAAAGGGGGATATAGTTAACAAAATACTTAAGAGCTTTTCAATAACTAATTATTGTACAATGATAATTAAGGATAATTACCATTTCTTAATTAAATAATGTTTAAAAATAAATGAGGTAATGCAACAATTATAATAAATTGTTTAAGAGTTTAAATAATTATATAAAGATGTTTAAAGCTTAATAAGTCAATATTACTTAAAGAGAAGTAATATTTGACGGTTAAATCATTTACCTAAATAAAACTAAGTGTATTAATAAGGTTAAGTGATATGAAATTATTTGCAATATGTTATGTGACGATCGTCGGTGATTAGATGTTAGGTATTTAGTAAACTTAAATGTTTAAATGCACGATTATATGTGGTACTAATTGATAGGCCGACGTTATCAATGTTATGTCTTTTCAACGAAGTCTAATTAAACTGAATTAGCAGTACGTCGTGAACAAGACAAGTTCTCTATCTCTACTTAAATTTATAATAAGTCAGTTTCTTAACTTTATCTTAAGTTATTATTTTCAAGCTTGCAAGTGGATTAATGGTTGTAAATTATTCCACATCAATAATTAATACTACAGTATATTTTTGAATAAAGTTCTTCCATTCATGAACTGATTTAAAATAGTCTATGCTAATTATTTCGGCTAAACATTTGTATGATAATATAAGAGCTATCCAAACCAGTTGTTGGTGTGAAATCTTGGTATGAGAGAGCAACCCTTGATTGGGGATAAATGGATAATTATGATTGTCAGTTATTTGGTAAAGTCGGGACTAAATGGTATGCATACATATGGTGTACAAGTGGCTGATCGCCACAAGTACAATTTGACGGTTAAAATATAAAAGGGTTATTCGAATGATTGATTCATTGACTATGTTCACGGTCTATTGGACCACTCAATAGTAAATAATCAGTATTCATTTATTTAATTGAAAATTTGTTATGTCATTCAGTTATTTCATCATTAAATTTGAATTGATTTATTTAGTTGTTATTCTTATTCATTTATAATATTATTTCATTTAGTTTAAACTTGTTAAGCGAAGTCGTTGCTCACACTTGCTATATATCATGAAATAAATTACAGCCAAACTAGAAACTTTCGGGAAGTATAAAGGCAAAGTTAAAGCTAAGGCGTAGCTAATTTCATGCTTAGTTAGTTTATTTATGTCTAACTTATGTAACACGAACCTTACTTGATATTTTGTACTTCGTGAAGTTATTATTTTAAGGTTTAGACCTTGGGATTAGTGAACCACGTATTAATGAACAACATATGTTTATTTTATTCTGCATTAGTTCTTATATGTTGTGTAGAGATGTTTGGAGATATTTTGTCGTGAGCACAAATTCGGGGGCATTTTAACCCGAATTTGGGGGCGTCACAGGTTGGTATCAGAGTTGTATGTTATAAACTTTAGGATGCAAAACCTATGTTATAACCTTAGAATTAAACTCGTATAGAGTACGCTAGAAAATGGGTCGAGGAGATCCATTGAGTCGAGTTAAGTTTGGAGATGGATTGTAGAGACTTATTGAGCCGATTTCAAGCATACTAAAATATTGTTTCATTTCATCAATGAATATATATTATTGTGATTCTGACGTATTGTCGTTTGCTGTTTCTTTGTTGTGGCTGTAGGACGTTTGAGGTTGGTGAGTTTAGCTGAGCTGTTGAGATTGAGACTGCTGACTAGCATATTGTCTATACAGAGTCGACTGAGCTAGTTGTGCTAGTATTGCCGAGCGAGTTTGAGTCAGATTCTGATGGAGAGCCAATTGTAGGCCGAGTGATGAGGTCGTACAGCGAGGATGAGGATGATGAGGCAGATGAGGCCGAGGAGGTTGTAGAGGCTACGGAGGCTGAGGAGCCAGTTGATGTTGAAGAGTTTATAGTTGAGGCCGTGGAGGAGGTGGAGTACTATGCTTCATTAGAAGAGCTGCTAGTCGAGGATCATCTGGTGGATCAGTTGGCAGACATGGACATGGAGTTAGAGGATAGAGTTAGTCATCTAGAGGAATAGAATCAGGTTCACTAGGAGATGGAGGACCAATATAGGAATATGGTATATCAGCTAGAAGATGAGGTGAGGGAACTGAAGGCGCAGCTGTAGGGGTATGAGCACTCTTCACAACAAATAGGACCACTAGTACATCAGTTAGTGGCCCGTAACACAGAGCTGAGGTAGGAGCTGGAGCAGTTCGAATTGAGTCGGGTAGAGTTACAGGTGGAACACGAGGCCATGAAGGCCGAGTTTTACTTGGAGATCGCAAAAAAGATCCGAATAGAGGAGGCTTGGGTTAAAGCTATTAGGAAAATGGATGAGCTGGAGAGAGATCCAAGTTAGGACATCCAGGTTTGATTTCCTGGGTTTTACGTTGGATACAACCTTCAGTAGGTTGAGAAGTCGGATTAGGAGGTATCCCAGAGAGGAGGACTTGAGTCGGCGCACAGTGAGTCGTAGGGTAATTGACAAGATCACCCGACAGGAGAACGAGAATGCTATATATCGTGGGATGCATCGCCATTAGTTATGTTACTATTTATCTCTTGTATATAGATGCAGTTAGTTCTCACTTTTGTTTATAGTAGGGACGAGAATATATTGTAAATCCTAACACTTTTGTTTTGACTTGGGATAGTGTTAAACCCCAACTTTTATTTTGTTATATGGGTATGATAGTTTAAATCCCCACTTTCTGTTCTTTAAGGGATAACTATCAATCGGTATGGGCATTTATAACAGTATGCCACGGGTTGATACTTGATGTATTAAAGCAGTGATATATAAATATAAATGTGGTTATATGATGTGTGTTTAAAAAGTGCATTCAATTTTTTTTTTAAATATTTTTATTAATATTAGTAAAAAGTTGCATAAAATATAAAACACAAAGTGATCATGTAAGGTTTTGTTTATAACAGACAATGCCACTGTGTAGACAAACACGAAACCCAAGGGTAGAATAATCAGTAAATAATGCAGAGGGTCAGGCAGACCCGATGCAAGGTTTTGCAAATATATTAGCAGAAGCCCTACAGAGTGGACCAACAGGGAGAGTGTAGCCAGGGAACCATTAGACTAGTTTTAAGGATTTTAAGCTTGTGGGACTGCTAGAGTTCCACGGAACCACCGATCCGATAGAAGCCCAGACATGGGTAGAAGAGATGAAAAAGGTGTTCAAGGTCGCACGGTAGCTGAGGAACAAAAGACTTCATTTGCTACCTTTATGCTAAAAGGTAAAGCAAATAATTGGTGGAAGGCAAAAATAGAGCCAGAGAAGGTGTGATAGCACGGGCTCGATTTAATGAGCTATTTTACGAGAATTATTTTTTAAAAAGTATGCAGACAAAGATGGAAATAAAGTTTTTAAAATTGAAATAAGGTAACATGTCTATTACATATTATGCTGTGAAATTCAATGAGTTGGCAACGTTTGCTCCACACCAGGTGGACACTGAAGTGAGAAGGGAGATAAGGTTTGAACAAGGGTTGAAGTCTTGGGTGTATGGTAAAGTGGCTGTGATAATAACAAAGAATTTAATTAACATAATTAGCAAAGTTGTTTAAATTATTTATGATTGATATATTTTATGTGATTTAAGGTATGCGATGGGATTTAATTGGTAAATTAGATCTGTACAGATATGGTAATAAATTGTGTTGAATTAACATAATTGAAAAGTAAATAAATTGTTTAAAAATAATTTATGAACAATAAGAGAAATTTCATGTAATTGTACAATTAAATTGTTGATATTTGAAATAGTTGTGGAGGTGCATAAATTATTATTTAAATGGTGTTACATGGTATTATGAGGTATATGAATTAAATATGTATATATATATGTGTGTGTGTGTGTGTTTGTGTGTGTGTGTGTGTGTGTGTGTGTGTGTGTGTGTGTGCATGTTCAATTGTTATATCGATAAATTTTATTGATTATGGAGAAAAAAAAGGGATTAATAATTAAATTAATCCAAATTTAAATGAAAAGTTAATGAGGGAGTTAGTACAGTTGTAATTATTGATTATATAATTAATCAATAATTATGATGAAAGTTTAGAAATTTTTAAGAGGAGAAAGTAATTATATAAATTATATAATGATAAATCATATAATTTATATAAGGAAATTTAAGTAAAATATTAAGGAAATAATAATTATATAAATTATATAAGAATAATTATATAATTTATATAAGAGGATTAAATTAATTAAGGATCGAAGGATAATTATATAAATTGTGCAATATTTTATTGTATGGTCTACATAAAGTGTAATGAGTAATGAAGAAAATAGAAATAAATGAGAGAAATGATTATTTTAAATTATTAAGTTGTGAATTGCGTAAAGTGGAATTATGTTCATTTTATGGGAAATAATATTTTAGAAAATTAAATAGGTTGGTTAAGTAATTTTAATACATAATATGTATATATATATATATATATATATATATATATATATATAATAATTGATATATGTATATATTATGTAGTAGTAGAAAATACATGGAGGTTTATGTAATGTATCCGTAACAAAGTTGAAACATGAAAAATTTAATTTTTATAAGTTACATGTGTTATTTTATTAATTTTGGAGGTATAAAATATCTCATATAATTACATGAATGTCATTATGCGTGTACAAAAATTGTCAAGTAAAGTATCTTAAAAAGGTATAAATATTATTTATAAATCACTTTATAAATTTTGATAAATTAAAATAAATATTTTACATACATTACGTAAATTATTTATTACATGAAATAACTACGTAATGTATTAAATTATGACGTGTGCATGATATTTTTCTACCGTGCAAGTAAGTCGGTGGTGGACTTGAGTTTTTATGCCAACTTGCTTAGTGTTTAGTATATATATATATATATAAAATAAACTCTTTGTCTCTGTCTCTTTCTTTTTCTTCCCACCCGAAACCACCACCAACTGGAGAACCCCATCACCACCACCGGAAAACACCATCACCAAGAGAGAAAAGAATTTTGGTGCCAACAAAGTGAAGTACAAGCTTCATAGGAAGGTTTTCAAACTTTAGGAAGGTATAAAATTACTTTATTTAATTTATTTTGATATTTTAGGTGATAAAATAATTTTGTGAAAAATTAGTAAATAATTATTATTGATAATTTTAGAGGTATATATGTGGATTATATGACGTTTATAGTAATTATTGTGGAAAAATTGGATAAAAAATATGAAATTTTGGATTTTAGATTTAGCAGTCCCGAACAGGGGCAATTCTGTCCATTTTGGTACAGAATTTGAAATTGTTTCCTGCAAAAAAGTTGTGGAGAATTAAATTTTGTGTGGAATAAACTTAAAATTCGTAATTTTCTGATAAACGAGCTAATTTCTATGAATTTCGGAAGATTTAGCACAGTGAAACGTGATCTGTCGAAAGCCTGTATATTTTAGTGCAGAATTTGAAAATTTTTCCTTCTACAAAGTTGTAGAGAATTAAATTTCGTGTGGAATAGACTTAAGATTCATAATTTTAAGATTCATAATTTTCGAATAGCGTGCTAATTACTGTGAATTTTGGAAGTTTCATTGCATTAAAAATTAAAATTTAATTATTAAAAATATTTTGTGGAGCATGAGTATTTATTGTATTTTATGGCTATTTAAAGTTAATGTATAAATAAGTGGAAATTCATGGAAAATTCTATGAATGTTGAAAAATTACGAAACTTGGTGAAATTTTTTATAGTAATATAAGCTAAATATTGATGGTTTTTGGGGGATACAAAACTGTAACGACCCCAAAATTCGACCAACCTTATTACCTTAAATTTCGTATTTATTATCCATTATTTTCTTAACGTCCAAATTTTGGTCCGTTAATAATCTTTAATCACTTTATTTGAACCCTTAATTGATTTTATAAATCATCAATTACCAAATTTATCGGTATAATTTTTTTTTCTTTCATTGAATTAAAGTATTTGGATATTTAAAATCCTTACATCTAGATCTTAGTCCCTGGATCGCAACCTTCACTTTTTCTTTCTATACCATTATCGTAAAGCTCAATAAAGCTCAACATTCACAATTTAATATGGTTCACATCCGTAAAATTATTCCTTGATTCAAAATCTTTAATTAGACATATCATAGTTTCTATCGTAACCATTATATTGAACTATTACAGTTCATACATTAAGGCTATTCATTCTATCCGGATCCAACATATATGTACATACAGAACATCAATGCAAACTTTGCAATTTACACACATTGAGTTATACAACTGAAAATATAACAATTATATTCACAACCTTATAGGGTGATCCGTCTCTAATATAATATGATATTCTTGAAATTTATTTCTTTACCTGCAAAAGTTTATTTTAAGCAAGTAATGAGCACAACGGCTCAGCAAGTTCAACAGTTAACACATTTCATGATCCACGTAACACATACCTTAACATGCTCGGTGTGTGTCATATACTATGTGTTGTGCCTATACTTAAGTAATATATCTCATATATATTCATATCGTTGCACAAAGTACACATTGTTGTCATATTAATCACGTATCACATAGCACATAATTTGTGTGCATTTGAACAAATATTAACATATCATAACAGACAACATTTAACATTAAAGGACTGAAGAACTTGCCTTAACGTCCAATTAATAAATTGATAGCTCAAA
This sequence comes from Hedera helix, assembly GCA_947179155.2. Taxonomy (NCBI): domain Eukaryota; kingdom Viridiplantae; phylum Streptophyta; class Magnoliopsida; order Apiales; family Araliaceae; genus Hedera; species Hedera helix. Next base: position 16,391,995 of record OX359281.1, read on the forward strand.
CCCTTTACTCGATCAACCTATGATCATAAAATAATCAAATAATAATTATTTATCCTCTTATGATATCAATTTAATAAATTAATATCATCTCTAATGTAATTAACCCTACCCGACGATTTATTTTAGGGTACCAGGTCAATTATTAATTAATATGGTTAATTATATTAACCTTATCCTTCAATAAATTAATCTAACTTAATATCAAATACATTCACTACGGACAACCGGCCTATTGGATAAATTTTAGCATATTCGGTTGTCCAAAATTTTCATTTATTCATTTTCTAACATTTAAACTCATTAGATTAATATTTAAAATATTTAAATATTAATCCCCAATATTTAATATTTTTACAAAAATATTAAATTTAATGCCCAAATACCATTTCTATATTTTTAGTATTTTTTTTATAATTTTTAAACATTTATTTCATTAAAAACTAATTTTGGGGGCATTTTGGTCATTTTCGCGCCCTTAGGAACACAACCGGAATTTTTTGAACAGCCCAGGGGTATTTTCGTAATTTCGGTGCATCCAGGACACGATCGGTATTTCTAGAAAAGCTAAAGGGCACGGTTGTAATTTTCATGGCCAAGGGACACGTTGGTAATTACCGTAAAAGGCCAGGGGCATAATTGTCATTTCCGTCCAATTCGTCGGCCGCGCATAGCACGCAGCCCCCCCCCCCCCACAGTCGAGGCCAAATGACGTCGTTTTGGCCCTTCTTCCGAAATTTTCTACCGCGCATGGCGCGGCCTCCCCTACACCCCCAAAACGGCACTGTTTTTATCGCGGCGTCTGGAAAAAAATATGACCCCGCGCAATGCGTGGGCGCCCTTTTCTTCTTCCTTCTCTTTTTCGGCAACAGTAAACCAACTTTCCAATTTAATTTTCATTTTTGATCAAATTTCCAACAACATAAATATTCTAAAAAGTATATAATTCATAGATATACATCTAAAAATTATTTAGAATAATTATCTTAATTATTCACTAATTTTCCACACAATTTATTTATCACTCATAATACAAAATAAACCAAATAATTAATTTATTATACCTTCAAAAGCTTGATTTCTTCCCTTGATGGCTCCAAAAATCACTCCTTCCTTGGTGGAGATGGCGGTCATGGGTGGCGGTGATATTCGGATGGTGGAAGTGGTGGTGATGGAAACTAAAGAGTTGTGTTTTGTTTTATTTTCTTTCTTTTTCTTTCTATTTCTTTCTCCTTTTATTAGGCTTGCATGTAAGCAATTTTAATTGCCCCCACACGTCCACCGACTTTGGCTTTTCAACTTCCGGATTGTTCCAAAAATAGCATGCATAATTAATTTAATATATTATGTAATTATTTCGTGTAATAAATATTTTATATAATGTATATAAAATATTTATTTTAATTTACTAAAAATCATAATTTGATTTATAAATAATATTAACACCCTTTTTGGGTACTTTACTTGACAAATTTTGTACACACATAATGATATGCATGTAATATATGAGGTGATTTTTACCTCCAAAATTCATAAAATAATTCATATAACATATAAAATTTATTTTTCATAATTTTTCACTTCGTTACTTGGACAACATGTTACACCAACATGTTTACGTTTCCGAAATATTATTCCTCATAAAAATCATAAAAATTTCATTATACATAATCATAATTTTTAATACCTTAAAACATTCCTTTTTTACATTTATTTTTCATTTCTTTACTATTTACACTAACTTTCCTTATATAAATTATATATAAATTATTATTATATAATTTATATAATTACCTTATCCTTATATAATTTCCATTTTACACAAAATATAATTTATAAAATTTTCTTCCATCCTTATTCAATTAAATTCTCTTATATAAATTATATAATTACTCATATATAATTTATATAATTATTATTTCCTTCATACTTTATTTAAATTTCCTTATATAAATTATATAGTTTATTATTATATAATTTATATAATTACTTTTCTTCTCAATTAATTTCTAAACTTCCTCCATAATTCTTGATTAAATCTAAAATCAATAATTATAATTTTACTAATTTCCTCATTAACTTTTCATAAATTTTTGGATTAATTTAATTATTAATCCCTTAATTTTTATAATTAATGAAATTTATAATTACAACAATTAACCATAAACACACACACACCCACACACACACACACACACACACATATATATATATATATATATATATATGCATATCTAATTCATACATCTCACATTACCACATAACATCATTTAAATACTATTTTTTGTACTTTCACAATAATTTAATTGTACAATTTATTGTACTTCTACCTGAATTTTTTTTTATTCCTCATAAATTGTTTTTAAACAATTTATTTACTTTTCAATTATTTTAATTCCTCACAATTTATCATGGTCTCCGTACAAATTTAATTTACTAATTAAATCTCATCACATACCTTAAATTATATAAAATAATAATTAATTTACACAACCTTGATAATTTTATCGATTAAATTCTTATTTAATTTTATTAAAGAAATCCCAAAAATTCGGGTCCTCACATTCTTCTCCCCTTAACAGGATTCCGTTCTTGGAATCATAATTACCGTAATAATTATACGTATCTCATTTATAGCATGTTGTTATACCTTTTATCCTGATAAATCACAACTATATCCAAAATAATCATATTTTACCTCGTTAATTTTCATAACTCACATGGATAACCCCATAATGGTCATAATTGTCAGAATATTTAAATTCTTAACTTAATTCACAATTTCTTTGTAGTATTACATTTCATATTTCTCTAAATTTTTTATTAATAACACTTTAATTCATTTCTGGATATACATATCAAAATAGTTTCTCATTCTCCGAAAACTTTCCTTTTGTTTTAATCGCATATCTCCTTACTTCATTCACTTATTTCATACTTTCTATTACACATCATTTATACTCTACACATTCATTCTTCTTTTCCTAAATCATATAAATCTTCTTCACATTCCATAAATCATTCTTTAATACTTTTATCATTCCACACTAGGTTTTAAATGTTATCCTTTACTTAATTTATCATAATCCTTATTTGGAATTACTCCAAAAATCTTGGGTGTCACACAAAAGTGTGTTGAGTGATTATTTATATTTTAAAGGCTATTAAATAATAGTTTATATATATATATATATATATATATATATATATATATATATATATATATATATAATTATAGAAATTTGTCGGATAATTCAGAAATTATGAAAAATTGGTTGAAAAATCTAGAATAATATTCTAGAGACTTTATAAGGTATAGTAGACTCATGAGATGTCGGAATATTATAGGTTGCATATTGACTAGCTAATAAATAAACATAACAGTTTTTACGCGAGGGTCGACAATTTACCGAGAAAATTTGTTTATACTTTTATAGTATGATATTAGTAATTATTGTTTAGATATCACTGAAATATGAATTATGAATTTTAAATAAAGGTTTTAGATACGAACAAGCTGGAGTGACTTAACTCAGTAATTACAAGTTAAGCCGGGACATTGTGATACTCGAGGCAAGTTCTTCAGTACTTGATGCTAATTGTTTATCTGTTAGTATATATTAACTTTTGTTGAAATGCATACAAAATTATGTGTTATTTGATTCATTGTTGATATGATTGCTATGTGTCTTCAGTGCAAATATGTGACTATATGTGAAGTTGTTCAATGTTTTCTTTAGGTAATTGTTAATTGGAGTTAGATATGATGCACGTGCTGTATATTTCTTTGGTAGAAGCACATTACATAATGTATGACACATATAGAACACGATATGTTATGTGCTACGTGAAGCGTGAAAGGTGTAAACTATCGAACTTGCTGAGCCCTAGCGCTCATTCTTGCATAATATAAACTTTTGCAGGTAAAGAAACAAATTTCAGGAATATCGGATTGTGTTAGAGATGAATTACCTTAGAAGGTTTTGAACGTAATTATTATATTTTCAATATCATAATTCAATGTGGGTAAATTGGCGAAGTTTACATTGATGTGCTGTATATACATATAAATTGGGTTCGGACATGACGAGTAGAGTTATATTATGTACTGTGATTACTCAAGATAGTTGTTACGATAGAGAGTATTATATATCTAATTATGAATTATGAAACAAAGAATATTTGTGTGGATATAAATAATATTAAATTTTGAATGTTGAGCTTTACGATACTTGTAACAGAAAGAAAATGTAAAGGTTGCGATCCAGGGACTAGGATCGAGATGTAAAGATTTTAAATGCCAACATATTTTAATGTAATGATTAAAAAAAGAAAAAAAAATGTACCGAAAAACTTGGTAATTTATGATATAAAGTCAATTAACGGATTAAGCAATGTGATTAAAGATTTATTAACGAACCGAAATTTGGACGTTAAGAAGATAATGTATAATAAATATAAAATTTAAGGTAATATGGTTTGTCGAATTTCAGGGTCGTTACAGATGGTATCAGAGCTGGAGGTTATAAACTTTGGATAAACGATACCTTAGGCTATAACCTTAATAAGAAAGAGTAAGGTTAGTTGCGCGTTTTGAAAACCCAAGCGTGTAGTAAGTTCATGGCTCATGATTGTATGGTGGAGCCCCTCAGCGAATGAGCGACTATGGCCTGACTAGGACAAGCTCCTCAAGCCATATGATTGTGGTAAGTTCCTGAGCCCAAATACGTGATAAATGAAATTTAAATAGGCACACTTTGAAGGGGGGGGGGGGGTGAATAAGTGTGGAGTAAAAACTATGTCCAATTTTTATGTTAATCAAAATAGAAGATAAATCAGTCTACTTGATAACTGATTTCAGGTTGCTGGTTTGGAAACTGATTTGCACTGGAAATAGAATTTAGAAGATATGATTATTTTTGCTTGAAACCAAATGTGATGAAGTACACTAGCAGGGTATATAAATGCAAAAAATAACCATTCACATGAACACGAGGATTTTTACGTGGTTCGTCATTTATCCTCTATTCTAATGGCCTACTCCACGTCCAATATCAACTTGATATTGGAGACTTCTTCTTATTATATAATATTGCCTTACAAAACACATTTTTACAATAACAGTTCCAAACTTTGAGGACACTTCCTCCCAAGCACCTATGCTCCCTTGTGCACACCTATGCACTTACTTGAGTACTTTTACTCACCAAGCTATTTACCTATCTTGAAACTTTATTGTGAAAACCCTTTCAACAAAAAATAGATTAGTACAATCTTGAAACTGATTACACAGAATACTATGATCAATGTATGAAATATGTAACAACCCAAAGCTCAAATCTAAACGCAATGATCAAAAGATAAGATATCACCAAGTTTTTCTCAGAACAGAACACGACAGAGGCTGAATCAGATTAACTAAAGGTTCTTCAGTAGTGTGGCAGTAGGTTGCGTGAGAGAGCGAAAACTTGTTGTGCAGTGTTAGCTTTTTGATATTCTGGGTATTTGATAATTCTTTTTTTTTTAATTTTTTTTTTATCACTTTTTGGTTCGGCTGAACGTGATATATAACTCCATTGAAACTAGCCGTTTAAAGGGATGGTCCACAACAACGTGTACAACTAAACCTTTTTGGATTTTGGTAACTTTTCAAAAAGTCTATCCAGCGAATGCACATAATTGATATGGATTAAAGAATAGATTTATTCCAATATGATGATACCCATAAATATACGTACAGAAGCACAAACCGTGGGATAATAACTTTAACACGTCAGACTAAGCATGATATCAGGAACTATTCATACCATAAATAAAATGAAGATTCTATCACTAACAATCAATCAGTCCATATAACGTGATACTAGCCAATCATAAATTTCACTCGATTGATTTATTCTGTTAACTGTTTTATGGAAACCTTATATAGAATTAATCAGACAAGTATTAAAATCTCCCAGTAAGGAAAGGTCAATCAGTTAGCATAATAGATTTATGGAAACCTTGTGTTGATCAATCAAGTGTTAACTACTTTCTCCAAACAAGGAAAGGACAATTTATTACGTAGCTTTATTTCAGATTCTATTGATCTTAATATGGAATGATTGTGTGAAACTGATCCCTTAATTTTGTGTGACACTTTATTTGAAACCATGTAAATCCAAATTACGTTTTTGATATTTTAAATATGGAATGCAACCTAATGAGCTTTGAATTGGAACATAAGTCATAGCAAAGATCTTACATGTAAATCAAGACCCGAGACTTTTCAAAAGTTGTTTCACAAAACTTTTCATTTGAAGCTGTCATCCAGTCATGAAATCAGTTTGCTGAATAACATTATTTTCAAGTTTCTGCACAAAACTCAACACACAGTTTTAGTAACATACAAAGGTTATCATCAAAACCAAGGATCGGAGTGTGACTAAGTCAACAATAAGTTTGATGAACGTGGGGGGATTAGAGTAGAGAGCCATAAGTTGAGAGATATAGTTCTAAGATATTGGCTAAGGTTAAGGAAATATGAAAGATATTAGATTTTAAGGGAAAAAATAGAGATGTTAAGAAAGATTTGAATGAAGGTAACGAATTGAGAAAATTCATAAAGTTTAATTAAGAATATATCTGAAAGAATATTTGAAATGATTCAAAGATGAATCTCAAAGAAAATCAGGGGACACCTGATTCAAGCAATAAAGATGACAAAGTAATCTAAAAAGTAAGAGGAATCGTACTACGATATGATCACGAGATAAGGAAATCGAATAATGAATAGATGGTAAAGTAAGATCACGATGTGATCCAATGAGACTGTGAAATAACAGAGAGATCTGTTAATGATCCAAAAGGTATAACTTGATGCTATAAAGAGAAATTGTACTTTGAAATAGTACGAGATGAACTCAAAGAATGATGAGACATGAATTACAGAAATGTTATGATAAGGGGACAGAAAGCTTGGGTACGAAATTTCAATTGAGGACTCACGTGGTGACTGAGTTGCACAAGCCTTTGTATGGGCAGGGGATTTGTGTTCACTTAGCTACCATAGTGATAATCATTGAAATGTTAGAGTTGCGCTATCAGTATACATATGTTGAGGAGGTGATTCTTCTCTCATATGTATATTTGATAGATAGATAATATTAAGTTTAGGCACGAGTTCTTAAAACTCATGCATATGGTAAGTCCATGAGTCATAATTGTATGGTATGTTTTGAGCCCCTCAGCAAATGGATAGTCTTTGATTTGTTCTTAGACTACGTATTGTTAGGACAAGCTTCTAAACTCATATTTTTGTGGTAAGTTCCTGGACTCATAATGTGTGGCAAGTTTGATGAACTATACGGGGGTATAGAAAAGTTAGAGTAATCAAAAATTTTAGTATGATAAATAATAATTGTTTAGCAATAAATACAGTAATTAGGTGATGAGCAGAATGGGGCGGATGTTTTGGAAATTAGGGTATTCTTACTCTTCTAGCTTTGCTAGACTTCAAAATTTTTGGTCTCAAGTTAACTACGCACTAATGTGCTTTTAAAAATGCAAATGAATTTTATTATCATGCATGCACGGTAACAAGGGTGTGTGGATTCACGCATCATTGCCTATCGCGGTATGATAAAAATTAAAATGATTTTCAATGTTTTAAACGATTTAAAAAGTGTCTATGTTACTTGTTTCGACTAGATAAAAATATTTTGAACATCAAAATGTATTTCAAAAGAATCATCAATGCACCTTTTAGCCCGGTGTAGATGTGATGAATGACGGAATGCTCAACGTGTTATTGAGATGGTGCGGTACTATGACGTCATAAGATGATTCAACACCATAAAGTATGGTGTAGGAATTATTAACGACGGAATTCTCAACGTACTGTCAAGATGATGTGGTAACATGAAGTCATAAATGATTTTGATTTATGAAAGTATGTCAAAGCTATAAGTCAATGCCATTTGACTCGGCTAGACGTTTTGAAAAGTTTTGACATGATAAATGTTTTAAAATTTATGCGGGTTATAAATTGTTAAAAGAAATTCTATGCTAATTGATCTGGCTAGACAAGCGTTAAACAAATATAAGTCTAAGCTATTTGACTCAGCTAGACAAATTTTAAAATGTATTTATTGAATTCATGTTCTTTGAAAGTTATGCCCAATCAAATTACTATTTTATGAATTCTAATGCTGAGACGAACAACCCCTGCAAAAAGGGGATATAGAGAGATTACAGGTATTGCAGGTTGATCGAATGGTCACCTGACATATCAAGACACATGCATTATATACTAATCATCTGGCGTGCCAATATATGGATGAGATATCCATCACTTTAATGACAGATAAATCCTCTGTCAGTGGTTTGCAGTACGAGATACTCTGGGTGCGAAGTACTGTTAAACCGAGATACATGTTCACTCAGCATATTATAAAAATTCATCACTTTAATGATAGGTAAATTCTCTGTTAGTGGTTTGCAGTATGAGGTACTCTGGGAGCGAAGTACTGTTAAACAGGGATACGTGTTCATTCAATATATTACGAAAGTTTTTCCAAAATAAAAATTTTAATTCCTCTACTCTTATGAAGATAAGATGGTAGGATGGGGTAGCATTTTCTAATTGTGAGCGATAATGAAAATGGAATTTGTGGAACAAAGAAACTATGGAATTTGATGAATTAGAAAGAAAAAAAAAACTACAATGTGCAGTGACCATGAGACAGGAATGGAAGAAGGATATGTTGAATATGTCACAAAGAGAAATAGAATGTGAAGAAGGTTTATGAAAATGAATTAAGAAAAGAAGGATGAACATGTAGAGTAATGTTTATACAAATAATATGCAATAGAGACTATGAAATAAGTTGATTGAATAAGGGTAAGTACGATTAAAGAAAGGAATTTTTTTCAGAAGATGAGAAATTATATTGATAAGTACATCAAGAAATGAACTAAAGTTTTATTAATAAAACTTTTAGAGAATAGTGAAATGTAATATTACAGAGAAATTGCAAATTGAGATAAGAGTTGAATACTTTGACTGTTACGATCATTATGGTGTTATACATTAAAGATGTGATTTACAGCTATTAAAGACGTAAGTTATGGTTATTATCGGGTTTAGTTGTTATTTATCAAGATAAAAGTATAGCATGATGCTATAAATGAAATACGTAAGGTTATTGCGATAATTGTGATTCCGGGGATGGAATCCTGTTAAGGGGGGAAGAATGTGAAGACCCGAATTTTTAGGATTACTTTAATAATAATTAATAAGAATTTAATTAACAAAAATAGCAAAGTTGTTTAAATTATTTATGATCGATATATTTTATGTGATTTAAGGTATGCGATGAGATTTAATTGGTAAATTAAATCTGTATAGAGATGGTAATAAATTGTGTTGAATTAACATAATTGAAAAGTAAATAAATTGTTTAAAAACAATTTATGAAGAATAAGAGAAATTTCAAGTAATTGTACAATTAAATTGTTGATATTTAAAATAGTTGTGGAGGTGTATAAATTATTATTTAAATGGTGTTACATGGTAATGTGAGGTATATGAATTATATATATATATATGTTTATATGTTTATATGTGCATGTTCAATTGTTATATTGATGAATTTTATTGATTATGGAGAAAAAAAAGGATTAATAAATAAATTAATCCAAATTTAAATGAAAAGTTAATAAGAGAGTTAGTACAGTTGTAATTATTGATTATATAATTAATCAATAATTATGATGAAAGTTTAGAAATTTTTAAGAGGAGAAAGTAATTATATAAATTATATAATAATAAATCATATAATTTATATAAGAAAATTTAAGTAAAATATTAAGGAAATAATAATTATATAAATTATATAAGAATAATTATATAATTTATATAAGAGGATTAAATTAATTAAGGATGGAAGGATAATTATATAAATTGTGCAATATTTTATTGTATGGTCTACATAAAGTGTAATGAGTAATGAAGAAAATAGAAATAAATGAGAGAAATGATTATTTTAAATTATTAAGTTGTGAATTGCGTAAAGTGGAATTATTTTCATTTTATGGAAAATAATATTTTAGAAAATTAAATAGGTTGGTTAAGTAATTTTAATACATAATATGTATATATATATATATAATAATTGATATATGTATATATTATGTAATAGTAGAGAATACATGGAGGTTTATGTAATGTATCCGTAACAAAGTTGAAACATGAAAAATTTAATTTTTATTAATTGCATGTGTTATTTTATTAATTTCGGAGGTATAAAATATCTCATATAATTACATGCATGTCATTATGCGTGTACAAAAATTATCAAGTAAAGTACCTTAAAAAGGTATAAATATTATTTATAAATTATTTTATGAATTTTGGTAAATTAAAATAAATATTTTACCTACATTACGTAAATTATTTATTACACGAAATAACTACGTAATCTATTAAATTATGCCAACTTGCTTCGTGCCTAGTATAGAAAAAAAGAAGAAGAGAAAAGCAATATATGCACACAAAAATAAAATAAAATATTCTTCCCACCCGAAACCACCACTAACTGGAGAACCCCATCATCACCACCGGAAAACACCATCACCAAAAGAGAAAAGAATTTTGGTCCCAACAAAGTGAAGTACAAGCTTCATAGGAATGTTTTCAAGTTTTGGGAAGGTATAAAATTACTTTATTTAATTTATTTTGATATTTTGGGTGATAAAATAATTTTGTAAAAAATTAGTAAATAATTTAAATAATTAGTATTGATAATTTTAGAGGTATATATGTGGATTATATGACATTTAGAGTAATTATTGTGGAGAAATTGGATCAAAAATATGAAATTTTAGATTTAGCAGTCCTGAATAGGGGCAATTCTGTCTATTTTGGTACAGAATTTGAAATTGTTTCCTTCTACAAAGTTGTAGAGAATTTAATTTTGTGTGGAATGGACTGAACATTCGTAATTTTCTGATAAACGAGTTAATTTCTATGAATTTCGGAAGATTTAACACAGTAGAACGTGATATGTCCAAATCCTGTACATTTTGGTGCATAATTTGAAAAATTTTTCTTCTAAAAAGTTGTAGAGAATTAAATTTCGTGTGGAATGGACTTAAGATTCGTAATTTTTGGATAAATGTGCTAATTACTGTAAATTTTGGAAGTTTTATTGCATTAAAAATTAAAATTTAATTATTAAAAATATTTTGTTTTAAAATCATTTCTGGACAGAAATATTGTAATATTATGTCTAATTTTTCTAAAAATTTTGGTGAATTATTGTGGAGCATGGGTATTTATTATATTTTATGGCTATTTAAAGTTAATGTATAAATAAGTGGAAATTAATGGAAAATTCTATGAAAGGTCAAAAATTACGAAACTTGGTGGAAATTTTTATAATAATATAAGATAAATATTGATGGTATTTGGGGGATACAAAAGTATGTTGAGTGATTATTTATATTTTAAAGGCTATTAAATAATAGTTTTTATATATATAAATAATTATAAAAATTTGTCGGATAATCCAAAAATTATGAAAAATTGGTTGAAAAATCTAGAATAATATTCTAGAGACTTTAGAAGGTATATTAGACTCATGAGATGTCAGAATATTATAGGTCGCATATTGACTAGCTAATAAATAAGCATAACAGTTTTTACGCGAGGGTCGAGAATTGACCGAGAAAAGTTGTTTATACTTTTATAGTATGATATTGGTAATTATTGTTTAGATATCACTGAAATATGAATTATGAATTTTGAATAAAGGTTTTAGATAGGAACAAGCTGGAGTGACTTAACTTAGTAATTATAAGTTAAGCCGGGACATTGTGATACTCGAGGCAAGTTCTTCAGTACTTAACGTTAATTGTTTATCTGTTAGTATATATTAACTTTTGTTCAAATGCATACAAAATTATGTGTTATGTGATTCATTGTTGATATGACTGCTATGTGCATTCGGTGCAAATATGTGACTATATGTGAAGTTGATCAATGTTTTCTTTAGGTAATTGTTAATTGGAGTTAGATATGATGCACGTGCTGTATATTTCTTTGGTAGAAGCACAATATATGATGTATGACACATACAAAGCACGATATATTATGTGCTACGTGAAGCACGAAAGGTGTAAACTGTCGAATTTGCTGAGCCCTAGCGCTCATTCCTGCATAATATAAACTTTTGTAAGTAAAAAAACAAATTTCAGGAATATCGAATTGTGTTAGAGATGGATTACCCTAGAAGGTTGTGAACGTAATTATTATATTTTCAATATCATAATTCAATGCGGGTAAATTGGCGAAGTTTACATTGATGTGCTGTATATACATATAAATTGGGTCCGGATAGGACGAGTAGAGTTAAATTATGTGTTGTGATTATTTAAGATAGTTGTTACGATAGAGAGTATTATATATCTAATTATGTATTATGAAACAAAGAATATTTGTGTAGATATAAATAATATTAAATTTTGAATGTTGAGCTTTACGATACTTGTAACAGAAAGAAAATGTAAAGGTTGCGATCCAGGGACTAGGATCAAAATGTAAAGATTTTAAATGCCAACATATTTTAATATAATGATTAAAAAAAAATATATAATAAAAATTGTACCGAAAAATTTGGTAATTCATGATATAAAGTCAATTAACAGATTAAGCAATGTAATTAAAGATTTATTAACGAACCGAAATTTGGACGTTAAGAAGATAATGTATAATAAATATAAAATTTAAGGTAATATGGTTTGTCGAATTTTGGGGTCGTTACAGTGGCAGTTCTACAGATTAATACATTTTTGACTTTGCTGGAAAAGGCAATCATTGTCGAAGGGGAAAATGGAGCTTTATTGAAGTACCAACAGGATCAGAAGGGTAAGAAGAGTCAAGAAGGACACCGAGCATGAAACAATGAGGGAAGTAATCTGAACAAGAGAAAATGGAATGACAACCAAGGGTCAAGTGGAAGTAAGTTTGGGGGAGAGACGAAGAAAGCAAATAAGTATGAGATATGCGGTAAGAATCACGCGGGAGAATGCAAGAAGGGTAAGGGAGTCCGTTTCAATTATGGACAACCAGGGCACTTTTCTCAGCAACGCCCAAGGGAAGAGTGGAGGATGTTTCTACTGTGGTGCGTTGGATTATATGAAGAAGGACTGTCTGAAAACAAGCTGACAATCAGAGGGCCATCACTGCAAAATTGACTAGTGGCACATACTTTTAACATGACCGTGAAGGACGCAATGGAGTCGAAAGATGTGGCGTTAGGTATTCTTCAGATTAATAACACAAATGCTTATGTATTATTTAATTTGGGCGTTACCTGTTCATTTATATCAGAAGAATTTGCTAAGAGGTTAAATTTACCCCGTGTAAAACTTGAGAATCCTTTGAAAGTGGAAGTAGCTAACAAGGAAGTTATTCCCGTAGAATACGTTCACAGGAATTACTGTGTTGAAATAAGAGCATACAAACTGTGTGTAAATTTAATCCCGATTCGATTAGGAGAGTTTGACGTAATCCTTAGAATGGATTGGTTGTCTAATCATGAAGTGGTGATTAACTGCCAGAAGAAGAGTATAAACCTGAAGACACCAAATAAGTTTAAGGTGGTATTTTATGGGAGTAAATTGTCGAGACAATCTTGTTGTCTGACGATGATGCAAGCAAATAGACTGCTAAGAAAGGGTTGCATAGGTTATCTGGCTTACGTGGTCGATAGTCAGAGAGTAGGGGGTGAAGTAGGAAAGATACCTGTGGTAAAAGAATTCTCAGATATTTTTCTAGATGAGTTGTCGGGTTTACCGTCAGATAGAGAGGTGGAATTCGTAATTAACTTAGTACCAGGGACAACACCAATATTGAAAGCACCGTACATGATGACTCTAATAGAAATGAAGGAATTAATGATATAATTACAAGAATTGTTGGAGAAGGGATATATTCGACCGAGCGTGTCTCCATGATGAGCTTTGGTATTGTTTGTAAAGAAGAAAGATGTATTACTAAGACTTTGTATCGACTGTTGGGAGTTGAACAAAGTTACGATTAAGAACAAGTACCCAATGCCCAGGATAGACAATATGTTTGATCAGCTAACGGGAGCGAATTACTTTTCAAAAATTGACTTGAGGAAGGGGTATCATCAATTGAAGGTGAGAAAAGAGGACATACTGAAGACAGTATTTAGAACTCGATACGGTCACTTTGAGCGTTTGGTGATGTCGTTCGGACTGACGAATGTGCCAGCAACATTTATGGACACGATGAATAGAGTATTCAAGCAGCACTTGGATAAGTTTATTGTTATATTCATAGATGATATTTTGGTGTACTCGAAGACGGAGGAAGAGCACACTCAGGATCTGAGAGTAGTGTTGCAAATGTTAAGAAAGGAGAAGCTATACACGAAGTTTCCCAAATGTTAATTTTGGTTACAAAGGTGTGCAGTTTTTGGGGTATGTAATTGATAAGGAAAATGTTTTGGTAGATCTAGCAAAGGTGGAGGCAGTTATAAATTGGGAATAGCCGAAGATGCTGATAGAAGTCAGGAGTTTCTTAGGGTTGACAGGTTATTACAAAAGGTTTATCCAGGATTTCTCAAAGTTAGCTACGCCGTTGACAATTCTAACTAGGAAGACTGTGAAGTTTGTCTGGGCGAACAAATGTGAAGAGAGTTTCTTGGAATTGAAGAAAAGACTTAGTGAAGCACCTGTGTTATCTTTACCAAATAATATAGGGGGGTTTATGGTGTATAGTGATGCATCACACAAGTGCCTTGGTTGTGTACTAATGCCACACAACAGGGTCATTATGTACGCTTCACATCAGTTAAAAGATTATGAGAAAGGGTATCCAACTTATGACTTGGAGTTAGCGACTGTAGTATTCGCATTGAAAATCTGGACGCACTACTTGTATGGGGAGAAATATAAGATATACACAGATCATAAAAGTTTGAAGTATATCTGCACTCAGAAGGAGCTAAACATAAGAGAAAGACGATGGTTGGAATTAATCAAAGACTATGATTGTGAAATTCTATACCATCCCGATAAGGAGAATGTGGTGGCAGATGCTCTGAGCAGAAATAGCAGAGAAAAGCTACTAATGTTGACAGCCCAGGAAGAGTTAATCAAGGATATGGAAAGATTAGAGTTGGAAGTCAAGTATCCGAAAGATTTAGACGAGAAACTGTTCGCAGTGGAGGCGAGTCTGACTTTATTAGACAAGATAAATGAGGCTCAAGAAAAGGATGAAGAATGTGTTACCATAAGGAAGAGAATCTTAAAATGATAGGAATTAAAAAATAAAGTTGATAGAACGGGGCTGTTGAGATTTAAAGGGAGGATTTTGATACCGATGGATCCGGAATTGAGGGAGGAGATTCTGCAGGAAGCTCATAGTTTAAGGTGTTCGGTACACCCTAGGAGTAGTAAGACGTATCAAGATTTGCGTCAGCATTTCTGCGGGCCGAATATGAAGAGAGAAGTGGCTGAGTGTGTTAGCCGGTGCTTAACGTGTTAAAGGGTTAGAGCAGAACATCAGAAACCAGGTGGGTTACTACAAGCATTAGAGATTTCAGAGTGGAAATGGGATCACACAGCGATGGATTTCGTGGTGGGACTTCCAGTTACTCAGAAGGGGTACGTCGCGATTTGGGTGATCGTGGATCATTTGACAAAATCTGCACATTTTTTACCGATCAAGATCAGTTATAATCCAGAGCAGTTAGCGAAGCTGTATGTTAAAGAGATTGTGTCGCGACATGGAGTGTTGGTATCTATTGTGTCTGATAGAGATCCTTGCTTCATGTTAATTTTTTAGAGGTGCTTGCAAGAAAGATTGGGAACACAGTTAAGGTTGAGTATCGCGTATCATCCACAAATTGATGGCCAGAGTGAGCGGATAAGTCAAACATTGGAAGACACGCTTAGGGCAGTCGTGATGGATTTGAAAGGCAATTGGGATGACCACCTACCATTAATGGAATTCATATATAATAATAGTTACCACGCTAGTATTAGTGTGACACACCATATGAAGTGCTATATGGGAGGAAATGTCGAACGTCATTATGTGGGGATGAAGTGGGCTAGCGGAGATTGTTGGGACCCGAGTAAGTGCAACAGACCGTGAATGTTATCCAAGAAATAAGAGCTCGTTTGGTTGCAGCTTAGGACCAACAGAAGAAGTATACAGATTCGCACCGCCAAAAGACAGATCTTGAAGTGGGAAGTTTCTTATTTTTAAAGATATCTCACTGGAAAGGGAAGATAAGATTTGGGAAGAAGGGAAAATTGAGCCCTAGGTTTATAGTACCATTTGAGATTTTGAAACGAGTGGGTGAAGTGGCGTACGTGGTAGCTTTACCTCCTAAACTTGAGCACATTCACAAAGTGTTTTATGTTTCAATATTGCGGTTGTATAAACCTGACTACAAGCACGTGATATTCTATGAACCGATTCAAGTCGAGAAAGATTTATTGTACGAGGAAATTCCTGTCCAGATACTGGATATGAAGGAGCAGACACTAAGAAATAAAGTTATTGATTCGGTCAAAATTCTTTCGAGAAACCACACAGATGAGGAAGCTATATGGGAGCTGGAAGAAAATATGAGGTAGAATTACCCATATCTTTTTGAGTGATCTTATATTGAAATTCTATTTGCCTAATTTTAAATAGGAATTAACACGCAAGTATACGTGGCCCACAAGTAATATAATGATAAAGTCAAGTTCCCACAGAGAATTAAAAATAATTATTACCGAACACTAATTAATATCAAATTAATTATATTTAAACAATCTCAATTTAATTATAAAATAAACTAATTAAAATTACTAACTAAATTAAACTAATGAAAATGATTAAATCAAATTAAAAATAGTCAAGATCACAATTTTTCTCAATACTTCATTTAAATCTCTTCACTATCTTTTTAATTAATTAATTATATAGAATTGTTAATTGAGATTTCTTAACTATTTATTAACATTTTTCAAGAATTAATAAAAAAATTTATTCCAATTAAGTTGCTATATTGCTATGCAAAATAACTTGAAATAAACTCATTAAGATATAACTCTCAACAAAGTTACATGTGACATATAGTTA
Source organism: Hedera helix (assembly GCA_947179155.2). NCBI lineage: Eukaryota > Viridiplantae > Streptophyta > Magnoliopsida > Apiales > Araliaceae > Hedera > Hedera helix. Next base: position 16,409,144 of record OX359281.1, read on the forward strand.
TTTTCATCCTATACATTATTATGCTATTCTTCCTAGAATGAATTAACAAATTCACATGTTATCATATCTGAATCTAAACCTATACTCAACTTTTGATTTCATATAAATTATCCTAATAATTAATCAAAATTAATTAATACATTAACGCACAAAATAATTAATTAGGTCTAAACACTATAATCCATTCGTCAACTTCATATAGATTACCACATTAATTAATGCAAATAATTAAATACTTGAACACATAAAATATGATAAACAATTCAATTATAATCAATTTAATTAAAAAGAAAATAAATTAATTTAAACTACACATTGAGTTCAATTACAATCTCAAATAAATATTAGCCCATAACTAAATAATTAATTAACCACAAATAATTCAACATCTCAAAATTACAAAAATAAAAGTAAAAGAAAAGAAATCAAATCTGTATCTTGATATCCGTCTATCACTCGAATCAAAGTCTCCAATCCCCAAGCTCTGCCTTCAATTCTTGAATCTTTTGCGTTGAATATTTGCTTTTAATTCTACTCATAAAATATAATAATATAATATTTTGCTCTAATACTATGTTAATCTAATACTAATCTATTATAATGTACTGAATATAAGAGCTACATAGTTTATTTATAGGAGTACAATAATAATCCTAAGCATTAGTGGGAAAGAAATTCAATTTGGAATCAAATTAAAGCTAAAATCCACGAATAATCCGGTCTCCAGCATTAACGTGCACGCATGGTGCGCAATCTTCTTTTGGAAAGCCAAACAGCGTCGTCTGCTTGTATTCTGATTTCTCAACTGGTTGCGCATTGCGCGAGCCTTGATATTCTGTTGCGTCTGCCAAATGGCGATGTTTTCATTCGCTCCTTCCTTCCTTCCGCGCAATGCGCCTGATTTCCTTATTAACAAGAATGTCACTCAGCTGCTTAAATTACCATATTGCCATCAATACTTGATTTCCTACAAAATAAAATATAAATTAATTAAAAATAAATAAAAATAATATAAAAATACTAAAAATAATAATAACACATAAAATTAAATAAATTACCTAAAATCAATTAAAATGCTTAAAAACTAACAAATAATTAAGCTTAAAAATATATAATAAATAGGTATAAAAACTCATTGTCAAATATCCCTAAACATAACTCTTTGCTTGCCTTTAAACAAAACAAAAATAATAAAAACTAAGACTCTACTAACTCAACAACTCAAGCAATGAATCAATATAAATTTTAACTTTAGCCTCAAATTTTTTTAAATCATAACTTAAAGAAAATTTCAAAATTATGCAAAATCGAAAATTTTAACATATTTATTAATTTTACTCTTCTCAAGACCCTACGTGTTTGTGTGAATCCAAATGTATCAAATTAGTGGGAAAAAAAACTTAGATCCACTCATATAATAAAATGTCTCATAAAAGATATTAAAAATATATACAACAAAACTCTATATTTTTATTTTTTACATAACTCTTCACTAATTAAGGTAAATATAAATTAGGGGATCAAAAAGTTTTTAATCTTTTAAGCATCACTGGGATTATTAATTTCTTTTAAACTCTTTTTTTTTCCAATTAAATGGGTGCATTTTATACTCCATCCCATTTTTTTTTCTTTTTTCAAACACGGTGAGTGCATTTTATGATCCATCTCATCAGCGAATGCGTTTTACGCTCCATCTTGTTTCTTTTACATAACTTTCTTAACTTTTTTTTCTCCACAAGATAAATTAATTTTAATAATTTCATAAAATTTACCTAAATCATCTCTCCTAAATTATATTTTATCGTAATTTTGCTTCAAGTTACGATCAAATAAAAATATAGAATTCAAAAATATCTATCATAAGCATTTAACCAAATAAACTTCACTTAAGTTAAAAACTAGCTTAAACAAATGGGCACGTGCATAAAAATTTAGGATCTCAAATAAAATAATAACCAATAAAAAGTCAAAATTCAAACTAACAAAAAATTATTAATTTTTCAAAAGTTATTAAATAAAAATTAAAATTTTTATCATTGACCAAAAAATTAATTCAATTAATTCACTGCCCAAGTGACTTAACCTAAAAATTAAGTTACGCCATTTTCGTAGGAAACACGGTTGCACTTAGCATGCGCAATAAGCCTTTAAACCCCAAGATTACCCTAAGTGGACGAGTTGTGTCTTATGAGAGTTTGCAGTGAATTTACCCACAAAATTCTAAAATTTAAACTAAAAAAAACCCAAAAAATTTAAAAAGAAAAATTTTATATTTCAAAATTTACCCACACCCCCAAACTTAAAACATACATTATCCTCAATGTATAAAATAAAGAAAATTAAGAACAAGGGACTCCCCTGAATATGTAGTTTTTCCCTCCTCATCTGCTAAGCTTGGATTGCATTGAATAAACCTGTAACAAAACAAAAATAAAATATTAAAACCTATTAACTAAAAAACTAAAATTAACTACGATTAAATCTACTAAAATAAAAATAAAAATAAACAAAGCTAAAACTTGGGTTGCCTCCCAATAAGCACTTGTTTTAAAGTCTCAGCCTGACTACTCCGTTTTCTCTAGCCCATATCGAATTTATGCTTGATGAATCGTCTTGGAAGCCATGCCTTGACCATTCACTTAACTTTTCCTTGAGACTTGAGACCCTCAAACTTGCGTTCATCTTTCTTCCTCCAATAAAATTGACATTTCAATCCCATAACATCAATCCGAAAGCATTCTTCTTGACCACTTGAAAATTCCATTGCATTAAACACCTTGAAGGTTACTTCTTCATCTTGAACTCTCATAGTTAGCTCGCATTTTTGCACATCAATCAATGCTCTTCCCGTAGCTAAAAATGGACACCTAAGAATAATTGGTATATTTTTATCCTCCTCAAAATTTAGCATAATGAAATCTGTAGAGAAGATAAACTTATCCACTTTCACAAGAATATCTTCAACCATCTCCTTTTGATAAGTAAATGACCAATCCACCAACTGTAAGGTGACATGGGTGGGCTTCGCTTCCTTTAAACCAAGCTTCTTATAAACTGATAGAGGCATTAAGTTTATGCTCGCTCCCAAATCACACAAGCATCGATTAAAGAACTGGTTCCCAATGGTGCACGGAATGGTGAAACGACCTGGATCTTTTAGCTTCGGTGGTAGCTTCCTTTGCAATATAGCGCTGCACTCCTCCGTTAGAGCCACTGTCTCATAGTGCCCTAGCTTACTTTTCTTAAACAAAATCTCCTTTATGAACTTTAAGTAGCTAGGCATTTGCTCTAATGCATCTGCGAATGGGATGTTAATATGTAATTTCTTGAACACCTCTAAAAATTTTAAAATTTGCTTGTCAAGCTTGTTCTTTTGAAGTCTTTACGGGAATGACATTGGTTGCACAATCTAATTCTGCTTAGGATTTCCATCTTTATGTTCATGCAGCTCATTTTGACTATTTTTCTTTTTAGATTCACTATCATCATCCACATTTGGATTTGCCCTTTTCAAATTTTCTTTATCATCATCATGTAATTCCTTACCACTTCTAAGTGTGACTACATTGCATTATTCATTGCCCTTCCTTCTTAGATTTATCACTGCATCACTCGACAATGCACCTTGAGGTCGACTATGTATGGCACTAGCAAGTTGTCCTACTTGGTTCTTGATGTTCCGCACTGATGATTCTAGACTGTTTATTCTTACATCATTCTGCGATATATATTTCATAACAATTTCCTCAAAATTTGATGTATTTTCTGGCTGTGGTGGAGGTTGATTCTGAAAACCTAATTGATATGATGATCTTGGAGCAAAAGATTGTGTTTGACCGTTGCTTCATGAATAACTTGGTTGATTTCTCACCCCTTTATGATAGTAATTGACACTATTCCCTTGATGTTACTAATTGTAGTTTGCCACATACTGGACCGATTCTACATAGATTGGGCATTGATTAACTGAATGGTTCCCATCACATAGATCACAAGTTATTGCTGCAGGTTGATTAGGCAGCCCAATCTTCGCAAGTGTTTCTACCATATTCATTAGTGTTGCCATTTGCTCAGCCATTACAGAAACTGCATCACTCTTAATTCTCACAACTGCCTTTGGTTGATTCACCCTTGCAGAAGGCCATTGGTAATCATTCGCTGCTATAGTTTCCAACAGGTCATAGGCCTCATCCAAATTCTTTGCAATCAAAGCACCACCCGCAGTTGCATCAATAATAGTCCTCGTTGTACTGAATAACCCGTTGTAGAATATTTGAACTTGAAGCCACTGGGTATCCCATGATGTGGACATCTCCGCAATAAATCTTTGAAGCGCTCCCACACCCCGTCCAATGATTCTAAATTATGCTGCATGAATGAAGTGATGTCGTTCCTCATTTTTGGAATCTTCGCTGGTGGACAGAACTTCGCTAAGAACTTTTGAGCCAAGTCATTCCAAGTAGTGATAGACCTTGGTGGAAGTGAATGCAAACAACTCTTCGCCTTGTCCCTAAGTGTGAAATGGAACAAGTGAAGTCTAACAGCGTCATCCGAAACTCTATCATACTTGAAAGTATCACATATCTCAAAAAATCTCATGAGATGATCATTCGGGTAGTCATTGGGTAAACCCATAAATTGCATTGAATTTTAGATCATCCGTATCATGCCCGACTTGATCTCAAAACTTGTAGCATGAATTGCAGGCCTAAGGATGCTAGATTGGATTTTAGTGACTTGTGGGATCGCATAGTCTCGCAACAATTTTCGATCATCGTCCTTCATTTAACCTGGAAAGGAAGTAAAAATTAAAATAATAATAAAAAAAACGTTTAAATTAAAACTAATTTAATTAAAATTAATATTGACAAATAATTATTAAATTAACTCCCTGCCAACGGTGTCAAAAACTTGTTTGCCTAATTTTAAATAGGAAATAACACGCAAGTATACGCGGCCCACAATTAATATAATAATAAAGTCAAGTGTCGAACCCATAGAGAATTAAAAATAATTATTACCAAACACTAATTTAATATCAAATTAATTCTATTTAAACAATCTCAATTTAATTATAAAATAAACTAATTAAAATTACTAACTAAATTAAACTAATAAAAAGGATTAAATCAAATTAAAAATAGTCAAGATCACAATTTTCCTCAATGCTTCATTTAAATCTCTTTAATATCTTTTTAATTAATTAATTATATAGAATTGTTAACTGATATTTCTTAACTATTTATTAACATTTTTTAAGATTTAATAAAAAAATTTATTTTAATTAAGTTGCTATATTGCTATGTAAAATAACTTGAAATAAACTCATTAAAATCCAACTCTCAACAAAGTTACATGTGGCATATAGGTATTTTCATCCTATACACTATTATACTACTCTTCCTAGAAAGAATTAACAAATTCACATGTTATCATATCCAAATCTAAACCTATACTTAACTTTTGATTTCATATAGATTATCCTAATAATTAATCAAAATTAATTAATATATTAACGCACAAAATAATTAATTAGGTCTAAACACTATAATCTATTCATTAACTTCATATAGATTACAACATTAATTAATGCAAATAATTAAATACATTAAATACTTGAACACATAAAATATGATAAACAATTCAATTATAGTCAATTTAATTAAAAAGAAAATAAATTAATTTAAACTACACATTGGGTTCAATTGCAATCTCAAATAAATATTAGCCCATAACTAAATAATTAATTAACTACAAATAATTCAATATTTCAAAATTACAAAAATAAAAGTAAAGGAAAAAAAATTAAATCTGTGGTTTGATATCCATTTGTCACTCAGATCACAGTCTCAAATCCCCAAGCTCCGCCTTCAATTCTTGAATCACTCGCATTAAATATTTGCTTCTAATTCTACTCCTAAACTACTCTAATATAATATTCTACTCTAAAACTATGTTAATCTAATATTAATATATTATAATGTATTGAATATATGAGCTACATAGTTTATTTATAGGAGTACAATAATAATCTTAAGTATTAGTGAAAAAGAAATCCAATTTGGAATCAAATTAGAGCTAAAATCCACGAATAATCCGGTCTCCATCATTAACGTGCATGCCAAACATGCCCTTCGCTCCATTGACTAGTCAACTGACTACCTCGTGCACATGGTGCGCAGTCTTCTTCTGGAAAGCCAAATAGCGTCGTCTGCTTATATTTTGATTTCTCAACTGGTTGCGCATTGCGTGAGCCTTAATATTCTGTTCCGTCTGCCAAATGGCGACATTTTCATTCACTCTTTACTTCTTTTTGCTCAATGCTCCTGATTTTCTTATTTACAAGAATGCCACTTAGTTGCTTAAATTACCATATTGCCATCAAGACTTGATTTCCTATAAAATAAAATATAAATTAATTAAAAATAAATAAAAATAATATAAAAATACTAAAAATAATAACAATACATAAAATTAAATCAATTACCTAAAATCAATTAAAATGCTTAAAAATAACAAATAATTAAGCCTTAAAATATATAATAAATAGATATAAAAACCCATTATAAAATTCTGAGGATATAATTCTTATTGGGGGGGGGGGGGGGGGGGGGAGTGGGGAGGGGGAGAATGTAATAACCGCGAATATTTTAACCTATATGAATGAAATTAATTATTGATGAATTAAATTTTAATTGATTTCACTTACTTACTAATGTGGTAAATAATTAAAGGAAGGTCCTCTTAATGGATTACTAATGTGGTAAATAATTAAAGGAAGGTCCACTTAATGGATTAATGAAATTAATGGATCAACCTAGGGTATTTAATATCAAATCATTGATAAGATTAGTAAGTTATGTAATAATTCAATTAACTTGATTTCTAGCAATTCTAATTAGATTAAGTAAATTAATTGATGTGGTTGTTAATTAACGTCAATGTGTAAAATATTAATAATGATAATTAATGGGGAGGGGAGCCTGCCATGGAGGGGACCCACAAGGGGGTGGAGCTCAAGAAATGCCTAGAAAATACGCTCTCGCAAATTCCTCCTCGATGCAGATCAAATCCCTTAAAAAGTGGATCTAGGTTCCCTTGTTTAATTAAGTTAATTAACTAAGGATTGGGTGATTAAGAAGTCCAAGTATGCTTAGCTATCTTCTATAAATAAGAGCCTTCTCCCTAGTGTGCAAGAGTTGGTTCAATTGACTAGCATTCTAGAGAACAAAAGAGAGAGTGAGAGAGAGAGAGAGAGTTAGAGAGAAAAATTGAGAGAACACTTAGTGTTCTTGTGAGTTCATAAAAGAAAATACCAAGAGAGCTTCAAGAGGGGGGGGGGGGGTGGTGTCGACAGCTAGGGGGATTCGTAGATGTTATCCAATCTCATTTCATATTTAGAAAAGTCTAGAAGAAGAGCTCATAGATCTAAGAGGTATAAAAGTTCATAAAACCCTAGTTTTGTGTTTTCTCTTGTGTCATATGTGATTTCTATGGTAGAAAACTTTTTTCAAAACTCTCTATGCTTAAATCCATGCTATATTAGTAGATATAAGATTTAATGAGTTTATCATGCATATTTATATGCATTTATGTTGAAAAGTTTGGTGTAAATCATGAAAATCATTTTACCGGTAAACCATAACCATAAGGGTGCTTTAAAGTTTTTCATTTTGAAACCTACAAATGATTTCTATGATTTTCTTTCTTCACATGTTAGTTATGTAAGTTAAGAGCAAAACCTAGTTAGAATCATGTTAATATGATTTAAAATGAGTGAGATATATTTTTTGGAACCAAATGAGTTTACTGTCAAAACCCTAACACCCAACAGTCCACTTTATGCATAATTTTTGAAATGACCCCGAAATTCGACCAGCCTTATTACCTTAAATTCCATATTAATTAAACATTATTTTCCTTACGTCCAAACTTCGGTCCTTTAATAAATCTTTAATCACCTTAATTGATCCATTACTTGATTTTTAAAATCATCATTTATCAAAATTCTCGTATAATTTTTTTTTTCTCAATTCAATCCTTGTAATAAAATATTTAGATATTTAAAATCTTTACATTTGGATTCTAGTCCCTGGATTGCAACCTTTACTTTTTCTTTCTTTTACCATTATCATAAATCTCAATACTCACAATTTAATATTGTTCATCTCCGTACAATTATTTCTTGATTCATAATTCATAATTAGACATATAATAATTTCTATCGTAACAATTATCCTGATCAATCACAGTTCATAATTGAACTTTTACCATATCCAGATTCAATTTATATATACATACAATTCATAACAGTAAATAAACAAATTTCTCACATTGAATTATATTTATAACAATCACGTTTTCTACCTTCTAGGCAACTCATCTCTAACATAATCCAATATTCTTGAATTTCATTTCTTTCCTGCAAAAATGTTTATTAAACAAGTAATGAGCACAGCGGCTCAGCAAGTTCAACAGTTCATGCTTCACGTAGTACATACCTTAACATGCTTGGTGTGTGTCATACATCACGTGCTTGTACTTCTACTATAGCAATATATATCACATCATTGCACAGAGTACACATAGTTGTCATATCAGCCACAGATCAAATAACACATAATTTACATGCCTTTGAACAAGTATTATCATATTATAACTGTCAACATTTAACATTAAAGGACTGAAGAACTTGCCTGGAAATCCAGCTATTTAAATTGTTAGCTCAAACCCTTAACTCGATCAACCTATGATCATAAAATAATCAAATAATAATTATTTATCCTCTTATGATTTTAATTTAATTAATTAATATCATCTCTGGACCAATTATTAATTTATATGGCCAATTATATTAACCTCGTTCCTTAAAATATTCGTTTAACTTAATATCCAATACCTCTAATATGGACAACCCGGCTCATCGGATAAATTTTAACATATCTGGGTGTCCCAAAAATTTTATTTAATCATTTTCTAAATGGTAACCTTATTAGATTAATATTTAAATATTTAAATATTAATCCCCAATATTTAATATTTTTACAAAAATATTAAATTTAATGCCCAAACATCATTTCTATATTTTTAGTATTTTTCTATAATTTTCTATAATTTTTAAACAATTTTAAAATATTTATTTCAATTAAAATTAATTTCTGGGGGCAATATGGTAATTTTCGCGCCCTTAAGGACCCATCCGGCATTAACAGAAAATGTCCGGGGCATTTTCGTAATTTTAGCAACATTATGGACACAATCGGAATTTTTTAGAATGTCCAGGGGCACGGTCGTAATTTCAGTGGCCAAAGGACACGCTCGGTATTTTCTAGAATGATAGGGGGCATAACCGTAATTTCCTCTCGTTGAGTTGGCCGCGCATGGCGTGCGGCCCCCCTGCTGACGCCAAACGGCGTCGTTTCGAGCCACTGCTAGGAACAGCCGCGCATTGCGCGGACGACCGGATTTTGCGCGTCGAAACGGCGTTGTTTCGGCCGCGTTTCTGAAGGAAAAATTGCTGCCGCGCATTGCGCGGACAACCCTTAATATTATCCTCCCTTCAGCCATAAACAGTACACCAACTTTCCAATTTAATCCAATTTTTTTGCACATAATTTCACAACATAAATACTCCATAAATCATAAAATTCATAGATATATACCCAAAAATTATTTAGTATAATTATTCTAATTATTTACTATTTTTCCACAAAATTAATTTAATATCATAACTACACAATTAAATCAAATAAATTGATTTATACATTTCAAAAACTCAAAAATCTTTCCTTGAAGCTTGGTATTTCCTCTCTTTTGTGGCTATGGAGTTTTCCGGTGGGGTGGTGGTGGTCACGGTGGAGAAAAGATTGATCAAATGAGAGTTTATATTTGTTTTTGTGTGTGTATTTGTTTGTCCCTCCTTTATTTATTTAATGTCTTTCCTTTTTAATAACAAAAGTTCTTAACAACTTTTAAAACAAAAACAAGTCCACCGCCTTTGACCAACGTGACTTCCGGATTTTTCCAAAGAATTGCATGCAAATTTTTTAATTTTATACATTACGTAATTATATCGTGTAATAAATATTTTATATAATATATATAAAATATTTATTTTAATTCACTAAAAATCATAATTTGATTTATAAATAATTTTAATACCTCTTTTGGGTACTTTACTTGACAAATTTTGTACATGCATAACGCCATGCATGTAATTTTATGAGGTAATTTTTACCTCCAAAAATCATCAAATAATTCATATAACTTATAAAAATTATTTTTCATAATTTTTCACTTCGTTACTTGGACAACATGTTACATTAACATGTTCACATTTCCGAAATATTATCCTTCATAAAAGTCATAATAAATCCATTATACATAACCATAATTTTTATTAAATTAAAACATTCCTTTTTCCTCATTTAATTTAATTTCTTTACATTTCGCATTAATTTCTTTATATATAAATTATATAATTTAATATTACATAATTTATATATTTACATTCTCCTTTCTTAAATAATTTCTTAATTTCCTCCAACCTTATTCTATTTAATCACCTTATATAAATTATATAATTATTCCTATATAATTTATATAATTATTATTTTCTTCATAACTTATTTTAATTTCCTTATATAAATTATATAATTTATATAATTACTTTTCCTTCCCAATTAATTTCTAAACTTCCTCCATAATTCTTGATTAAATCAAAAATCAATAATTATAATTTTACTAATTTCCTCATTAACTTTTCATTCAAACTTGGATTAATTTAATTATTAATCCCTTAATTGCCATAAGTAATAATATTTATAATTATAACAATTAAGCATAAACACACACATATGTACATATTTAATTCATATTTCTTACATTTTCATATAACCTCATTTAAAACATAATTTATGCACTTCCATAATAATTTAATTGTACAATTTATTGTACATTTATCTGACATTTTTCTTATCCTTCATAAATTGTTTTTAAACAACTTATTTACTTTTCAATTTTTCTAAACCAACACAAATCATTACCATCTCTGTACAAATTTAATTTATCTATTAAATCATATCACATACCTTAAATCACATAATATAATAATTAATTTAACAACCTTGATAATTTTATCAATTAAATTCTCATTTAATATTGTTTGGAATATGCATGTGAATGATATTTCTCAATTATAAGATTTGATGATGTGTTTTAAAAGATAAATGAATTAATATGCAAATATGTTTGCATTGATGAAAGATGTAAAGTCCTTAATAGTTAATAGACATTATGTTCTAAGGACTTAGATTGACAAGATCAAAACTGTTAAGTTGATCTCATATGAGTTAATAGCATTGTACAGTCCTTCAAAAGATCACTATGTACAAGGACTATATATATAGAAAGATCAAACTTGTTAGGCTGATCTTAAAATGTAATAGATAGGCCTGATCGATCAAAAAGAACAGCAATCTAGCAAAAGAGTTAAAGCAAGAATCGTTGACTACATTCGATCGTAGGGTCTGCAAGTAATCAGCAAAACCAGTCATACGCTCATATTTCCAAAGCAGAATCATGGAGTGTTTACTTAAAGATCATCAGTATGAAGACCCTGAATGACCGGCAAGCAAACAGAAGATCCAAGCACCAACTCCATCAGCAAGACTAATTGAGAAGTGAAGTGTCATTCAGATAGAAGTCTTATGAAATCACTCAAAGGAAGATCGTAGAGTCTCCTAGGAAGATCGTAGAGTCTGTCTGGTAAATGCAAAATAAGGCTCGAAAAATCGTAGAGTTGTCTCGACATCGTAGAGCTGACTCTCGGGATCGTAGAGTCCATATAGACAGTCACTCTACGATTCTCCTAATCTTGTCTACGAACCAAGCAGAGTCAAAGTTCAGAATCATGACAGCAATCCTCATAAAGATTATTCAGTAGGCTGTCCTTGGGCTGTTAAACTAACTGAATGAAGATCTCGTACATCTACAACATCTAGTCTGAACTGAGATCGCAGAGCAGTTCAAATCATAACTCTACGATTACACTACGACTTACACCACAAGTCAGATAAGTCGTGAAATGATAAAGCAAGTTCAGATGTACAACGTTCAAAGCAATCAAGCTGAAGATATTCAAATGCTACATGTCATAAACAGCCTTTTATTGTACAGTAGAGAATGAAACTAAAAGTTCGTAGAGCAGTCCTCTACAATAAAGATCTGGCACCTGAAGGTTCATAGAGCAGTCTTCCATGACATATAGAACCAAGCAGTTCGAGCAAGCCTGAAGTTCATAGAGCAATCCTCTATGATAAGAAATCATCTGTTAAAGCTTAAACCAGATCACAGACTTATGCTCTTTATGCATAAAGCACAATGAAGATCACGAAGCATGAGAAGCATATTGTCAGGACCGCAAGACTTGGATAAAATCGTAGAGTCAATCACTCTCTACATAGAAGCCTACGACAGACAAGATCGTAGAGCTACATAGCAGAACCAGCAGATGACTCAACGATCAGAAGCAAGAAGCTACAACTGGATTGATCGTTGAGTACTTAAGTGCCAACTAGGATTGAAGACATCTAAGCACTTAAGACAGTAGTCTCAAAATGAGTTGCAAATTACTTCAGAAACAACCACGTCAACTCTACTAAAGCATCTGCTATAGAAGAAGTCAGAAATGTCAGAATACTAACTTATGCGTGCTGAGTGTCAGAGCAAAGACTTCTAGTATCACGCATCAGGCTCAAGAAATCAGAAGACTGTGTCTCAACGATCATATTCTTTAAAAGACCTGTCCACTCTATGAAGACTGGGATGAACACGAGACTGACATCTCTACAGTGATAAAGAAGACAAGTCAACAAGTCAGAGCCTGCAGAGCAGCTGATTCTTAAAGTCAAGGAAAATATTTATTGATGAATCAGAAAGATTAACTAGCAAAGAATATAATAATCTTTGATGAACAACTCTGAGAGAGCAACGGCTATAAATTCAGAGAAAGCAGAGCTACAGGTCAATCTATCAGAACATGTCAGAAAAGGGAAAAACACTGACACAAGCGGCAAGAAAGTCAACATCGAAGTTATTAAAGATCTGCACAAAGCCAAAGGAAACCAACGGGATTTCTTTCAACGGGAAAATTTGCTCAGAGTTATAAAGGCTTACATAACGAACAGAAATGAGTTGTTGTTGCAATTATTGAAAAATATACACAAGAGATATGATGGTAGACAACAACCAATCGTAGAGTAGAACAGAAAATGAAGATGCTGAAGGACTCTATGATCCATCAGAACACTAACACTGAATTGAGAAAAACATAGAGATGTATAACTCTATTACAAGAGAAGTGTTCAGAGCTGCTAGGCACATGGAAGAGAAAAGCTTAAACGCCAACTTGATACATACATGGTAGCAACTGAGTACCAAAAAGGAAGGAGCATCACAGTCATCTCAGAAGCCCATCTCGAGAAGCAATAAACTGTCTATGATAAGAAGGAACAACTGAGTACCAAAAAGAAGAAGCATCACAGTCATCTCAGGAGTTCATCTCGAGGAGCTATCAAGTACCAAAGGAGCTGAAGTGCAAAAGCCTAGCCAGCACATTTGGTGATCTTGAGTAGTTGCTGAATATCAGAAAGAAGGAGAATATCAACGACAAACATCAGCAGCATTCAATGATGGATCATAAGCAGCTGCTAAGTATCAGAAGTTAAAGAAGATCAAAGTTCATCTTAGCAGCACAACCCAACAAGCATCCAACACACAAAGAGGGTCAAAGGATCCTTGCCCAAGTGGCTAAAAAGAAATCAAGTCTGCTGGACTTGTTGAGTACCGAAGGGTACAAGAGATTCTAAGTCTGCTGGACTTAGTCTACAGTCCAAAGCTGCTAGCTTTGATGAGGGCAAGAGTGTCCTAGTCTTAATGTGACTAAAGGAACCAAAGCTGCTAGCTTTGAAGAGGGCGAGAGTGTCCTAGTCCAGAGGACTAAATCTTAGTGGATTTCCTACTGTCAAGTAGAAGAGTGGAGTAGGAGTTATTCAGTCTCCAAACCACTATAAATCTCTTGTGTCATTTACTTTATGTCTTTTATATTCTGCACAATATCTGCTTTCACCCATACTAGATTAACACACTAAATTGAAATGGCTCATATTTCTTTAAGGGGTTTATTAAAAGTAATATCCGCTGTGCTTGAATTGATTCTATCATTTATAACTAATATGTTTTCGTTACAAAAGTGAAAAGTTTTTAAATGATCTATTCAACCCCCCCCCCCCTTCTAGATCTCTATTGTGTCCACGGGAACTAACAAATATTATTAAAGAAATCCTGAAAATTCGGATCCTCACAATTTTTATGACCAAAACATGTCCAAAAATTTTATTCAATGATTGAATCTTATAGTTCAAGAAGATATGAATCCAACAAGACTAATTTGAGGTAATTTGAATTTGTAGATTTTATTTTATTCAAGTTTGCGCAAAGGAAGAAAAATAAGAAGAAAAAAAAATACAAAAGTCCTTGACCACCAACGTTACGACGCCAGATTTCAATGTAAATTCGAGCGCTGCAATGCCAGTCCGATTTTTCGGTTAGACCAGTTTTATGCTGAAAAAGGGTTGGGCCGATTTGGGCAGAATTTTTTTTAATTTAATAAATAATATTATAAAATTTAATTTAGGTAATTATTATATTATTATGTATTTATTAATTATTTAAATTGATTAAAACCTTATTAAATTATTAATGTTAGTAAATGACTAATTATTATTTAATACTAAATAATAATTAAACTAATTATTTATTATTTAAATAATATATTAAGATAATTAATTTATTATTATTTAATTAGTTAATATTAAATAATAATTAAAGAATATTAAAGTAATAAACTTATTGTTTATTATTAAGGATACTTAACTGATTAATTATTATTTAATCAATATTAAATAATAATTAAAGAGGAATTAAGTAATAATCTAATTATTTATTATTTAATTAAGATTAAATAATAGGCAAGGATAATTAATTATTATTTAAATATTATTAAATATTAATTAAAGAAGAATAAAGTCTATAATCTAATTATTTATTATTTAACTAACATTAAATAATAAGAAAAGATGATTAATTAATTATTATTTAATCAACCTTGAATAATAATTAAAGGGGGTTAAAATTAATAAACTAATTATTTATTATTTAATTAAGATTAAGCATTATATAAGGACGATTAATTAATTAATTAATATTTATTTAACATTAAATAATAATTAAAAGATATTAAGGTTAGTAAACTTATTATTTAATTAACATTAAATAATGGGTATACATTATTAATTAATTATTATTTAATTAAGATTAAATAGTAATTAAATGAGTATATAGTTAACATAATACTTAATAGTTTTTAAGTAATGAATTATTGTACAAGAATAATTAAGAATAGTTATCATTTATTATTTAAATAATATTTAAAAATAAATGAGGCAATATAACAATTATAATAAATTATTTAAGAGTTTAAATAATTATATAAAGATGTTTAAAGCTTAATAAGCAATATTACTTAAAGAGAAATAATATTTGATGGTTAAATCATTTACCTAAATAAAACTAAGTGTATTAATAAGGTTAAGTGATATGAAATTACTTGCAATGTGCTATGTGATGATCATCGGTGATCAGTTGCTAGGTATTTAGTAAACTTAAATGTTTAAATGCACGATTATATGCGGTACTAATTGATAGGCCGACATTATTAATATTAGGTCTTTCAAAAGGAGTCTAATTAAACTGAATTAACAGTACGTCGTGAAAAAGACAAGTTCTTTATCTTTACTCAAATTTATAATAAGTCAATTTGCTAACTCTATCTTAAGTTATTATTTTCAAACATGCAAGTGAATTAATGGTTGCAAATTATTCCACATCAATAATTAATGTTTTAGTACATTTGAATTCTGTTATATTATTGAAGTACAAGTTATTTATAGTTCTTCCATTCATTAATAGATTTAAAATAGTCTATATTAATTGTTTCGGCTAAACATTTGTATGATAATATAAAAGTTGTTCAAACCAGTTGTTGGTGTGAAATCTTGGTCTGAGAGAGCAACCCTTGATAGGGGATAATTATGATTGTTGGTTATCTAGCAAAGTCAGGACTAAATAGTATATTTGCATGTACATGGTGTACAAGAGGCTGATCGTCTCAAGTATAATCTGACAGTTAAAATATAAAAGGGTCATTCGAATTATTGATTCATTGACTATGTTCATAGTTTATTGGACCACTCAGTAATAAATAATCAGTATTCATTTATTCAATTGAAAATTTATTATGTCATTTAGTTATTTCATCATTAAATTTAAATTGATTTATTCAGTTGTTATTCTTATTCATTCATGATATTCTTTCATTTAGTTTAAACTTACTGAGCGAAGTCGTTGCTCACACTTGCTATATATCATGAAATAAATTGCAGCAAAACCAAAAACTTTTGGGAAGTATAAAGGCAAAGGTAAAGCTAAGGCGTAACTGATTTCATGCTTAGTTAGTTTATTTATGTCTAACTTATGTAACACGAACCCTACTTGATATTTTGTACTTTGTGAAGTTATTATTTTAAGGTTTAGACCTTGGGATTAGTGAACCATGTATTAATAAACAACATATGTTTATTTTATTTCGCATTAGTTCTTATATGTTGTTTAGAGATGTTTGGAGGTATTTTGTCGTGAGCACAAATTCAGGGTATTTTAACCCGAATTTGAGAGCATTAGAATAGGTCTCACCAAAATCCTATAGCAACAGTCGTCGATCGCTGCTATATGACTTTTAAATATTAAAAAAACTTATAACAAAGACTACAAAGACGGTCGATTACCATCACTACAATGTTCCCAATTTTTATTTTTTTTGTTAAATAGATTTATTTTTTTATATTACTTTATTATTTTGCAATACTTCTTGTAAACATTAAGCATAGTTAAAGTCAAACATGCAATAACAATTTGAATATAAAATTTGCAGCTAAAAGAACAAAACAGAAAAAATCCATTATTTAAAATTACGAATTAAAGTATAATATGTCTCCCACAATATATAACTATCTAAACTAGCGTTACTATTAAAAATGTAGATAAAAAATTAGTTTACACCAAAGTCGTACAAAACTAATAGCTAGTACATGTCCAACAGTGCAAGGCATATCTCAAAGGTCCCGTGGTAGAATATTCGAGCCACTGTGATCTCCTTCTGTCGATTGATCCTACAAATTAATTACCAAGTGTTTAATTAAGAGTATTAACCATAGGTGAAATTGTTAATCCATACAAAGAGAGTGAGAGAGCAAGACATGATTGTTTGAATCAACATTCAGAATTAGCACTCTCTTGAGCAATTATGCAATGATCGCTTGTAAGTTATCCACTTTCCTTATAGTTTCCCGCACCATTTTCAACTCAGCTCTCAATTCCTGATTTTCACGTTCTAGATCTTTATTTGTATTAAGAGCCCCCCAAGTGTTTGTAGCTGTTGCACCAACTCCACCTTGCCGAAGTCTTCCACGATGCTCCGGTCCATGTACCTATGCAAGTATATCATTTCAGCTCGTAGATTGTGTACTACTACTTCCTGCAGCTGCCTTAGACTTCTTTAACTCGATAATTTTTTGTTGTAACAAAACACTAATAAGGAAAACTGAAAAGAGTAGCATTACAAGCCCATAACAAGCAAAGAAGTAGCATATGCATGACCATACACATCTCTTCGAAGAACTGGATCTAGTACATGTCTTTGCATCTGTATCTATACCACTAAACAGATCCCAAGCCCATAAAATAGAAATACTAACATGTACAGAACTAGAACATTTATATTTCCTTTATAAACCATTAGTTATAGATATAAACATAATTGAACCATGACAACAAGACAATTTGCTAGTATAATAATGAATAAAAGAAAGTGTAGACACCCAAATTTTGCACTTCTCTACTAACCCTGGCAGGAGGGCAAAATCGTCATTTGACCCGACATGCGGAAAGGAAGGTGGACCCCAACACAAAGCCACCCCAGCGATTTACGGTCAAAGCCGCCACAACGGACAACGACCATCCGGCACTTGAGGCAAGGCAAAACAGTTGATCCAGAAAAACCTGAGCTGACCACAAAAGACGACTAATGGCCACTCCGCTTACGATGTTCGGGGGTCTCACTCCCTGGTGAGCGAGCGGCTGCCCAGCTCATCGGTGAGCTGGCGGGGGTGGAAAGGGGGCAGCGCCCCCTGGAAGCCAAGCACAATTGTCAAATTCTATATCAAGTCGCAGCCCTCCGAACTAGCCTCCCAGAACAATATGGCACGTTTCCCAGGGATTTCCGGATTGCAAAAATACAGCCTTCCAAAATAATACCGCAGAAATTGGCGAATTAAGACCGCGTGACACGAAAATCGAGAAAAACAAGCCGAACAGTCGCGGATGCACCTGCGGCCACCGACAAAAAGGACTTTTGCGCGGCTCGAGGGCGGCACACGGCAGCCGAGGATTCGGCGCGGACGGCCACAACAGGCAGCCGCAGATGCCCCTGCGGCCAGCCGCAGATGCATCTGCGGCTGCCTACTGAACCCTATAGATCGGCCATTTCCACCCGAGAGGAAAGAAAGAGAAGAAAAAAGGAAGAAGATAGAGTTTTAGAGAGAGAAAGCTCGCGGGAGGAGAGAGAATAGGCTTGTTCTTGGTTAGATTTGAGTGAAAAATTCATTCTTTCGTGCTAATTAGTCGAGTGTTATTGTGGTGTTGTCCGATTTGTGTAATAAAAGGCTTTAATCGGCATTTTGCAAGGTGAAAAGAGTGTTTCTTTTGATATTTTCTTGGTTATATTAATATGATAATCTTGTGTTTTGGGTTTGTTTAGCATAGTATGTTGTTGTATTGACGATGATCCGTGGGTTAGGGGTCGTTAGTGAGGGTTCCATTGGAACATAACTTCCTCCTAATGCCCCAATGACATCCGTACGGGGATATATCGTTCATTGGAGTTCATAGATAGTTGTAGTGTTGGTATTGAGATTTGTGATTCATATAGCACCATAGTTTGTTTAACATTGTTAGATTTTGCCGTTGTATTAGTTATGTAGCGATTCGGGTGAATGTGAGCCTAGGGAGGAGATCCTCGTGGTCAAATCCTGATGATGGACATTTTGGGTGTATGTAATCGTTAGATAGGATGCATGGTTGTATATATGTAATATCGGGCCTTAAAGCGATACCAAGGCGAGGTCGGGTTAAGGCCCCGTAATAATAAAGATATGTGATTGTGGGTGTTTGGGGTTGTCTAGATGGCTGACATGCCCATGGATAGCCCCGACACGTTTTGAATGCTCGTTTTAATTTACGACACAAAAAACGATTTTCCAAAAATAAGGCAAACGATGAAGATTTTCTAAAAAGAATCAAATTAGGATATTAGATACACGAGGTTTAAAAGGTAAAGAGTTTTGGCGAACTTTGATCCTTGTTTGACGAAAAGGCTATACTTGGTTTTGAAATGTCATGAAAGATATTTTCGGAAAAAATAAATAAACGTTTTCATTAAACTTTGTACATAGGGTTAAAGAGTTCTAGAAGTTGCCTTCATTTTATTTATATTTACTGTTAGAAGGCAATGTATAGTCTTGATTCCTATTTGACAAAAGTTTAAAAATTATTGTTTTCTGAAAATGACATCTAATAAACCCTCATCGTCTTCGAAATTAAAATCAATCTTTCTTATAAAAGCGAAGCCTTGTCATTTGGGTCAAAAGACGTCTAAAACACTTTCTCGATAAAACACATTTGCCATATAGAAAATCAAAGCAACTCTTATGCGAAAATTCACCACAAACATTCATTTAGGCACACACACACACACACACACACACGCGCGCACACACACATTTTAGGATTTAAAAGGATAGAAAAACATCAAGATTGCGGTAACCGTGTTTCAAGGGAGTCGGGGGGGGGGGGGTGCCTAACACATTCCCCTCGCTTAAGCAAGCCCCCGAACTCTATGAATCTCGGTTTGCGGACCAATTAACTCAGAGTCACATATGAGCCAGCGATTACGAAAACAAAATTCGGATGAGTTGGTACATCCATTTTAAATATACCAACTAGCGGCTCTGGTCAATTGGCTCATAAAGAAATCGATCTTTCAAAACCCGTCGACATTAAGCCAACCCTTTTCAAAATCACATTTAATTCAAAAGGCTAAAATTGGAAAGGGCTTTAATTATTAAAAAAAAACGAAACGACGAAAATCCCGGCGTCGACAGCTGGCGACTCCGCTGGGGACAGTAGAGGGATTAAGCCGCATTTAAAATCTCGATGTTTTCCTATCCTTTAAAAATCTAAAAATGTGTGGTTGCATTACTTGCATTAAAATTACCTTTTTTGTGCGTGTATGCGAATGGTGTGATTGCAATTTCCTTTCGAAGCTTTACTTTATTGGCATCATATGCATACGGTGAGGAACGATGAATGAATGATGAATGTATGTTGAGCAGTTCCTCCTCCTGAGGCAAACCCGTCGGATGTGGATTACTGGACTCAAAGGGGTGCTCACCGGCGAGGCTCAGGAAAAACATCTACTCAGATCCAATCCAATTGAAAGATCGGATTTATTCCCGTCTAGTATATTGCGAAGATCTGGGAACCTTCATGCCGAAAAGCCCGCGAGAGTAGCTTAGGGTAGGTCAGCCTCAGATAAACCCAAAAGCGTGGAAAGTCTCTTCATACCCTTTTTACACTGTATGCACATAACATCATGCTTAGTCAAACATTTTTTTGCCTCCCACTTTGTCAAAATAAAAGCGTTAACCTCTGTTTTACAGGGACAGCTTGGAGAGCATCATAATTGCACGATGTCATTACTTTGGTTAAAATAAAGGGATACTAACCCTATTTTGCAGAAAAAGATTACAAAACCCAAAAATACAAAAATACTTTGCTTTAGCATGCACCTACCAATGTCATTTCCCGGAACTAAGCCTTGGCATATTTTATTTGCAGGATTGCGCCCCAAACCCGTCTCCGATCCAAGAAAGCCAGAGAGTCAACAGTCGAAATGGCTGAGAACCCTAATCCTAATCCGGCTCCCGTATCTCGGGAAGAATTCGATGCTGTAAGAAATCAAATGACGGAGTTGACCATGTTGCTCAAAGAGCATTTTAAGCTAAAATCAGGGCCACAACCCGAGGACCCGCCGGGCCCATCATCTCAAGGGAGCGGGCCGACCCCAGAAACTCCAAAGGTTGAACCGCAGAAGCAAGTTATTATCATCCCAGAAGATGAGGTTGCCAGCAGTGTCAGTAAAAAGATAAAGCAGATAGAAGAGGCCATAAAAACTATGAAGGGGATCGGGTCATATGGCAGTGTTAACTACTCCGATTTATGCATTTTTCCGGGAACCAGATATCCGGAGAAGTTCAAGCTCCCCGAATTTGAAAAGTATAACGGGTCAGAGGATCCTTACACACATTTGAAAGTATACATCGGAGAGCTAGGGGGATATGCTGAGGACGAATCATTGAGAATGCAATTGTTCCAGAAAAGCCTGACAGGGGAGGCTAGGACATGGTATGCGAGGTTGGACAATGCTAAGATTCATAATTGGGAAGAGCTGGCCCTCACCTTCCTAACGCAGTACAACTTTCAATCCCAGATGGCCCCGGACCGATACCAGATGACGAAAATTAGAAAACAGACCAATGAATCCTTCAGAGACTACGCTCAGCGGTGGAGGAGGATGGCGGCCCAAGTGAACCCACCCATGAGTGAGCCAGAGATGGTAATGACCTTCATCGATATACAAGACGCCCCTTACTATGAAAGGGTGATAGCAGGGATAGGGAAGCCTTTTGCGGAAATGATCAAACATGGGGAGATGGCTGAGATAGGTTTAAAGTCAGGGAAGATCAGAGATTTCACAGCTCTTGAAGCTGTTGCTGAGCAAATCCAGAGTGGGTGGGAAGGGCTATCTGCAAGGCGATGAGCAGCCCCCCGATCCGCATGCAAAGAAATGAGGCCCCGCGTCCATCCAATTTCAACAATCCAAGATATGAGGGGCGCAGGAAATTCGAAAAGCCACAAGAGAGGGAGTTCACCCCATTGGGGGATTCATTGGAGCAAATACTGGCCATGTTGGTAAGCCAGAAGAAGATTACAGAGCTGGCGCCTCCGTCGGACCCGAAGGGCAAGAGATATGACCCTAGCAAGAGATGCGCTTATCATTCGGCATCCTCGGGGCATGATACCCAGGACTGCTGGTCGCTAAAACACAAGATCCAGAACATGATTGATAGCGGCAACCGGAACCCCCAAATGTAAAGGTCAACCCTCTTCCCGAACACAGTGGGGGAGGCGTGAACATAGTGGAAATCAGTGGGGTGGAAGGACCTTTGAAATTGAAATACATAAGAAAGATGGAAGAAGAGATTGCTATGACCGATGCCCAGGAGGGTGCGCAAATTGAGCCTATCAAGTTGGTTGGCGTGATTCGAGGTACCAAAAAGGAGCCTATCCGGTTATCAGCCCCAAGACCCCTTGTTATAGCAGCCAGGTCACAATTGCCAATTACCAGTTTGAAGGCTGTCCCATGGAATTATGGGGGAAAGACCGAGGGGGAGGCCAGTTGTGCATCAGTCAGCTCTAAGGGAAATCCGTTGTATTTACCAAGGTGGGTTTTTGAGAACACAAAAAAGGAAAGCGGGAAAATCTCGGAGGGAAAAGCCTTGGAATTTTGGGAGAAAATGAAACACGGCAATGCGAATATGGTTAAAACACTAGAGGTGCAACCGCCCCTGACATCAATCTTAGATCTTGCGTTGGCATCAAATGATCATCATCAGGTATTGAGCAAGGTCCTGGAAGAGGCTCTTGTCCCCAAAACAATTAGTACGGAGAGATTTGGCCACTTGGTGGGCCACCTATTGGACAGTAATGTGATTTCATTCACCGACGACGATATCCCCGAAGAAGGGAGGGGGCACCGGAGGCATTACACATTGCGGTCATCTCCTCCGGATATGTGATGAACGGAGTCTTGATCGATGGTGGGTCAGCCCTGAATATTTGCCCATATAGTACTCTAGAGAAGATGAAAATCAACACTAAGCGCCTGCGGGCCAGCCAAGTGGTGGTGAGGGCGTTTGACGGTTCTAGAAAGGATACGGTGGGAGAGATTGAGCTACCAGTGGAGATCGGCCCTTATACTTTTGACATTTCCTTCCAGGTGCTGGATATCACGGCCAGTTACAACATGCTACTAGGAAGGCCCTGGATTCATATGGCCGGGGCAGTTCCCTCCACCCTGCATCAACAAATAAAGTTTATCGTTGAGGGGCACTTGGTAACAATTGCAGCAGAATCTGACTACCCTGTGCCCTCTGTAAAAGGCATGCCGGTGATCCATGTGGACAAATCGGCCGAACCGATAAGCTATCAGGCGTTTGAAATCAGCACCCCTCAGTACAAGCAGTTGGGGGCTCCGGAGTTGAAACCTAAAATGTCTCTCGAGCTCACCTTCGTTGCCCGGGAAATGATGGCAATGAACTTCCAGCCAGGGCAAGGGCTGGGCAAGAACAGCCAAGGAATCACCGAGCCCATCCAGATACCAGCACAGTCGGGCAAGGCAGGGTTAGGATATCACGGAGGTATAAGGTCGAAGAACTCATATAAGAAAATTCCCATTCGGATAACCAGAGTCCCGATACCGAGAACCAACCATGAACACTCCCCGAGGGTAATCAAGCATGCGTCTGAAGCAGAGGGTAAGGTGGAGGCTCCCCCAGCCAAGGGATTGGTCCAGCAGAGGGAATTCTTACGGGAAATCATGGAGCAGTTTGAGAAAAAATGTCATCTCCCGGGGCAGTCAGGGCCCAGTGAAAAGGGAAAGGAGAAAATGTCTGAAGGCGAGCCGATCATGCCTTTCAACAATTGGGCTGGGATAGAAGTTCCCGGGGGAAGTGAGAATGAAAGCCGAAGCCAAGTTGCCGCAATCATTGAGGAGGTGCCAGATACAGAGACCCCCTCCATCACTAGCTATAAAACCAAAGTGATCCCCAGGAATTGGACCGTGCAGCCAATAATATCCAGAAAAGGGTAAATGCAGGAGTGTCCGGGAATCTTGTCCAGTAGGGGGATCAAGGGGTTTTTAAGACGGTGTTTTTGTTTTATGTATCTGCACGTCTATTTCATATTTTGTCATGATTATTGAAAAAGGAAGTCATGTACTTAATGTTTATATATATGACAAATATTTTTGTTTCATGTCAGGTGTACCGATTTGAGTCATTCTAGCCTAACAAACAATTTTCCAAATTTGAAAGACGATTATGATTTTGATATAGAACTGGATTTCGATTTGATGGGAATTGAGCAGGACGAAGCAAGTAATGACGACGCTCCCGACGAGATCAAAGAGTGGGTCAAGGATAAACCCAAACCCAACCTGGACCAGACCATCACCATCAATATAGGAACCCCTGAAAACCCCAAAGAGCTAAAAATTGGGGCAGACCTGACTCCCGACCAGAAAACAGAGGTAGCTGAACTATTGAGCTAATATGAGGATGTGTTTGCCTGGTCACATGAAGATATGGTCGGTTTGTCCACGGATATTGTGGTACATCGATTGCCTATCAAGGAGGGTTTTAGGCCAGTTAAGCAGAAGCTGAGAAAATTAAAACCAGAATGGAGCTTAAAAGTGAAGGAGGAGATAGTCAAGCAATTCAAGGCTGGGATCATCATGGTGTCCACTTACCCAAAATGGCTTTCCAATATAGTTCCAGTGGCGAAGCCCGGAGGAAAGGTGAGAGTATGCGTTGACTATAGGGATTTGAACAAACCCAGTCTCAAGGATAACTTCCCAGTGCCTTTCATACACATCTTGGTGGATAATACGGCTCAGTATGAAATGTATTCATTCGTCGATTGTTTTGCGGGATATCACCAGATAATGGTGGCAGAAGAGGATCGAGAAAAGACTGCCTTCATCACCCCCTGTGGCACGTTTTGTTATAGACGACTTGCTTTCGGCCTCACAAATGCAGGAGCCACTTATCAGAGGGCCATGATGGCCCTATTCCACGACATGATGCATAAGGAAATAGAGGTTTACGTGGATGACATTATAGTGAAGTCAAGGACGGAATCTGACCATGTGACTCACCTCAAGAAGCTATTTGAGCGGCTCAGGAAGTATAATTTGAAGCTCAATCCAGCAAAGTGTGCCTTCGGAGTTCAGTCAGGTAAGCTCCTTGGATTCTTGGTGAGCAATCGAGGCATCGAACTGGATCCGGCTAAGATCAAAGCCATTGTGGATATGCCAACACCCCGTACAGAGAAAGAGATAAGGGGATTCTTGGGGAGGATAAACATCATAAGTCGGTTCATATCCCATCTGACCACCACCTGCGAACCAATCTTTAAACTGTTAAGGAAATATGCCTCCCGAAAGTGGAACAGTCAATGCCAAAAGGCCTTTCAGACTATTAAGAAGCAATTGACAGAAGCGCCAGTACTGGTACCTCCGAAGGACGGGATTCCCCTTTTCCTGTATATATCCGTGAACGATATGGCGATGGGTTGTATGTTGGGGCAGAAAAATGAATTCGGCAAGGAGCATGCCATTTATTACCTCAGCAAGAGATTCAGCAGCTGTGAGCAGAATTACACACCGATCGAGAGAACATGTTGCGCCTTGGCATGGGCTGCTATGAGGTTACAGCATTACCTTCATGGACACACTACCTATTTGATCTCGCGAATCGACCCCTTGAAGTATATATTTGAAAGACCGATGTTGAATTGTCGATTGTCAAGGTGGCAGTTAATCCTACAGCAATTCGATATCCTCTATGTCACCTAGAAGGCCGTGAAAGGGCAGGGGATTGCAGATCAATTATCAGAGATTCCGACGGGGGGATGGAGCCTTTATAAACTTCCCTACCGGGTGAGGACATATTATGGGTTCAACAAACAAGGTGTGAAGACAAAGGGCAATTTTGGAAAATGTATTTCGACGGTGCAATGAATGCTGAAGGGGCTGGAGCTGGAGTGGTCCTGGTCTCCATTACGGGCGAGCAATACCCTGTTCTCACCAAATTACAGTTCAGTAACTCAAACAATACGGTTGAATATGAAGGATGTATATTGGGACTGAGATTCACCCGCAATATGGGAGTGAAAAGATTAGCCGTGTTCGGAGATTCAGAGTTGGTAATCAGACAGGCGACGGGGGTATATGGCACTAAGGAGCTCCGGTTACTCCCCTACCACCGGTGTGTAATCCGATTGATGCAAGAATTTGAAGACATAGCTTTCCGACACATTCCCAGGGGACGGAATGACTTTGCCGATGCATTGGCCACCCTGGCTTCGTTAGTCCACGTACTCAAAAGTAAAGCCACTCCACAGATTGAAATAACAGTGCAAAATGCTCCCGCTTACGAAGAATATATATTGGAGTTATCAGAAGAGGTGGTTCAACCAGATCAGCCCTGGTACCATGACATCCAGAAATACTTGAGGGATAGATCACTCCCCGACCAGGCGAACTGAACGGAAAGGCAGAGAATCCAGAAGATGGCGATGAAATTCTATTTAAGCGGAGATTCCCTGTATAAGAGGGATGTAGGCTTGGGATTATTGCGATGTGTGGACGAGACTCAAACACAGAAAATCATGGGCGAAGTGCAGGGTGGAGTATGTGGGCCGCATATGAGTGGACCGATGTTGGCCAAGAAAATTCTGAGAACGGGGCACTACTGGCTATCACTTAAGGCTGACTGTGACGATCATGTCAAGCGATGTTTCCAATGCCAAGCACACGGTAATGTGATGCATGCACCTCCTAATGAACTGCACTGTATGACTTCCCCTTGGCCTTTCTCCATGTGGGGTATGGATGTAATCGGACCCGTGGAGGCGGCAAATAAGAATATAAAGAGGATTATGGCAAGAATGTCTGCCAATCATCGGGGATGGCCAGATTTGCTGCCCCTCACGCTGTTTGCATATCGGATATCAGTTCGTACGTCTACAGGGGCAACTCCTTACGGCTTGGTATATGGGATGGAGGTCGTTTTGCCAGTTGAAATGGAGATGGCATCTCTCCGAATTTTGCTCGATGCTCGGATTGACGAGGAGGATTGGATACAAAATCGGTATGACCAACTAGCCTTAATAGATGAAAGGAGGGTGGCGGCTATATTACACGGTCAGTTGTATCAGCAACGCATCTCTCGATCGTACGACAAAAAGATACGGTCCCGAAAGTTCAAAGAAAATGACTTAGTGCTAAAAAGGGTCATGCCCTGTCAAGACGAAGCCAAAGGGAAATTCGCTCCGAATTGGGAAGGGCCCTTCGTGATCAAGAAAGTCCTATCTGGAGGGGCCCTCATCCTACAAGAAATGGATGGCGAGGTATTCCCGCAGCCCCTGAATTCTGACTCTGTGAAACGGTTCTAAGCTTGAAAAAAAAAAAAAAAAAAAAATTTACCTTCCTTGTAACTCGAACTACGTAGGACCTGATCTCCTGACCTTGTGGGAGTACGTAGGCAGCTATCATGGCGCGGTCCGTTCTATACAAAATAATAAACCTTGTCCCTATACCAAACCCATTTCTAGAAAACCCCGAAACCCCGAAACCCTACTTAGACAAATACATTCCAAATCTTACCCAAGCCTAGCCATATAATCAGCCAGAATCCAAGACTCCCTCCGATGAAATCCGAGGGGCATGCGGCAATATCTGTGGAGTTCCAATCGAGACTTGAGGAAAGAAATAAGGCAATATATCGAAATCATACTCGGCTGGATAAAATGAGGATCCAATGAAGGGCGACGATGCATCAAAAAGGGAAATGACTAAACCATAAATATTTCTCTATATATACAAAACATTTTGATTACAAGTCTGTCTTTTAAATAAAAGTGATGAAACTGACGTAGTACGTGCAGGAAGTAAAATCATCTACAGGTTAGAGACCAGCTGGAGCAGGATAGACAGAATAGTCGAGGCATCATAAACCTCCGGCTTACCCGCAATCTGCTGTCCCATCATGTCGATCCAAGTCAAAAGAGCAGCAGCACTGGTAACAGTCGCAGAATGACCCTCCATGACAACTCTGACCTGCTCGATAACACTATCCCTGGCAGAGAGGGCGGCATCACGAGCTAGTACAACAGCATCCCGCTCCGCGTGGGCGGTATCCCTCTCAGTCTCAGTAGTACTCAAAGCTGACCGGAGCCTGGTACCCTCAATCATTAGTCTCTGGATACGATCCGCCAAATCAGGACAAGGGATATGCACCGCGGCAGAAACATCCTCAACATCAGATCGGGGCGCTAACTTTGAAAGCTCCGAGGGAATGACTACATCTGAACTGGTCTCAGCTGGGATAGGTGCTCGAGGACCATCCAATACCCCAATCGGGTCAAAGTCGGCAATCTCAGAATCTCCGTGCAACCATAGCAGATAATCAGGTGTCTGACCGGGGTGACTATCCCCAAACTCGGCTGAGACCCTGTGTGACCAAAGATCGTATACCCGCAACAACTCCCTCTCCGTCTGAGGCGATATGAGAAATCGGTAGTCAGCTGCTCCCGCAAAGAGATGGAGATCCTGCACCTGGTCAAACTGCCCCATGACAGCTAAGGGATGATAAGTCGTCAACCCTCTCAAGCCAAGAAAAGGGAGGAAATCAAAAGGTGGCACATGAGTCAAGAAACTCTGGAAGGAGCAATAACCCGAATAGATCAGAAGATGGAAAGGCTTCTCAATGGCCGATAAGAACTCCCTCCAGGAAGCTGTATCCGTGCATCGCCGGGGACGGAATGAGAACTGCATGGCCAGACTGTGGTTGAAACAGAACCCGTGTTGACGAAACTGCCCGATGGGTCTGAGGTGGCTCATGAACCATGCATACAATAGAATAGAGCTTCCCCTAAAGATGCGACCAGGGAATGAATGACAATACGAGGCCGATAGGTAGGTCTAGGCAAGTATCATGGGAAGGATAGTATGATCCTCCTGAAGGGCCTGAACCGCTACAATAACCCGCATGTCCAGGAGGTCATCCCCTGCAGGCATGTACAGAACTGATATGACACATGCCATCAAAACATCCATTCTCAAAGCGCCCCAGCGCTCCTCAGATACTGAAAAATCATTGGAGAATCGAGAGAAGCTATCCACCGAGCCAAATCTGTCAACCAAAAAGGGTAGAGGGACAAGGTGGCTCGAAGAAATCACAGATAGCAGAGCTGTACTCCGCAAGCCTGTGAAAGTCAGGAACTGACGGCGCATATGGCCGGAAGTAACCCGTGCGCAGGGACCATCCACCGACAAACCGGTAAAGCGAGCATACTCCTCGAGAGTAGGGGTCAGATACTCCAGCCCAAACCTGAAAACCTGTCTGTCCGGGATCCAACAACTGAGAATGCCATCAACAAAGCCCGGCGGCACCTGAAATGACAAAAGAGAGAAGGAGTGTCCCAAAAGACCCTCTGCGATGATTCGGTCGGAGGGTAGCAAACTATCCAGCCACAAGCGGAGCCTGCCAATAATCCCTGAGGGGGCGCGAGGGTCCACGCGAACCACGTCCAGGGATGACATTTATAAAAAAGCAGTATCAAAAGACTACACAGGGGTCAATTTTTTCCTCTATCCACGTATATAATAAATCATGCATCATACAAGCTATAATGGAATGAATGGATCATCAAGAATAAATGATTGTGCATAAAATAAAATAAGTCTGTACATAATCCATGAAATGAGAAATGATGATAAATAAAACAAAACAGGTCCAAATACAGAGATCCTAGCCTATCAAAATCGAATCAGTGAAATCTATGCCATCAATAAAGGCATCATCCTCAAACTGATCTGCAGGCAAATCTTAAGGAATGGAGGCCTCATCCTCAAAGTTCAGGTCTGGGCAGGAATAAGGCGGAATTGGGGCATCCGATGGACCGGAACCCGCACCAAAATCGTATCCCTGCGGGTCTGCGGCATAAGCCTCCTCTGGATCTCGGCCCAAGCTCCGAACAAAAAAGGATAACTGATCCACCTGCCGAGTGAGGGAAGCGATCTGGTCCGAATGGGTGGGGGCTCGGACACACTCCATCCAATCTGTCATCATCACCGACCCATGAACCAGGTCTCCGATGAAAAAGGTGGCCCGGGTCTGAGGCCCGATAGTGTGGGGTCTCCACCAGGAACTGAAGCTCTCGCTCGTATGAGGACCGGCAGAAAGCATATATCCGTCCTCCCTGGCCATCAGGTCCTCTGGAAGGTGGGCATCCGCGAACCAAGCTCTCTGTGAGGGAGGGGCGAAAAGGATACGAGCCTCCCCAGTCACACATCTGATGGCGCGCTCCCCTAGATACAACTCCCATCCACCATAGGTCAGAAATGGAATACGACGAGTGGATAAGGCATGCTCTAGATCCGCGGCATAGCCACCGGCGAGGCCAGCCGCCAAATGATCCGCCGTGTAGGGAACCCAGGTCACATCCGCGGACGAGATCTGCTCTAACTGCACTCGACAGTGAGCAAAGCTATCTGACACTGGGGTCTCCTCAAGAGTACTATGATGCCATCTACGACCCCTGGGATAAGTCTCCGAGCCGAGGGTAGTAAATGGCCGCAAGCAGGGTAGTCTCTCATAAGCCCAGAACTGTCAAACAAAACAGGAAAACCGTAAGTAGCAGGAAGAGACAAAGAAATGGAACAAATCAAGGACTATACAGTAAAAAAGGACCTACTAGCAGGAAGGGGTAGAATCCGAGCCACGCATTCGTTTGTCCCTCTGAGCGAAGGCGAAGACCCTGGAGGAAGTAAGCGAAGGTGAAAGAGCCCCAATCATAATCCCCGATCCGGTCAACCTCCCGGGTGGCTCTGACGATACTGAAATGGATAGTCGAGGAGTTGTTCCCCAGAAAACAGCCCCTCATAATGGTCAGAAACAAGCGTCGGAGCAGAAAGTCACGAGCAGACCGGTCCTTAGGGAATGGCTCAGAGAGGACCCCTCCAATGGCATCTACAGCCAAGGCTCCCGATCGAATGCTGCGGGCCTTAAAGACCTTATATTGGGGAGAGTATCCTAACAAGGATCGAACAGCTGCGGGGGTGATGTCAGTCTCCAGAGGAACCCGGGGTCCAGAGAACTCCACCCCGGTGATATAACGCCAGTCGAGAGGGGTCAACATCAGCTCACAGTCCAGAAGATGAAGCGACTGTGTATGGTGGAACTAGCGCTCAGATAAGGCCCTCATATAGCCCCACGGACATCGGCGAGGGGCGATAGTGAAGAAATGTCTGAAACCCCAAGAGTCTACCATCCCCATGTAATCGGAATGCATCGCATGGTAGAGAGTGTAGATGCTGAACCAGTTGCCCCGAGGTTGGGTAAACTCAGGAACCTGTGACAGCCATCAAAAGTCAGGCATGGTAACCATACGGGTTTGAATGAACTTAAACGACGGATATACCTCGTTAGCCGCCAGGTAGGCTGAGGGGTGACTACTGAGAACAGGACCAAGCAGATCCGGTATTCTGGCACGGGCCCCTGGTAAGGTCCGACGCGTGGGGGGAGGAGCCGCTGTGCCCGAAGGGCCCGCCTCTGCCTCAGCTGGGGCATCCTCATCAACATCCGGCTGAACGGGGCGAATGACAGACTCCGCCAATCTACGAGAATGACGGGTCAGGACGGGAGCTAGAGCTGGGGTGGCCGCTCTGCGACGTCGGACACCAGCTACCCGGGGCACTGTGGAGCCACTGGGAGCATCAGGATCCATGACTGAAACGGCATCACGAAAAGGAGGTACATCCTTAGCTCTTAGCTCGTTATCTTTCAAAAAAAAATCTTATTGCATATTGCTAAAACTCATAGGGCAGCATGTCATGTTTATAAATTGAAAATGCATAAATAAATTCCTAGGGGTGCGCTAGATTTCCCGAAATTTCGACAGAGTTTCGTTTGTAAAATGGACATCCCATGCACGATCAGGCATGATTAATCAAGTCAGACAACCAACAAATACCAAATGCAAGTGAAAATGATGCATCATGAGCATAAAATGACCAAGACCATTGTTTATCTAGGCTACGTCCAACACGAATATCTCATATAGGCATGCATTGCTAAAATTAAAACATTTAAACAAGTAAATACATAGCCAAACGAAAGCGAAAATCAAAGAAAAGGGAGTTAAAACGTTACCCAAAGTGCGTAGACTGATTTAATCGGAGCAGATTTTGCCAAAAGATGTCCAAAAGACGAAAAAGCCGGGTGGGGGAAGAGGAAAACCGAAAACGAGAGAAAGAGAAAGCCAAAAAGTGAAAAGATTGTGGGGGCCGCGATCTGAAATAGTATCCGATCCCAGCCGCATATGCATCTGCGGTTGGCCGTAGATGCACCTGCGGCTGGTCTCGGTGCCCTTTTGCCTCCCTTTTTGGTACCCCGAGTCAACATGTAACGTATCACACGGTAAGATACAAGATTTTAGAACCGGATGACCATTTCAAAAACGACCAGTCAGAAACGATACCTGACCATTTCAAAAACGACCAGTCAGAAACGATACTTGACCATTTCAAAAACGACCAGTCAGAAACGATACCTGACCAACTCAAAAAATGACTAGTCAGAAACGATACCTGACCATTTCAAAAACGACACCTGACCATTTCAAAAACGACCAGTCAGAAACGATACCTGACCATTTCAAAAACGACCAGTCAGAAACGATACCTGACCAACTCAAAAACGACCAGTCAGAAACGATACTTGACCAACTCAAAAACGACCAGTCGGAAACGATACCTGACCATTTCAAAAACGACAGGTCAGAAACGATACCTGACCATTTCAAAAACGACCAGTCAGAAACGATACCTGATCAAATTCAAAAGCGACCAGTCAGAAACGATACCTGACCCTTCAAAATGACCCGCCGGAGACGAGACCCGGGCAGTGTTCATTCGTAACTTTGAAAATAACCTCTACATGAACATATTGAATGTGACATCGCATCATCTTAACGTATGTGCGGCATCGTTAAATATATATTTGGCATTTTCATGCATCGGGTGCCTACTTCTTTATCATGTCCATTTCCTATTTCATTCCATAGACATGATAAAGAGGGGCAACTGTAGACACCCAAATTTTGCACTTCTCTACTAACCTTGGCAGGAGGGCAAAATCGTCATTTGACCTGACATGCGGAAAGGAAGGTGGACCCCAACACAAAGCCACCCCAGCGATTTACGGTCAAAGCCGCCACAACGGACAACGAGCATCCGGTCACTTGAGGCAAGGCGAAACAGTTGATCCAGAAAAACCTGAGCTGACCACAAAAGACGACTAATGGCCACTCCGCTTACGACCAAGCACAATTGTCAAATTCTATATCAAGTCGCAGCCCTCCGAACTAGCCTCCCAGAACAATATGGCACGTTTCCCAGGGATTTTCGGATTGCAAAAATACAGCCTTCCAAAATAATACCGCAGGAATTGGCGAATTAAGACCGCGTGGCATGAAATTCGAGAAAAATAAGTCGGACAACCGCGGATGCACCTGCGGCCACCGACAAAAAGGACTTTTGCGCGGCTCGAGGGCGGCACACGGTAGCCGAGGATTCGGTGCGGACGGCCACAGCAGGCAGCCGCAGATGCCCCTGCGGCTGCCTACTGAACCCTATAGATCGGCCATTTCCACCCGAGAGGAAAGAAAGAGAAGAAAAAAGGAAGAAGATAGGGTTTTAGAGAGAGAAAGCTCGCGGGAGGAGGGAGAATAGGCTTGTTCTTGGTTAGATTTGAGTGAAAAATTCATTCTTTCATGCTAATTAGTCGAGTGTTATTGTGGTGTTGTCCGATTTGTGAAATAAAAGGCTTTAATCGGCATTTTACAAGGTGAAAAGAGTGTTTCTTTTGATATTTTCTTGGTTATATTAATGTGGTAATCTTGTGTTTTGGGTTTGTTTAGCATAATATGTTGTTGTATTGACGATGATCCGTGGGTTAGGGGTCGTTAGTGAGGGTTCCATTGGAACATAACTTCCTCCTAATGCCCCAATGACATCCGTACGGGGATATATCGTTCATTGGAGTTCATAGATAGTTGTAGTGTTGGTATTGAGATTTGTGATTCATATAGCACCATAGTTTATTTAGCATTGTTAGATTTTGCCGTTGTATTGGTTATGTAGCGATTCGGGTGAATGTGAGCCTAGGGAGGAGATCCTCGTGGTCAAATCCTGATGATGGACATTTTGGGTGTATGTAATCGTTAGATAGGATGCATGGTTGTATATATGTAATATCGGGCCTTAAAGCGATACCAAGGCGAGGTCGGGTTAAGGCCCCGTAATAATAAAGATATGTGATTGTGGGTGTTTGGGGTTGTCTAGATGGCTGACATGCCCATGGATAGCCCCGACACGTTTTGAATGCTCGTTTTAATTTACGACACAAAAAACGATTTTCCAAAAATAAGGCAAACGATGAAGATTTTCTAAAAAGAATCAAATTAGGATATTAGATACACGAGGTTTAAAAAGTAAAGAGTTTTGGCGAACTTTGATCCTTGTTTGACGAAAAGGCTATACTTGGTTTTGAAATGTCATGAAAGATATTTTCGGAAAAAATAAATAAACGTTTTCATTAAACTTTGTGCATAGGGTTAAAGAGTTCTAGAAGTTGCCTTCATTTTATTTATATTTACTGTTAGAAGGCAATGTATAGTCTCGATTCCTATTTGACAAAAGTTTAAAAATTATTGTTTTCTGAAAATGACATCTATAAAACCCTCATCGTCTTCGAAATTAAAATCAATCTTTCTTATAAAAGCGAAGCCTTGTCATTTGGGTTAAAAGACGTCTAAAACACTTTCTCGATAAAACACATTTGCCATATAGAAAATCAAAGCAACTCTTATGCGAAAATTCACCACAAACATTCATTTAGGCACACACACACACACGCACGCGCACACACACATTTTAGGATTTAAAAGGATAGGAAAACATCAAGATTGCGGTAACCGTGTTTCACGGAAGTCGGGGGGTGCCTAACACCTTCCCCTCGCTTAAGCAAGCCCCCGAACTCTATGAATCTCGGTTTGCGGACCAATTAACTCAGAGTCACATATGAGCCAGCGATTATGAAAACAAAATTCGGATGAGTTGGTACATCCATTTTAAATATACCAACTGGCGGCTCTGGTCAATTGGCTCATAAAGAAATCGATCTTTCAAAACCCGTCGACATTAAGCCGACCTTTTTCAAAATCCCATTTAATTCAAAAGGCTAAAATTGGAAAGGGCTTTAATTATTAAAAAAAACGAAACGACGGAAATCCTGGCGTCAACAGAAAGCATTTTATTTCCTATCAAATTTTGAATTCAACGACAATTTACAATTAAGTGCAAGCCCAACCTTCACTGCATACTCTATGACCTTCATATTCAAAACCGGGAATGCCCCAGGTAACCCTATACAAATGGGGCAAACACTAGTATTTGGTTGAGACCCATAATTGTAAGGGAAGCTATAAAATCCCTTGGTTAGAGTGGATAACTGAACATGGGTTTCTATACCAATGATTTCCTCGTAATCTTTTGGAACTTTGTCAAAAGTTTTGGATTAGGCCTTTGTTAAAACCTTTAACTTAGGCTATGGGTTTTCTTGGGTTGCAGTTTGGGTTTGTGTGTTTTTCATTGTACAATACAATAGCACATGTCTCATTGCAGCAAATGCAAATGAGTACAGAAAAAATGGGCAGCTTTGAATTTAAATCCCTTTAAAGAATGTCAAAGTCATCTTACAAGAATTTCTTCAAATGGGTATCAGGCAATGTGAAATAAGAAGATGTAATAGACAAAAATGAGTAAGAGCTTATGGAATGCGTAAAGAAATATGTGTAAAGTTTGTAACTTTAAGCTAGAATTGCACAATACTAAATATACAGAAAGTAGTTAGAAACTTAAACCTTGGAATTCAATGAGGGGATGGTCTGGAATTTAGATAACACTGTAGTAAATAATGGAATTTAAGAGATTGTGGGATTTTTATTGGGTGAAGGAGTTGATGGGTTTAGCATGGGTATGATGCTACAGAAGTAAACCAGGATCGACTAGAGATGGGTCTGGTGCCATGAACTATGATTACTAGATGAGAAAGAAAGAGTGTATGGCGCCATTTAGTTGTGCAATCAGGACTCACCAAAATAGCACATAAACACAAACTAAAAGAATAATTACAACAAAGTCATCCAAGAAAAATTTAATAGCAAAAAAAAAAGAAAAGAATAAAAACTATGTACAAACTCAAAATGTCAAGCCAACATCCTAATTAAGCAATCAAAATGAAAATTTAAAAACTCAACATAAAATTAACCCAGCTTCATCTATATAAATATACATATATAAACATGTAAATAGTTGAAGACATACCACATTAAAGTCCACTCTCGGTAGAATTGAGTTATCATTTTGAGTGTGAGACTCTATATACATATCTGCTCGATTCATTTCTTTCCTTTTTTTTTGGAATTGTAAATAAAACACAGAACAAAATTCAAGGAATACTCTACTAATTGATATCTAATATAGGATTAAAGGGAATTTTTTTGAAATGGCATCAAATATTACCAATTCAGGCTTCTTTTTAGGAATTGATTTGGTGTCCAAAGTATGACTTACCAACAATTTTTGTCAATTCTGACGATTTTGTGTTGATATTTGTTGCATTGCAAGCATTTATAAATTAATAATACTCTTTAACAATAAGTAAGAACTGATAATACATAAAATTGAAATAAACAAAACCTGTGCATCATCACTTAGCCAATAATCAACTAGCGCAACCTACTGAGTCGGTTTTACACGATCATTGTTGCTAGTGTTTGCTATAGATGTGGCCCGATCATTGGGCACTAAATTATGAGCCTTTAAGTTAGATTTCCAATCTTCCACCTAGCGTTCATGATGACCATAATTTTTCTTTTAGCGTTAGGGTGATCCATGGTAAATCGTTTCTACAACAAATAAAAATAAATTTACGCATATACTAATTTACCTACAATTTTTTTAACTCATGAAAATAGTCCATGTCAAATTCTATAAAGTGCTATGATAATTAATAATATAACCTGAATTTCATCCCAAGCCCTTTGCATGTAACTATCATCCATACTAGACCATGATGGAGTACTTAATGGAAAAAATTCGCCATTGCGAGCAAGACAACCGAGAAAGGTTGTCAACTTGTTGGCATCGCCCCTAACCGGTTGACCATCGTCATCGTAAATGACGATTTTTTGTGTACTTGTATTGGACTATAAATTTGCAACCATTGTTGGTCCACACTTCTTTTTAAGTTGAAGACCTAAAAGAGAAAAAAATCATCAAAAATTAATGAAAGCAAACTTTTGTTAGTCCGACATTAAGCTAACATTCATTAGACGCATGAAATCTGATTGTTCAGAAAAATATACAAAAAATAACTCTAATGGTGATTTCACGTAACCAGTACTGAGTCCATCGACAATTTGCTATAGGAGGCAGACATGATAATAAACAAACAGGCCAAATTACTTTGAAGCCAAACCGTGACAAAGATAATATGTATAATAAAAATTACAAAACTGTTTACTATTTCTGAAAAAGAATGCACAAAATTGTTTACTATTGCTGAAAATAGGGTGCACAAAACTTCATAGTCATACATACAGAAACATAATGCACAAAACTGAACATGTATTGATAGTTTTGACGCCCGATTCTGTCTGCACGCTCGACCTCTGGTCCAGATAGAATACCTGCACAAAAGTTCTAACGGCTTGGGCCATCGATGGACTTCTCCAGTGTAAGAGTTGGTGAAGGTATCAAGATATATCAACAATGGAGGCTAAAGTATTTAGTATGTAGATAATAATCGTAACCCATACCTCCATCATTAATCGGATATTTATAATACTTACTTGTCCTTTACCAATCCTACTAGGAGTTCATTGAGGAATTGTAATTAAAGGGGATAACAACCGTCCTAACCCACCCGGGAAATATGACTTCCACTCTAATTAGGATTAGAAGTGATAAATAGTAAACATCGAAATTGGTTTAGGACTCTAACCCAAGCCTATCGGACTAAGGAGTCCTCTTATATAACCACCAAGCTGATGGGTCATTGAGCCGGGCCCAATACAATATGTCGATCAGTTGAAATGAAATATACATCCTAACATTACCCCCTACTCCTCCGGTATATAAAATGTGCTAGGGGAATAGGCTAAAAATCCCAAAAGTATATTTAAACTGATAAACCCGAAGGGGAGTTATCTCTTCGGGACTCCCGAGGCATTAAACTAGGAAATATTAGAATGAAGGCAGGTCCTCCTTGAACTTTATGTAGGAATCCGGGGGCAACGCAACAACGGAGAAAAACTCCTTTGGAAGCCCGGAAGCATCAAATCGAAGGGAAAGACTCTCCGAAAAAATAGAAGTGTAAGGTAGAAGAGAAAGCTCCTTCGGGAACCTAGAAGTGTCAGACCGAAGGGAAACTCTTTCGGGAACCCGGAGGTTTCAAACCGAAGAGAAAAGTTATTCCACTCACCCATGATCTTTATAACAGGATCTTAAGCGTTGAACTCTATGTATTTGTTTAACCAGGCCCAATTATTTTTTGTTGAGCCCAACGCGTCCAGCCCAAAACCTTGTACAACCGCTTCAGATTCTATTTTTGAAATTCAAATATCCCTTGGATAGCTGGCAAAGGGCACGTAACCAATATCAGAGTCATCATTACGTTGCCGTAAAAAACTACAAATGAGCCCCATTCGCTAGATCATTCATATCTAGACCATTGGACGACTATTTAAAATAAGGCAAGTAAGCCAAAACGCCATTTTTACTGGAATAACTGTTTCTGAAAGAAATCACTGCTGAGAGAGAGAGAGTTCTTCCCACCACTAGAGATGTCTTCCCATAAGATCCGACCTTCACCGATTGTCACTCCGTCGACCTCAATCCAACTTCAAGTAAGTTCCCTGACGTATTATCTTCCAGTATTTCAAAATGGTTAAAACCATTAAAACCCCAGGAGCATGCACCTCGTCTTCTCGGGTTGAAGACGAGGTTACCATTTCCATACTAGGGATACCGAAAGGGCAACCATGGAAACCCCAAGTTGTCGAGCAAATGAGAGACGTAGAGACACATAACAGGAGCAAATACTTCACCATCATGTATAGAGTGGTAAGCATCCTTTCTTCCATCCGAAACCATCACTTTGATTTGTTACAAACATAATTTTACATTCCAAACTCGTACAAAATTAAGAGACCTGAGGCCAGAGAAAGAATGTACTATCAGCCCGATAGGGGATAGATTCCCTTTCATCGACAGATGATAATCTTAGGGGTTTGATTCCCTCTTTGCCCGCTCGTACTTGAGTTACTGCATATGATGGGGCTTAGTTTAAATAAGTTGTCCCCCAATTCCTTCATTCATTTGAATAGTTTCATCGCCTTTTGTGCGTCTGAATCAACCCCCCCCCCCCCCAACCATAGACTTTTTTTTTTCAATTCTTTTCCATCACCAATAATAAAGAAAAAAGGGTTCTTCTAAATAATAAAGAACATCGAAAATGAGACCTTAATGGAGACCCTTTTGAGTAATAAAGGGTGGCATGGGGATTGGTTCTTTATTAAGGGGCTAGACACTGAGATGGCCGGACCTTGGTCAAACCCGAACAAAGACCAGCTAAATTCAAAATGGATCTCACGAGCAAGGTTAAAGGCATTCGAGATTTTATATTCTAAGAGACCGTCTGTGAAATGGGACCGGGACTTCTTTAATAACCAAGACTGGTTGTACTCTTTCTGTCGTAAATCCTTTGCCATGTGTATCATGCGAGTTTCGTCATTTCGAATATGATAGAATACCAATCCTTCTATTTTATCTGTGTTATAGTGATCGATCAAGGAAAGAGCCCCAATAATGAAGCTATATTAGAAGCAGCTGGAGTCCCGAGGGTAAAGCTTAGTGGTGTTGAGAAAGTTAAAGTGGCCCAAAACTTAAGGACCATCACTCCCAAAGGTCCCATCGAGGCGACATCTAATGTTGAGGAAGCAACGAGGTCCCCCCACGTGGATGAAGCTACCGAGCCCACAAGGGAGGAGGCGACTGCACTTGGAGATTTGAGACCGAGTAGGCCAAAGATAAAAAAGAGAAGATTGGTGCTTCACTTTTCGTTGGAGGCAGGATTTGAATTGGTTCCACTTCCCCCACAAGTCGCTAAGCAATCCACCTACCGTGTATGTCATTACTAGATAGTCGAAGGACTCACTAGCCCCTCCTCCTTTAGGCACGGGGTCGTCTGCCACAGAGGAACAAGAACCTTTATAGAAAAAATAAAAGGGGCCTGTGGATCCTCCGGTAGTGACTGAAGAAAGAAGAGTGGAGGAGGGGTCGAGCCTTAAGAATTTAGGCTCCTCGATGATCCCCTTTACTGCAACAGGCTATGAGAACGTAGATCTAAAGACCTTGATGGAGATGCTATTTTCTTTTTATGCACAGGTAGGAATATCTCAATACTCAACTTACTGGTTTTGCTTGGCTATAACCCCTTTTTAATAGACTGAATATCTTATTTCAAGGAAATGCCATTCTTCTATGGGTGTCCGATGAACAAAAAACTCTTGAATAGAAACTAGAAGAAAGCTTCCAGCAATGTGCTGAGGCTAAGCAGAACAGAGAAAAGATTTAAGAGCAGCTGCGTACTCAGCATGATGCCTTCCATATCATGAAGAATGATTATGAGGAGATACGTAAGGAGAAGATCAAAAGAGTCAAAGAGGTAAGTTGCTTAAATGCCCAGTTGCAAGATTCCGAGAAAGGAAGGACCCAAGCTACTGAATGGGTCGAAGACTAGGAATGTAAAAGACTGCTGCTTGAGAAGAATCAATAGGAGCTCGAGGCCCAAGTTCAAAAGAAAAAGGAGCTTCTCGATCAATCAGAGAGTATCACCAAGTTTCAAACTGATCAGATGAAGAATCTTAAGGAAAATATTGAAATGATCGTTGAAGGTTGGGCTACAAAGGAAGCCAATTGGTTGAAAGGGTTGATAGCCTCTGTTTCCCCAAGTGTTTTGGCTCCAGAGCTTTGACAAAAAGTTGTTGATGAGTACAAAACCTCAAACAATTTCCAAAATGATGTCTATTCTGTCGTGGTGAATAAATTCATTGATGGTTTTGAATTTGCTTGGGAGCTTGCTATGGAAAAAAGGCATTTTTGATTAGCTAGGAATTGTTATTCCTGATGATTAATTGCATTTTTATTTTTGTAATCCCTGAGGGATTTGATCCAAAAATTCAATTTTGGTTGTAACTGAATGATTATCTAGTTAGTTATTTTATTATCCTTTCTCATGAGTTAAGTTTTATCATATGTGTCATAACTGTTTATTTAAATCGCTTCGCCCCCATTAGCTTTATCGGATAAATTGTCGAAGAGGCTAGGAGATGAATTTAAAGTGTATGTATCACAACAACAATACAAGAATAAGATGTAAAATATGTTCTCATTAATTTTGAAAAGATAATGCTTTCGGCTAGAACATAGCCTCAAAATTTTACTAAGTACAAAAAATCGTGACTATTAATAATACCTACGGAGCCGAATGACATACCAAATATTAAGAACATTCTTCTCATCCATGTGCTGAAGCTTGTAGGTATCGACCCTTAAAACCTCGATCACCAAATAAGGCCCTTCCCATATGAGCATTAATTTTCCAGTATCCTGAGTTATAGATGCTTCGGCCTACCGAAGGACTAAGTTACCTACATTGAACGATCTGTTTTTGACATTTTTATTGAAATGCCTGACAATACGTTGTTGATAAGTGGCTAATCTGAGGACCACTGAATCTCGCTCCTCTACTAATAGGTCCATATTTTGCCGAAGTCCCTCGCTATTGAGCATTTTGTCGAAGTTCTGAAATCTGTGTGAAGGTATCCCAATCTCAATAGGTATTAGGGCTTCAGCTCCATAGGCCAATTTGAAGGGTGTCTCTCCCGTGGTAGTCTGATGAGTTGTTCGGTAAGCCCAAAGAACATGTAGAAGCTCTTCAGGCCAAGCCCTTTTTGCGTATTCCAGTCTTCGTTTTATTCCATTAAGAAGCGTCCTGTTAGTGACTTCCACCTAACCATTAGCTTGAGGATGGGCTACTGAAGTCCAACGGTGTTGAATACTGAGTTGACTTAAAATTCTTCGAATTCCCTGCCGATATAAACTGGAGCCCATTATCCAAAACTAGAACCATCGGTATGCCGAACCTGTAGACTACTTGGTCCTTTAAGAACTGAAGACACGTATTTTTGGTGATTCTGGCCAGAGGCTTAGCTTCCACCCATTTGGTAAAGTAATCGATGGCTACGACCACAAACTTCACTTAACACTTTCCTAGTGGGAGCGGACCTAAGATGTCGATTTCCCATAATACAAAGGGTGTGGTGTTGGAGATAGTATGGGAACATGCTCCTTGGGGGGTTGATGCGGGACAGAAGAAAATATTTGGTATTTATGGCATTTTTTGATGAAGTCTTTAGCGTTCTAAAGCATGGTTGGCCAAAAATATCCTTGTCTCAATTTTGAAGGAATTTGAAGATTAGCGTCATCCAAGAATCCTCTTGCTCTATATCCATTATTGTCTTTACCATGGGGCTCAGATGTTTAAGGTCTTCCAAATAAGCAGGTCACTTTAACTCCCCTTGATTCATAGTTGCTAATTTGGAAAGGGCATCGACCATTGTATTTTTTGACCTAACCACACCGATTATCTGATGCTTCGGGAAAAATGACAGCAATGTCCGTACTAGTTGAAGATATGCATGTAAAAGTACCTATTTTTCTTCGTATTCTCCCAAGACCTATTTTATCACTAGCTGGGAGTCACTATAAACTACCAAGTTTTTTACCTCTAAACTTTGATCCAACTTCAATCCTACCACTAATGTTTCGTATTCTGCAATGTTATTGGTGACGATGAACCTGAACCGTATAGATTGTTGTACTCTAAAACCTTTCGGAGAAGTGAGAATTATCCCCGCCCCGCTCCTCGTCCCGTTAGTGGATCCGTCTACAAACAATGTCCATATAGGTTCTCCGGGGATCCCTATCAAATTATCACAATCAGCTTATTTTTTTTCTACCTCATCGGGGAAGGAACACTCAATGATGAAGTCAATGAGAGCTTGTTCTTTGATGGCCGTCCAAGGTTGGAACTCTAAGTTGAATTGGTTTAACTCTATAGCCCATACTACCAGCCTTCCTGATGATTCTGGTATGCATAGAACTTTTTAAAGGGGTTGATCTATAAGGACAATGATTGTCTGCCCGTGGAATTAATGTCAAAGTTTTTAACTAGAAATAACTAATGCATAAGCCAACTTCTCCAGATTTAGGTATCTTGTTTCAGCGTCCCGAAGAGCATGGCTTACGTAATACACATGTTTTTGCCCCTAAGAATCTTCCTTTACCAGAGTTGATCTAATTGCCAAAGACGTAGCGGATAAATATAGTTGTAGATCCTCTTTGGGAAGAGCCTTGCTGAGTATTAGAGGAGAAGAGATGTGCTTCTTAATCTGATTAAAAGCTTATTGGCATTCCTTGGTCCACATAAATGTTTTATGATTTTGAGCCCCTTTCAAAGTCCCAAAGAAAGGGAGACATTTTTCAGCCAATCTTTCGGTCAACCTTTGTATTTCCTTAAAAATTTTTGGGGGCTGCATTTTAAGGATAATCGATATCTTTTTGGGACTTGCCTCTATCTTTCTTCGGCTAACCATATTTCCCAAGAATTTGCCTGACCCAAGGCCAAAGGTGCATTTGGTTAGGTTGAGCCTCATGTTGTAAGATCTAATATTCTTGAAGCATTCTTTCAGGTCTGATAAATGATGTAATGCCCCCAAAATCCCCACACTAGCTACGATAGACCTTACACGTTAAACTTCATACATTTACCAACTTAACCAATGATCCCATAATCATATTGGTTGAATTAGTCTTATTTTAAACTATACATTAAAAATTTCTTTTCACTTTGTCCTTGGATCTTAACTTGATCTCAGTCTCATTATATATACGAGTATCAACTTGTAGTTCATCCATATAGATAGATAACACCATATATAACGGTCCAATTTTAACCTTAAGATTTAGATATTATATAACTTTACATATTCCAAGATTCACGGCATTAAATTATTATGATGGTTCTTGGGAACATAGAATCTGACAGTGAATGTTTGTATCTTCACCCGGGATAAATGTTTGCATCTTTATCCATGACAAATGGTTGTATCTTTGTCCGGTGCAAAATTCTCTTTTTTGTACAGAACATTACCCAACTAGTTAAAACCTTCACTTCAAACACATTTGGTTGTAGTGATATCTCTTTATATTAATAATCCTACTTATTTGACATTCAAAATAATAATAACAAGTTATACCTGGGTCCGAGGAACTTAACGATAGATTTGACTAGTCAACACCGGTTAGTCTTGTCTCGGATGTATAGTACTCACAAGTTATTTACCAATCCTCATCCAGATAAATAGATCATTATCAATACTATGTTAATGTTTAACAATT
This sequence comes from Hedera helix, assembly GCA_947179155.2. Classification (NCBI taxonomy): domain Eukaryota; kingdom Viridiplantae; phylum Streptophyta; class Magnoliopsida; order Apiales; family Araliaceae; genus Hedera; species Hedera helix. The sequence goes on from OX359281.1 coordinate 16,453,872, forward strand.
CTAAATTATATCAAAATAAAGACATAACAACATTCTGATGATAATAATTTATATCATTCATTTAATATTCGGTTACATGTTTGTTTGTTCGTATTATAATAGTCATTATCATTTATACAAATACAAGCAATAAACATGAAAACCTAATCTACGCTTCATCTTTACGTTCATGTTCTTCTTAACGTTCATCTTTAATCTGCAAATAATGTTTTATTCGTAAGAATGAGCACAACGGCTCAACAAGTCTAACATATATCACATACGCAGTTTATGCTTTCATATAAATTTTAACATGCCTTGACAAAATTCTCCATGTAATATCACATATAAATCACAATCCAACAATTTATATCACATTGACATACAAAGTGCATAAATCATGTTCATAACTCTTAAACATAAAACATAACAGTTAGAAGGCTTGCAAACATCAGTTAAAGACTTCACATAATATCTATTACATAAGAACATGACATTACACATCTCATTTATCATTTTAACAATACTACACAAATAGCACATAGTAAGAGGAAGACATGTCTTGAAACCGTTTTAGAGTTTTCTGGGAAATCGTTAAACACCTACAAAAAGGGTTACGCATCTCCAAACGTTAGTTTACCTAATTTTACTTTTCCCTTAAAAATTTTCAACTTTAACCTCTTTTATTACGATAGTCATAACTTTGTCTTACAAAATTATTTTGAGGTGATTATTGAGTCTAAATTGCTAAAATTTTCATGATATACAACTTTACTTTAGGTTGCTAAGGCATATTCAAACTTTAAAATTTGGGATTTTGGCAAAAATAGTCAGTATGCATGTTTTGATCAACAGTTTTAGGGTTAACCATGTGTGACATGTCTCAGCTAGCTTTAATTACTTAAGATATCATGTTATAAGACTCAATAACACTTCATAACATAAAAATAATAAATCATAAACATTTCCATAGAAAGATTATTGACTTTTGCTCAAGAACACACGAAGAACACGAAGAACGAAAAATCGTATATGGCTACGACTTATATTTTTGAGCTTTTGAATTTCATACTTGAAATAATTTGAGCATTATAGTTATTTACATAAATGATTATTACACTTTATAATTGATAAAATTTGGTCATTATAATGGCTTGTATAATTGGTTATAACAATTTATAATAATTGCTCAAGAACATATGAAGGACACGGAGAGCAACAATCGTACATGGTTACGACGTACGTTCTTGAGCTTTAAACTATGAAATGAAATTCGACATTATAACTACTGTAAAATAAAGAAAGGCTCAGGAACACATGAAGAACACGGAGAACGACAATTGTACATGACTACGACTCGTGGTCTTGAGCTTTTGAAAATTAAAGACAAAAGAAAAATCGAACATTAAAACTACTAGAGATTGTACCTTTTGAATTTGCAAGCTTTAACTCTTTTTTTTTTGTAATTTTCAAGGTAGCAACTCACAAGAACTCTCTCTCAATATATGTATAGCTTTCATAATTGAATTTGTGCTTTGAAAATGAATGATGAAACAAGTGCACATTGCTTGCTATTTATAGGCCAACCAAAGCTAGGGTATTAAGATCTTTGTTACAAAACTTCCAAGCTAAGTAAAGGTGAAGTGCATCACCCCTTCCTCCCTTGGAGTGGCCGGCCATAATGCTCCATTAAAGCCATTCAATGTTTGAAATGATCACATTTTTGGTGACACCACATACCACATATGTTAGCTTTTAATTGGTCTACAACTTAGCCTACCAAATGAATAGTTCTAGGGTTTGTTTGGTTGGTTAATTAACCATTTATTTGAGGGGTAGTAATGGTCTTTTACCAAGCTTTATTTAAGGTTAGTTTAGTCCTTTTGATAATCTAGCTTAGTTCATGCTTAGGTTAATTTGCAATAAACCTAGGAACTTGATTGGTCGATTAGGTTATTAATTCACCAATTAGTTTAACTTATAACTTAGGTTAATCTTTAGTTTAATTAAACTTAATCCTATTTAGGTTTAGTTTAATTAATTGATAATTAGGTTAAATGGTAATCTAATTACCCTAACCTAGTTCGATTCCAACTATGTTTCATATAACCTAGTTTTATTTCAAGTAAATGTCATCTAACCTAGTTTTATATTAACTAGATTAGGTTAACTATTTAATAAGCTTAGTTAGTTTACAACTAGGTTTAGTTCCTAGTTAGGTTCCTAACCCAGTTTTATCTAACTTAGTTACATCTCAACCAAAATTAGTTCATCCTTAACAAATTCTAGTTCATTTCTAAGTCTTCCAGTTGAATTAAACTCAACTGATTTAAAATTCCGATATTATAGAGTTTTATTCCTTATAAACACTATTTTGTGATGTGAAAAGTCCAAAAGACGTTGCATGTTTTTCTGTGAATAGTATTTTTTACTACCATTTCTCATAAAATGATTAGACGATCAAAAATATGATAAAAAATATTTTGACTTTTTTTTATTTCGTCCTATTCTCAATGCGCTTTTCGAGAAAAACATTTATAGCTTATTACGCATCGGTGTTGTATACAAACACTATATCATTTGACGGAACGTTCAAAAATGGAAAGTGTTTCGTTTGAAGAGCATTATATGTTTTATTTTTGAAAAAATATTAGTGGTTTCCTGGTATCTATTCCCCGTATAAATATTATATCGTGAAATGTAAAAGGTCAAAACGTCGAAAAGAGCGTTAAAAAAAATGACAAAGGTTTTCTCGTAAATCGTGCCATTTTTGTTTTTTTCCTCAAATTTTTTTACTAATTCCCTGACATCTAAACCATATATTAATACTATGTTGTAAAATATAAGATCTACTACAGATGAAAGGAATAGTCAAACGAATGAAAAAATCACCTCGTGAATAGTGATTTTATACATTTTTCGAGAAAAAACTTTTGTTGACTGTTATGCATTTTCAAAGCGTGGGAAGGATGATTCTTAAAACGGAATGTCAATTTAACCTACACATTTTTTTCGAGAGCCTAGGTTATTTTCTTGGGTTTAGATCATAGGGTTTAAGATTTAGGTTTTAACTTTTTTTCAAATTTAAGTTTTTTCCTTAAATTGACTTCTTGATTTTATTCAGTGTTAAGGTTAACTACGTGAACCAAAACACAAAATCCTACACATAGAATAATTACATAACACATTTAAAAGCTCAATTCAAGCTTTATTAATCACATAACACATAGTTTAGATTAAAAGTTTTAACCTACAGTCGTATATGATCGCATTTTTGGGTCGTGTATATTCTTTAAGATAGCTCAATGTATGATTGGGCAATCGCTCTTAGGTTTTGAATTGACGACTTTACTTAGATCTTGTTAGATCACTTTTAAAATATTTGGGATATTATAAATTATCTTCTTCCTTCATGCTTCGTACAATCATGTTGTCGACATAGACTTCTATATTTCTCTCGATCTGGTCACTGAATACTTTATTCATCATTCATTGATATATGGCTCCCGCTTGATTAATCCGAAGGACATTACGTTGTAAGCATAGATGGCTCGATGAGTAATGAAGACCGTCTTCGGGATATCGATTTTGTGCGTAGTAATTTGATTGTACCAAAAAAAAACATCTAGGAAGCTCATAACAATATAGCCCGAGGTTGAATCGATTAATTGATCTACACTCGGGAGTAGATAATAATCTTTAGGACATGCCTTGTTCAAGTCTGTATAGTCCACACACATCCTCCACTTCCTGTTATGCTTCTTAACTAGAACCACATTGGCGAGCCATTCTAGATAAGCGATTTCAAAGATAAAGTCAACAACCAATAGTTTATCAATTTCTTCATCGATTACCTTTTGTGATTCGGGAGCTATGTTACGTTGCTTCTACTTCACAGGCTAAGAGCTCGAGTTGACACTTAATTGGTGGATGGCTATGACCGTCAATCCCTGGCATGTCAGCTGGAGTCCATGCGAAGATGTTAGAATATTCCTGTAAAAGGGTAACCAGTCGAAACCTGGTATTTTCGTGAAGTCCGGTCCCAATCTGTACTATTTTCTCGTCACTCCCTTAAAATAAAGGAATTTCCTCAGTATCTTCGGTAGGTGTTGCAATTGGCTCGGTACATCATTCGGTGACTAGTTCGATTTTCATTGTTGTTTTTTGCTTACTAACTCCAATAGAAGATGCCTGAATGGTTTGGAGGTAACACCTGCAAGATAGATCCTGATCACTGATTGCCTCCCCGATCCCGTTCTTGGTTAGAAATTTCATTTTTAGATGCAGGATTAAGGTAATTGCTATGAGTGCTGACAAATTTATTCTTCCCAGGATAGCGTTATAGTTACTTTCCACTTGAACTACATAGAAACGAATCATACTTGCATCGGGGGAGTCCCGAAGATCACTGGTAATTCAATCGTCCCTGCTATATGGACTGGATTATTTATAAACGTATACAAGGGGGACTCATTGCAGATCTCCAGCTTCCTTCCCCCCAAGTCCAGGTGATTATACGTTCAACTACAAAGTACATCGACTGAACTTCCATTATCAACAAGCATCTGTTTCATGTCCATAGTTCCCACCTGTCCGATAATGGCGAGGGCGTCTTGGTGGGGTGTCACCATTGCCGAAGGGTAATCGTCATCAGAGAAGGTGATGGGATCGATTTTGATGTCCTGTTGTTTGCTTGATACTTGATGAACTTCTCTGACGAAAGCTTTCTCTTTCTTTTAGAAAGGGTAAAAATCAAGCCTCCGAAAATGATATCAACAACACCTCTTGTCTCCGATGATGGGGGAGGTGGCTTAATACGATCAGAGGGTGATGGCCGATAGGATTCGACAACGTAAAAATCAAGATTACCATTTCGTACCTATTTTTCTAAGAAATCTTTCAGCTAGTAGTCGTATTCGGTATCATGCCCCTTTGCTTCATAATAAGTGCAATATCTGTCCCCATTCTTTTGTCTTGCGAAAACTCAGATTTTCGGGGGCTTATCATAGAAAGGTTAATTTTTGATTTCTTTAATAATATTTCCCTTACTAGTGTTCAAGGGTATGTAGTCCTTATCGTTACCTTTGGTGCTTCGATCCTTTGAGAGATCATTCTTCTGCTGTTGATCACCGTTAGACTTCCTTTTGCCATTTGATTTCTTATCGGTATTATCGCCTTTAGGGTCTGTCTGGTGGAAATCACTTATTATTTTTTAAGAACCCCGAAGTTTGACGAGTGCCTCTTCTAGTTCTACGAACTTGTTGAGTTTTTCATAAGTCTCAGATAAAGATTCGGGTGCTCTTGAGATGAGTTCTTCGATCAACCTGCTAGATTTTACAACATTTAATCCCATAGTCAAAAACTGGATTACCTGTTTTGGGTCGATCCCATTGATCTCGGATACTGCCTCCCTGAACCTCTTGATGTATTGACGAAGGGTTTTGTTCGGCCTTTGTTTCACCTGTAGGAGGGAAGTTATCATTTTGGCTTGTCATTTATTATTGCCGAAGTGCGTGAAGATTCTTATGGCCTCTGTCATTTCTTTAGCATTGCCCCACATCGCTGACCCTAGGGTTATATGATGGCTTTCTATGAGCGTTGGTTTCACCAGAGTTAATCTTTACACCTTCTCGATTGTGAGGTCATGATGGCACCTCTAGACTGACGGTATATCATCGGCATTGAGTTCACTGGTTGACGGGTTCCTCTAGAGTTGGACATTGCACCAGTGGATGTCAGATCATTACTGGGATTCACTCCTTATAAAGGGGCCTTTAAGGGCCATAGCGTCCATTCTGGTGCTTTGGCAGTTAAGGATATTGTAGGGGTTTTATATGATCCTTTCCATGAGGATATGGAGATTCATTATCGTTTGTTGAGGCGCTTGAGCTTGATCATCAGGCGGGGCTATTTCTTAGGGAACTACTCCTCCACCATACATTTTAGCATTGTTAGAGTCATTAGTGATGTGGATAAGTTAGGAGGTTATGATTTGGGCTCCTTCACCTTTTCTTCCTCTATGGCTTGTGCTTACAATCAGAAGGATAGAGGGATAGAAAGATGATTGGCTTGCATTCTACCCATTTCTCTTGGTAGGTTTTTCATTCATTTGATCTCGTTTTTGTTCTGTCCTTCTATTTTGTTCTGATGTCATTTATTTTTTCGTTCCTTTTTAATTTTAGGCTTACGAGCGACTGCCTTGCTTACGACCCGTCACCACTATTGGCTTGGATACATACTCTCGAGGTCACAAATGGCATCAGAGTACCTTACAAGAGACCTCTATATCTAAAAGTTTTACCCATTATCGTCTTCAACTGGAGCTGCTGTCTGCCTCTGATGTGACTTGGGTTGCTTATACATCTGAGCATTTGACTATTAACTTTACCGACGACTTCCCCTCAAGGCTAGAGTTTGCTTTATCTACCTATCAGGTTTGTATGCTAATTATTAGCTATTGGGAAGTGTACTTAGAAGAGCGTGCCATTCGATGCATCAATAGGGAGGTTCGCATTCCATATATTCCTCCTTCCTGCATATTTTGGCCCTTGGATACCCGTATATCTGAGATTCCGTCATAGGGTGAGGATGACATTAGATTATAAAATGGTCCCATCTCTATAGAGGCTTTCACTGCTTAGTGGGGGGCCTTGTAAGATTGGTGCACAGACCAGAGCTACCCACTTCTTGGGCGATTTGGTGCATGGGTCAATTATGATGACTTAGTAGATGACTTATGTTCGGTATCCTACTCATTCATATCAGATTGCTTCCATGACTCGACAGATTGATCAGTTATCATTCTTTAATTATCAGCTGGGTTGAGATCTAGAGGAAGTATATATTTATGATCTAGATAGTATGGCCCCTAGTATGGGTCCTAATACAAATGTCCATCAAGAGGCAGGTCCTTCGACATACTATATCCCAGATCTAAACTTTGCTGCAGAGGTTCTGAGACAAAATGATTTAGATATCATGGATCAGCTCGATGATGATACCTTCATAGACAATTTTGTATCGTTAATTTTGATTGTATTGGTTGTTAGGGTGCTTGTATCTCTGACTTGTTCGTTTTATTTTTTATTTTTTGTTTGTATATGCATAAATGGTGTATGGATGTATCAGACTATTAAATGTATTGATTTTATTTTTATAAATTCTATCATTATTTATATTATCATGATGCATACTTTTATTAAATAGCTGGATAGAAATGACCCCTATTTAGTCTATTTTGATACAACTTTACAGGTGTCGTTATCTGTCGTGGCTCATTTGGATTATACATCATCTGGAGGTATAGTTATGAGGCTTCATCATTAGTTCTATGATCTACCTGCCTCGGATCGAGTTACTGTAGGGAGGCTCTTGAGGCATAGTATGTCGCTCCTGTCCTTCTAGGTACAAGAGGGGTTTATAGATGGTATTCTGACTTATTGGGTCCTGGAGTGACACATCTTCAGTTTGGGACTGATGAGTTGACTCTTACCCTAGAGGAGTATATAAGGATTATAAGTATGTCTCTTACTGACCCTTGTGCTCGCGTTTCAGTGGGTCACATGCGCCGTCCATTCTTGACCTCCATTGGCCTACATAGAGCAGCTGTGTTACCTGTTATCTCTAGAGAACACATAATTCCTTTTTATTTACGCATTGCTCGCTACGGGTTTATTGATAACTATCTTGCATTATAGGATGACTTCACTGTGTTTGAGGAGCGTTGAATGGCTTTGAGAGTGGACTCCTGGTGTGATGTCGCAAGCACACAAAAATAAAATTTTACTTTGGAAAAATATTAATGTAGTAGTGTAAGCAAGAGTCGATCCCACAGAGAAGGATTATTTAATTTTATGTTTTCCCAAATAAAAATTGGGGGGTTTTGTAATTAAAAAAATAATTTAAATAAAACTAATTAAAATAATTATGCAAGAAATAAATAAAAATAAAAAGCCTTGGTTTAAGTAAACAGCCACCATCAAGAATTTACAACTGATCACTGATGCAAGAATAAATCAATTAATATTTTGAAGATTCACCGTAGAAAGAACTACTCGCAGGTGGAATAATTTTTCTCCTCTCTCCTTAATTTTAGATAAGTAGAGCCACTTGGTCTAAATACTCTTACTATTAAACAACCTCCGTCACTTGCTAAAGATTTAATTTAATAGCAGCATAAAGAATAAGAGAGATCGTTGAACTAAACAACACAAGCCACTTGTTTACATTTAATTTAGATGAATATTCTTCTTCAAATAAAATAATCTTTTGATCTGCAAAACAATTATTAAACTTAGTTGCTTCAAAAATAGCAGTAGATTAATATGAATAATAAACTAGTAGTACTCCTAGCAATTAAACAAATCAATAATAAAATTAAGCATAGAAAAATATTCAATAATCAAAATATAAATTGAACAATTAAAATAAATTAAATCTCACAGTGTATAAATCTTGATGGCTTCAATCACTTAAACCAAGAAAAATAAATTAACTACTCATAAAACTAGAGAACACTAAAGAATAGAAGAGAAAATTTTTATTCTAAGAAAAGTTGTGTCTTACATTATGTATCAAGCCCTCTATTTATAGGCTCAAAAATCCTCCTAACCCTAGTAGGAAGTACACTTTCCAAACCCTAATAGGATTTAAAATACAAATAAAAATAAAAGAAAAGTAAAATAATTATTTTCCTAACCCTAATTGGAATTAAAATCCAATTTGGAATCAAAAAGTACCAAAAATTCGCGAATAATCTCATTTCTGGAATTAACGCGCAAACAAACACGCCCTTCGCTACAGTGTCGTCGCCGCCTTCCGCGCATTGCACGCACTGTTCCTTTCAGAGATAAAAATGACGTCGTTTTGTGCCTGTCTTTCTCTTCTACTCTCGCGCCATGCGCGTTTCCTGCTGCTACAGTCCAACACTCCAAAAGACGTCGCTCGGCTGCTGAATCCTTCTCCGCGCAATGCGCGCGCCTAGTTTTTCGAAAATTGTAGAATTGCCACCGGTCATTAATTACACTTTTGCCATTCCGCTGCTAATTTACCAATTTGCCACTTGATCTTTGCTGAATTTACGAAATTGCCCCCAAAGCTTATTTTTTCTACAAAATAAAATGTAAAATAATTAAAAATAATATAAAAATACTAAAAATCCTAAAAACACATAATAATAAATAAAACACCTAAAATAAATAAAAACACATAAATAAAAAGAAATATAAAAATACTATAAAATTGCCTAAATTAACATAAATTAACTAAAATCCTATAAAACCTATTAAAACCAAAATAAACTAAATAATTAAACATTTAAGCACACAATAAATATAAAAACTAATTATTAGAGAATAAAAATAACATATAATTCAACCCTATCAACGCCTTGATGATTTGTGTCATAGTTTTCCTGTATATGCCAGTGGGTGAGGATCGTCTTGATATTGGGGTTGTTATGGTTGTCATAACCCTTTAGACAATATTATCCTTCCGATGTCGCTATGGGTTTGTTGATAACTATCTTACATTATAGGATGACTTCACTGTGTCTGAGGAGTGTTGGATGGCTTTAGGAGTGGATGCCTTGATGATTTGCATCATAGTTTTCTTGTATATGCCAGTGGGTGAGGATTGTCTTGATATTAGGGTTGTTATGGTTGTCAGAGCCTTTTATGAGGACCATACTATCCTTTCGATGATCTTGGCTAAGACATAAATTTAGGATCGTACTATCATTCCTTCAGGGGTAAAAAGTTTAGAGGTAGTTCTGTTCCGCTGTATGTTTGGTTTATAAGCCATCTCATACCTATCGGTTAGTTTCACTATCATGGTTTTTGTTTCAGTCATAGCATAGTTGCGTAGTTTTCTTTTCGTTCGTCAAGCTGCGTGGATACGGCTTCTTGGAGGGAGTTCTTCTCTACTATCAAGGAGCCCTTCTCTATTTTGATGTACTCAGGGTATTGCTCGTTTCGGAGTTTCCTGACGTATGTCGCGCCTATGGACTTCATTCTCATTCCAGGTTTAAGGGCCTGACTACTTACCATCCATTAGTTGTGATGGGGTAGTTTGCTCAGTGGTAGGATTTCCACTATTTCGTTAGGGCCTCGGATTACCGATTTGTCGTTATTTCAACAGCTGAGCATGATTTGACTCAGGTATATGATCTTTGGCTACACCGAGTATCGGTTGATTTCATTAACGGTCATCCAGGTTAAACGCCTAAATACTTGAGTTGGTTACATTCGGATGTTGAGGTCATCAGAGGGGATCAGTCAGATAAGGATGAGGGCTTACCTGAGGAGCCTATTGATGATTATGAGGAGGATCAGGCGGAGACGATAGAGGATGGCCTTTTTAGGGATCTGACTAAGGTGTTAGCTAGATTTGTTGCTGCTAATACCTCTATTTTGTTGGCTGCATCGGTGGCCAATCTTGAGTATCGTGTTTGGAGCCTTACTTTTGAACGTGACCAAGCTCAAATTTTGATGTTGATAGCTTTGTCAGAGAGAGATGCCGTCGTGAATGCTTGGGATGCCACGATTGCCAATCGGGATGCTCATCGATTTTATGCTGATGAGATTATGGATCGATTGAGATCCATTTTGGATAGCCAGTTAGAGACCATATTGTAGAGGCAAAATAGCAGTTGCACTTGACTCCCAGAGACTTCATAGACAATGACTCTGCTCTCATTCATAGCTTGTTTGACTGCTGATTTGAAGTTTGTCTCATTCCCTGCGTGAGCCATATTAGTCATACCATTCATCGTAAAGAAAGACATTTGTATATTTAAGCAATTTATATATATGGAAAATATTAATATTTCAGTCGCTTCCCTCTTTGATGGGTCGTCGCCTTTCATTTGATTGCCATTTTATCCTGATGATCATGACTTCAAAATGTTGCCATCATTCTCATTTCAGGTGCAGACGACATATTTGATGGATAATAATGCAATGCTTTCTAATTTCATCAAAATAGACCTTTGGACTTAGGTATAAGGCGCAAACTGTTTGGTCCAGAATTGAATATATTTGGCTTTGTGTTGTGGTATTTGAGGAAAACTTCAGTTATATTTTGGTTGACCGTGTAAGGATGGGAGATCAAATCTTTTGAGGTCATTGATTGTCAGTTATAGGTCCATCTAAGGGTTTTATATTTTTGTAAGGATTAAACCGCACCATAAATGGTTGCCCACGTACTCCTATAAGGAAATGAGATCAGGTCTTGCATAGTTCAAGCTTGATAAGCCCGTCGAATGATCGTAGTTTGTGATTGTCGAGTTATTGAAAGGTTTTAAGAATTTATAAGAGTTAGACCGCACCATAAATGGTTGTCTACGTACTCCTATAGGGAAAAGAGATAAGGTCTTACGTAGTTTAGGCTTGAAGGGTTGAAAGAAAATGATGAATTTTTTTTATATAAGAGGAAACGATATCCGAGTTGTTATGCATAAAATTATTTTACAAAATCAAAATTGATAGGTTAGGAAAACACCTCACATTCCATTTCTTGTAATGTAAGGGCCCTAGGGAAGAAGCTGGTTCCACCCATTTAGCAATCGGCAATGGTTTCTTTAGACACCTTAGGGAATAAGCTGGTTCCACCCATTTAGCAAAGTAATCTATCATAACAAAAATGAATTTATGTCCATTACTGGCCTTGGGCTCAATCGGGCCAATAATGTCCATCCCGGAAAAGGGCCATAGTGGGCCATAGTGACGTCATGCAATAGAATTCATTAGGAGGTTCATGAATTACATTAGCATGGATCTGACATTAGTAGCATCTTCATATGTGATTGTCATAATCAACTTTTAGTGACAACCAGTAATGCCTCGTTCTCAAAATTTTCTTTGCTAGTTGGCCACTCATGTGCACATACTCCACTGTGAATCTCATCCATCAGTTTCTGAACTTGCTCTATATCTAGACATTCTAACAATCCCATGACAATGTCTGTTTTGTATAGAGCATCTTCTCTCAGATAAAACTTCATTGCCATTTTTTTTTATATTCTTCATCTCTCGACTTGGTTTGCCCTTTCAGGGATAGATCCGTTTTGTAAGTACTCCTTAATATCATGATACCAAGGCTGCTTAAGTTGAACCCCTTTGTCAAAAACTTCTCCGCTATGATCTCCATAGGCAGGGGTATTTTTCACGATGAAGTCAACCTTGGGAAATGATTCGTTCTTATATATGTGGATTAGAGGGGCTAATGTGGCCAGGGAATCTACGAAGTCCTTTCAATTTTGGATAATGTACCGAAAGGCTATATCTTTAAATTCCATGGACATTTTAATGATGTGTCGATTATAGGGTAGCAAATGTAATTCCTTGGTATTGTATGTCCCCATAGATTATCATATGACCAATTTCGAGTTGCCGAATTCAGCCAACCTTTTTACTCCTATGCTTAAAGCCAATTTAAGTCCCAAAATGCAACCTTCATATTCGGCTATATTATTTGAGTTATCGAATTGTAATTTGGCAACCACCAGGTATTGCTTTCCCGTAATAGAAGTTAAGACTGCCTCGGCCCCAGTTCCTTCCATGTTCATGGAGCCATGGAAATATAATCTCTAAATCTATCCTTCATCCTCTCGTTTCGTGTGTTGAACCAATAAAATATGTTCGTCCGGAAAGTAAGTTTTTAAAGGTTCAAAACTGCCTGACGGGGCTTCAAATAGTTAATTCGCAATTGTCTGCCCTTTGATAGAATTTTGTGTCACGTATATTATATCAAATTAATGCATGATTAACTGCCATCAGGACATTTGCAGTTCAGCATCGGTTTGTTGAATATTTATTTCAGCTAATCCATTTGGGAAATTAGATAAGTAGTATGGCCATGAAGATAATGTTGTAGTCTCACGGTCGCCCATGCTAATGCACAACATGTCTTTTCGATCAAAGAGTAATTATGTTTACGACTGCTGAATTTCTTACTGAAGTAGTATATAGCCCGCTCTCTATCAAGATTGTCCTTCTGTCCCAGCATGCAATCCATGGCACTGAGATTAACACATATATACATGAAGAGAGGAACCCCGTCCCTTGGTGGTACCAATACAGGTATGTTGATTAGCTATTTTTTATTGGTCTAAAAAGCTTTTTGGCATTCATCATTCCATTTTTCGGCGAAATTCTTACTCAACAACATGAAGCCTGGTTCACAAGTAGTTGTTAATTGGGATATAAATCGACTGATGAAGTTTATCCTCCCCAAGAATCCTAGTATTTCTTTCTCCGTCTGTGGCATTGTCATTTTCATTATGGCTTTGATCTTGGCAGGGTCTAATTCAATGCCCCGACTATTAATTAGGAAACCCAGGAGTTTGCATGACTTAACTCCAAAAGCACATTTAGCAGGGTTGAGCTTTAGATTATATTTTCTTAACCGGTCGAACAGCTTTTTAAGGTAAGTCGTATAATCATCTTCAGTCTTCGAATTCACAATGATATCATCTATATATCCCCAATCTCCTTATGCATCATATCATAGAATAAAACCATTATGGCCCTTCAGATAGGTAGCACCAACATTCGTAAAGCTAAAAGCCAATCGTCTGTAGCAGAACATGCCTCACGGAGTAATGAAGGTTGTTTTCTCTCTATCTTCTTCGGCTACCATATTCTGATGGTATCCCAACAAACAGTCAACGAAAGAATACATGACGAATTGAGTTGTATTATAGACCAAAATATGTGCAAATGGGATTAGAAAGTCATCCTTGGGGCTAACTTTATTAAAATCACGGTAATCCACGCATATCCTTACTTTCCCTCCAGGTTTCAGTATAGGGACTATGACGCTCCGAGATCCCGACCTTCCTTAATTATATCCGATTATCTCTAGATAACATAACCATTAACTTTAAATCCATATTAACCGGAATCTCGTGCGTTAAAACTTAATTTTTAACCTTTATAATCTTTAGTTGACTGTAATGTGGTCCTTTTTTTTTTTTTTACTCACATTCCTTTCTTGTCTTAGGATTGCAACGTTTACTTATCCTTCATTAAACTTAGGTCAAACAGTTAACAATTTTGACTGAGTCTATTTCAATTTCATAATCAAATATATAATGATTAAACATAACTTGTAAATAAAATTTCGCCATAAACTATTCATACATGGCCCGATTTATATATATACCTGTTCCTGCCCGCAAATACCTTTTTACATTCATCGATATGATACATATCGTGTTTACATATCTCTGTACTACACATATAAGTTTATCACATGATACATTTTCCTGAATAATACATACATACATACATTTTTCATTCTATGAACTTATAAATCATATACATTCGTTTCTATCTTCTAAATTTAACATTTAGATTCAAACTGGTACATAATTGATTCTATACAATTTACATATATCAAATATCCTCTACGTTTGTCAATGCATTCACGTTCGTTTACCTTAGTTGCACCGGAATCTCCGGCCTTCATGTATTTTACCTTAAACGTTAGTTCATAGCAAGAATGAGCATAAAGCTCAGCAAGTAATTCAGATAAACATTTTTCATACTCACAGTTTATAATATGTGTCATACTTTCTCTACTTCAACATGCTATGCTTAATGTCATGTATTGCACTTTAACAATTAATCATGTAGTTGCACATAAGGCACATCTCAATTTTTTTTTTATTACCATCTAGTTCACATAGAACCATAACACATTTAGTCTGAAAACTTGCCTGATTAGCTTTTATTATACTTAACCTTAACCGCCTCGCTTGGCCTTGCTATCCTTCATTACGTTGGTTTACTACTTCAAGCGCCATCTGTAAACATTGCACTATATGCATCATTATAAGATCATAAACTCAATATCACTTTTCAAACTTAATCCATAATTACTTAACCATTCATCTCTAATCATTTCACATATGATGTATTATACCTTATGTAGGTTAATAATATATCATAGCTTGCTTCTGACCTTTTACATAACCCTTAACATGATTTGGCTTAGCTTTAGGCATGTTATGTTATGTCATTTGTGATTCCATTATACCTTAACATCCTTTATCTATTTAGGGCTTAAATAACCTATTCTTATTATTCCATATCAAAATATAGCTTTTTGGAAGCTTAAAAAATTTCAAAAATAGAGCAACTTTGCGCCGGCTCTGCTAGAGCTCGCTGGCCGCGCAATTGGCTCAGCTGTGAACAGTACATTTGGGCCCCAGCGCAATATTTAGTACAAAATATGGCACGGGGGCGCAATGTTTAGAAACAGAATTTCTGATTTTTGCACTACCTTTGCTGATTTTTAATTCATTCATCTTACATCCAAATAAGCTCAAGTTTGGACCACATCTAGACCTAACTACCTAGTATTTTATAAAAATTTTACTTGCCACAATTGGATATTTAAAATCATTGATACATTAGCCCATAAAAGGGTCGTTCAAAATATTTCCAGACTTAGAAAATTTTTAGACTTTAAAATCCAATTTTTCCCAACTTTGTGATTTTTGGCCATAAGCTTTAAAACTTCATTCTAACACTTGACATAGTTCATATAACTCATATATGACGTGTCCAAACTTTCAAAACCATAAAATTTCGCATGAGGCGATATTTGTCCGTAAAAATCCGTTTAGGGTCGAATCGATCGATTTCGATCGTTCGAATTGCCATTTCATTCAAATTCTCATCCGTTGATTTCCAAATCAACGTATACACGTGTCATAACATAAAATCAACTCATTTGA